>WBMW01000581.1:1077706-1136692 GCA_013396635.1 Penelope pileata
GGGCCCCCGCCCGCCCGCGCCGGGCCCGCCGCCGGGCCCGGGGGTACCGCAGCCGCCCCGGGGTGGACTCCGGCCCCCTCCGCTCTGCCGGGGCGGATGGGTGAAGGGCTGGGGCCGACCGCCCCGAATCCCCCATCCCCTCCGAAGAGACAGCGCCGATCTGGAAAGGATCGGGCTCAGCCGAGAGAGAAATGCCTTCTTTTTGGAAAGTGCCTCTCGCCGCCCCGGCTGAACGCCCCCTCTGCCCCTTTTCCCCCCCGGACCCCGCAGAGCAATTCGTGGAGAAATCGTCCTGCGCGCAGCCCCTGGGCGAGCTGCCCGGCCTGGAGCCGCACGGAGAGGTCGGCGGCGGCCCCGCACAGCCCCTGTCCACCGAGCCCCCCACCCCCACCACCACNCCGAGCCCCTCATCCCCACCACCCCCATCGTCCCCAGCGAGGAGATGGCCAAGATCGCCTGCAGCCTGGAGACCAAGGAGCTGTGGGACAAGTTCCACGAGCTGGGCACCGAGATGATCATCACCAAGTCCGGGAGGTGAGAGCCGCGGTGCGAGGAGAGGGGCGGTGGGAGCGGGGGGAGAGGGAAAGAGGGGAAATGTGAAAATGGAAGGGGAAAAAAGGGGATAAAAAGGGGGGAAGGAAAAAGAAAAAAAAAAGAGAAAATGAGAAAAAGGAAAAGGGAGAAAAAGAAAAAAGGAGAAAATAAAGAGAAAAGGGAAAAAAGGAAAAAGGAAAAAAAGGAAAATAGAAAAAAAGGGAAAAGGAAAAAAGGGAAAAAATGAGAAAAAAGGAAAGGAGAAAAAAATGGAAAAAGGGGGAAAAGGAAAAAAGGAAAAAGAAAAAAGAAAAAAAGGGGGGGAAGAGAAAAAGAAGAAAGAAAAAAAGAAAAAGATGGGGAAAAAAGGAAAAATGGAAAAAGAAAAAAAGAAAAAAGGGGAGAAACGGAAAAAAGGGAAAAAGATAAAAGGGGAAAAGTAAAAAGGCAAAACGAGAAAAAGAAAAAAATGGGAAAAAATGGAAAAATGGAAAAAGAAAAATGGGAAAAAAAGGAGAAAGAAAAAAGGGGAAAAAGGAAAAAGAAAAAAGGGGAAAAGAGGGAAAAGGAAAAAGGAAAAAAGAGAAAAGAAAAAAGGGGGAAAAATTGGAAAAAAAGGGAAAATGGGAAAAAGAAAAAAGGGGAAAAAAGGGAAAAAGAAAAGAGAAAGAAAGGAAAAGAGGGGAAAAAAAGGAAAAAGAAAAAATTGGGAAAAAAGAAAAAAAACCCGAAGCCCCGCAGCTCCCGGCGGTGAGAAGGGAGAGCGGCGGGGGCGGCGGGGGCTCGGCTGCGCCCGGCAGTGCCGGCTCCCGGCTGTGAGCGCGGAGCTGCGCCGGCACCGGGCGGGATTCGGAGTTTGTCCGCTCTCTCATTTGCAAATAACGTGCAAAACCCCAGGGCTTTGTTGCCGCCTCGAACCGCTCGGTGCATCCGGGAAGGTCCGGGGTTTGGGTCGGGGGAAGGCGGCGTGGAGGAAGGGAGCGTTCGTTGTGCCGGGTTCTGGAGTCCCCGCGGTCATCGATCCGGGCGCGGTTTGACCGTGGGCTTTCGAACTTGCAGCTCTGCCCGTGTATGTTAAAAAAAAAAAAAAACAACCCCAAACCGACGTGTAAGATCTGCCGTTTGGAGCTCAATTTTTTAATCTGTTTGAAGTTATTTGTGGTCTGTGGCAGAAACGTACGCTTTTAAAACGGGAGTTTTGTCAAAATTTTGGTGCCAAAGGGAAAGCTTAGTTTTGAAAACGCCTCTCAGAAATGCCGCGATCTGACTGAAAGAGAAGGCAGCTCAGTCTGGAGAAGAGATCACCCCAAATCATTGTTGGGCCGTTCCTCCAGCTCCAGTATGTATCCCATTAAAAAAAATCCGTGTTTCTTTGGTACTGCTGTTTCCCGAAGTCGTTGTGTGCTGTTAGCTAAAGGGCAAAGACACTTTTCTCCTTTTCTCTTTTAGCATTTTTCCTTTTTCTTCAAGGAAATCGTTCTGCCTCCACACTGCCCTTTCCGTGCGTTTTTACCGCACTGAAGCCGAATCCGTCAGGGTTTTCATTTTCCCCGGGTGGTTTCGATCGAGCTCTCGCTGGGAGCAGCTTTCCCGAAGCCCTCGCTCCCGTCCCCCGTCCCCGCGCTGATTTCCGGCTCTGCCTCTGTTCCAGGAGGATGTTTCCCACCATCAGGGTTTCTTTCTCGGGGGTGGATCCCGAAGCCAAGTACATCGTGCTGATGGACATCGTGCCGGTGGACAACAAGAGGTACCGGTACGCCTACCACAGGTCCTCCTGGCTGGTGGCTGGAAAAGCCGACCCTCCGCTCCCAGCAAGGTTGGTGGGCTCTGCAGCTGCTCTCTCTTATTTATTTCCATTTTTTTTCTTTTTTTCTTTTCTCGACAAGAAATAGCCACTGTTAATCTGTGATGCTGTTTGCAAGCAGTGCTCTGAGAGCTCGAGCCCGTGCCCAGCAGCCCCGATCTCGAAGCTCTGATTCGTTTTGGTGATGCAGAATCGGGCCCCAGCTCTGTGCTGGGGGGCTGCTGTACCCCAGGGCTCCGGGGCGCGCGGGCTCTTTTGTGGCAGCGTGTGTTTTTAAACGGAGCTTGCTGGCTAAAGGCTCTTTGACGTCTGTGTGTGTATTTAAGGGAAGTTACCTCAGTTCAGATCAGAACAATGTAAAGAACCCACTGGTTTGCCCCTCGGTGCTGCCCTCCCCGCTGCATTTGACCTTGTAATTTAGCTCAATCCAAACCCGGCAGGAATGCTACGTTACAGCGCTGCTCATCCTTAAAATTATATTATTTCTCAGAAACGTATCCAGCATTCAGTAACCGATAATTTGATTCTTGCCTTTTGCTGTCCCTTAGGAAAGGGTGGATCGGTTCTATGGCGCGGAGGGGTTCTTGCTGAGGAATTATGACGGTTTTTGAGACCTTAGGGGAATTAAAAACAAGTTCTCCAGTTTTTAAAGCAAAAACGCTTTTCTGTACGGAAACAAGATGCTGTAGGGAACTGATTTCTAAGATCTTTTTGATGCTCATGAGCGGCTCCTTCCAGCACGGGGACCCGAGGCTGTGGCACCTTTTTGAGTGCGTCTGTTCGGGGAGCGAACCCCGCGCGCTGCCCTTACAGAAGCAGCTCTGCTGGAATCTCGCTGGCTGCTCATCTCTGGAAGGCAGCGCAGGGAAGTAAACAGGAGGCGTGAGCGGAGAGGCTGTTATTAAAGCAGCAACCCAGGAGTTATGCCCGCTTTGTTTTCGTGGCCAAAGTCTCCTTCTTGCAGTGCGGTTGGCGTCTGAGGGCTTCATTTGGGGCATTGTGATGGGCGCCGATCAAACCCCATGGAAAATAGGTGGATCCTGCTCCAAAGGAGTCAGCATCAAAGGGAAGAATAGGGGAAGGACGGGAATAGCTCCAGGGCAGGGTTCTCCCTTTAGTACTTGTTGGTTGCAGTGCCTTTTGGGGCACCCATAGATAGACTGCTAATCTGCACATCGACTAGTTCTGTGGGGAAACATTCACAAGGATATAAGAGAAGAGGCTGATCCTTGGAAATAATTAGCAGCTCTCCTACTAGCTCCTATAGATGGAGGGTCAAACCTTGTTGGAATTTAACATTCACGACTACCCTGTGGTGGTAACTCCATAAGGTCCCCATTGGGTCAGTGTCCCTCTGTGCAAATGTTTGCCTCTGCTGCACACCCCATTCTGTTTTTGCGATGGGATCATCACATGCGCACGGGCTGCTTTTCCTTTGTATGAATGGTACCTGCGTACATGTAAATGCACTTTCTGCTCCTTTAATTATTCGGCAAGGGAAGCTTGGCGAGAGGCGGAGCGCGCTGGTGTTTGCATCACCGCCGCTGTTTGCAGTGTTCACGCGTCTTTTGGGGTGGGAGGCCTCGGTGCTGCTCAAGCAGAAAGCAGTACTGCTCCCATCCTGGAGTGGGTTTGCTCCTGCGCCGGTGAGAGGAGCCCTCCACGCAGCCCTCTCTGAGTGCTTTTTCCTCCCCTAAGCACACGGCGGTGGCTCCCCCCCCCCAGCACACAGGTCCCGAGGTGCTGCCTCCCCGCCCGCGTCCCCGTGGGCACCGCCGCATCCCGGGAGCCGTTCAGGAGTATGCGTGCATGTAAGGCTCTGCAGGATTGAACCCATGAGCCCATTTGCTCTTTCCATTATAAAAATAACTTTCAATGCTAAGACAACCTTCCTCAAAACCGAAAAGCGCGCTGCAATGCCCTCTGAAAGATGAGCCCTTCGGGGAGCGTGCTGCAAAGAGCAGCTTTATCCCTGTCTTCCTGCTGTCAGCATTTGAGACAAGTCGGTGTTGCAATGAACACTTCAATAAGAACACTTTTCAGAGTCCTTTGTAAATCTGCTAAAGTGCTATCTGAGAGGAGAATTCCTGTGTGATACTTGATGTTTGCTCCTCCAAATTGCTAGGAGTGTGAGAAACATCAGTTTCATAAGTTTCAGCATGTGCCTTCGTTTGCTCTTCTTCGTTTTTCATCTCCTTTCTTGAACTCACAATGTTCTCCCCCCCTCCTCCCAATTTATTTGGCTACAGCAGCCTGCCCATAATTATTTATTTAATGAAATTTTAGTGTTTGCACACTTAAGGAGGAAACCTTTAAAAGGCTTTCAAAATATTTTGAAAATTATCTGTTTGGGACACTAATTGAAAGCAGCACGCTCAGCAGCTTTAGGGAGCGTAGGAGCAGACCGGCTGCTAAACTAAACAGAAGGAGAGCACTGCAGCACTCCACACTATGCCAGAAGGAAGCCGTACCCAAACCTGGGCTGTAGCACGAAACGTGAAACACCGCGGAGCGAATTCCCATCCAAATATGGCTCCTAAGGCGCCGTGACGCCGCGTGAATGAGCCCCTGCATCTGGCTGGCTGTGGGCAGCAGAGCTTGCGCTGCTTCTGGGGCTGTGCTGGGTGCGGCGAAGGAATGCGCGCGTTTATTTCTCTGATCCACTCGCAGCAGCTTTCCCTGCTCTGGAGGGCAATGCAGGCGCATGGGATGGGGCTGGAGGAGAGGTGAGCAGGGAGGTGTCGTTAGCCGGGTGCAGCCACAGGTGCCAGCGGGGTCGGAGGCACGCAGCGCTTCACTATGGAGAAGCCAGGACTATACACGCACCCAACCACTGTCCAGGCACCAATCCTTCTGCCACTTCCCTGTCAGCTTGCTGCTAACATTTGGGCAATTCACAGCATGACAGCAGTGCCAGGTGTTGACCACGTATGGCATAAAACAGTTGTGCTCGGCTTTAGGCACACAAGGATCTTTACTTGCTCCCCGAGCACATATTTGAAATAGTTTGGCTTGTTGGTCCCAATTAGCCAAACCTTGCTGAGCCTGACGCTCTGTGATCACAGTAAACAGCATTAGCTATCCAGACATTCAAAATTAGGAGTCGGGCTCCAAAAAAATCATGAGACTGGCTGAAAAGTCGCACAGACTGGAAGTGATACGGTCAGGATTGGTTTTTCTTTGCCTTCTGTAATCTGGGGATTTGAAAAATCAGGTTTTTCTGTTTTCTACAGGAAAGCAAAGTGGATTTTTGTGAAGGATCTTTGCTTTTCCAATGCACTGTTGTTTTCTCATGAGCCTTGCTCTATGGCCAGGGAGCTGAGAGCAGCACGGACCCTGCATGTTGGGCGCGCTGGCATGGCATCCCTCCCATGGATGCAGCTGGACCAGCCAAGTTGCGCTGCGGATCAGTAGAAGGAAAATATACTTCTACAGAGCAAGCCATGCTGGTAAAGCTCCAGTTTTGCCAGCAGGACTGTGCCTTGGGGGTTCTGCTGGCAAAACAGAGAGCTTGGGATCACATCTCTTTCCCCTTGGAGCAGCAGAGCTGTGCCCCAGGGGGCCTCAGCTTGACTGTTCCTTGGTTCAGGACCAGCATGGTCCATCAGGCAGCTACGCCTCATTATTTGGTGTTTTTTCCATTCTCCTTTTGCCCAGCCAGAGCCATAGCTTGATGAAACAAACAAACAAATTCTCTCTCTGAGCTGGCATCTCAGCACTGCCTGATGGAGGAAATCTGTGCGGCCAAACGCATCGTCCAGAGAGAGCCAGGCCCTCTGCGAGTGATAATGCACACCAGCAGCAGCAGACCCAGCCCAGTCTGCACTGGCTGAAGCTGTAATTCAGTGCTTAATTCTCTACCTCAAAAGCACTTTCAAGTTAAATGACTTTAGCAATATATTATTCTTATAAAATTGTTGTTTTTAAATAGCCTGGCACTTGCATTTAGTCTAGTCAAAATGTATATATCATTCTATCTACATGTCTTCCTTGCTTCCTCTTCTTCTGCTTAATTTCCCAGGTTGTGGGTTGTTAATTACAGCGTTGCAATTAATTTTTTCATGTCAGACCACTGTTCTGGACTGCAGCCTTCAGCCTCTTATAAACACACGTCACCACAGGCAACGTGTGATCGAGTGCAGGTTAAAATCATTATCACGGCTTAATGTTACATATAAAGAAAAATGCATTTTTATCTGCATTCTCCCATTATCTCCCTAATGACACCGTGTTTTTTCTCTCGGAGCTGTAGTCATTGTTATTTTAAGTGCTTGTTAGTACAGCTGCGGGGAAAGACACGATCAATTTTTCATTTGGGAAAAGACACAACAGTGAATGTTAGTTAATGTCTCCATTTTAGATAACTAGATAAAATAATAGCCATGGTCAGAGAGCAATCTAGCACTCGGACAGAGAATTCTTCATTATGTTCCAGAGAATTAAACAACTTGGGTCGTCTGCTTTACTGTCTTTCATTAACGGCCGTGTTTCAGACATTCATTCATTTGGGGAGATGACTGCGTGCTTCTTGCTGGACTAGCAGATCTATGTTGCACAGAGCTCTCAGGAATCCCACTGCTGTGAAACCATTGCACTTCCTGAAAGCAAAATCTTGCTTTGCATTTTCCTATGGAGACGGCGCCTACTTGGGGTGAGTTTTCACGCGCAGGCCTTTTTCCTGTGTCTTTTAGGCTGTACGTGCACCCTGACTCCCCGTTCACGGGCGAGCAGTTGCTGAAGCAGATGGTGTCGTTCGAGAAAGTGAAGCTCACGAACAACGAGCTGGACCAGCATGGCCATGTGAGTAGCCCTCCTGGTGGGAAAGGGCCAGGAGAAGCCACAGTCTGCCACCACATCCACTGGGGATGGGGAGACACTCGGGGTGGAGATGAGCATTTCAGTGAGGGAAAGGAGGGAGGGGTGAGCTTTGTGCTATGCTTCTGCCCTCATCTTGCTGTGACTTGGCAGCAGGCTTTGCCACCTGCACTAGTTTGCAGGCTTTCTGCGTGTGCTTGGAAGCTGCTTCTCCTTTGCAGGCTGTCTCTTAGGGTTGGGATCATCCACAAGAGCTCCTTCACCTCCAGACTCAACACAGAGTGGGCACGGAGTCAGCAGAAAAGACACCACAAGAAGGGATATGGGACTGTAAAAAGAAACGTGCCTTGGCAGCACTTGAAATAACTGTGGGATGCCTGAATGTCAGTGTGCCACAGGGTGAGCTTGGGGCTCTGAGGGAAACTGGCCCCAAGAGAAACTTAGGATCATAGAATCATAGAAACTTGGTCTTGTTTGTATGAGGTGGGCATGGAGGCTGGTGAGTGGGCTTACTGGCTGAGAATGGGGGAGAAAAAAGACTGTAAATGCAGGGTCAGTAAATGAGGTGCTGAGATGAGGGGGCTCACTTTGAGCTCTGACACGTTCCAGGGGGTAACTGACCTGTAAAGCAGAGCAATTGTGGTGTTCGTGGTGTCAGGAAGGCTCCCACAGCGTGCTGCTTGCTGCTTCTGCAGGCTGCTTGAGGCGGCGGCTGATTGCCTGAGCTGCGCTTGGTGCAAATGCTTCTCATCCGAGAGAGGAGTCCCGCTCATTTCAAGACCTAAAAGTTCAACCACATCCATTTGCATTTAAAATACTTCCTGGAAACAAACAAACAAAAATAGCTGCCAGAAAGAAAAAAAAAAAAGCTCAACTAGATGCCTATACATTCATTGTTCTTTGTAAAGCTCTGTGTGTGGATGTATTTTTCTTGAATACGGTTTCCAGCGCTGCTCCCTTCCTGACTAGCAGAGGCTGTCTTTTTTTTCCCTCTTATTTCATAACCTGTAGAAGGGCAAAGCTGAAGATTTGTGGGCTCTATCACTGAGTGATGATAGAGCAGTATACGTGCGCATTTAAAAAGAAGCATTTTTCATCATAACAGGGGCCATGTGTGCCTCTGATAAAGGGCTTGCAGCAGTATATTGCACACTAGTTAGGAGCGGAGCAGTTCCCAGAAGCCCAGATGAGTATGAAAAAGAAGTCACTCTGCGAAGCTGTCGGGAACAGGGACGTGTAACAGAGCAAGATGTCGGTGTTTCGCAGGCAGGCAGTGGGGGAACATGGCCCGCAGCAGGCGAGGTGCGGCCCTTGGTTAACTTTCCAATAAGTGGCGGAGGTGGAACACATTCTTTACCCAAAGGCTTTGGATGGCTGCAGTCAATGGAAAGTTTTGCACATTTGGTTAAGAATAAGCCCCAAAGGCTCTGTCCTGTGTTGAAATTTGCGTGACAGACATTATGCCGTCGCCGAGCACTCTCTTTTTAGCATTTTGCAGTATTTTATGTTCCAAATGAGAGTGTCAGGTTTTACATGCTGCCTTATGAAGCTGTGTGAATATCACAGAATATATCACTGGATGCTCTGTAGAACGAAGGAGCAAAACCCCTCTCTGAAGCCTTTAAAGGCGGTTTGCTGTGTCATGGCCAACGGTGCTGCTGAGCTCTGAGAGAAGGGGAGAATGGAAATGCCTCCTGAAATTTCCCCTTCTGTTTGAAAGAGCCCTGCTTTGCTGAGGAGATCTTTTTAACTGACCTGCTAAAACGTTAATTATGTTTGATAAGGTGTGTTTCTTCCTGAGGAAGATTTAATGACTTAAAAGCTGTCTTTAAATACTAGTTATGGGTACAGCAGTTGGAACCAGCCTAATTCCGGTTTGTTCTGGTGGCTTGCTTTGTCCATCCTCCAGAAGACAGTTTTGGTTGTTAAGGTAATTGTGGTGTTTTATTTGTAGAGCGGTTCATTTCCTGAAAAGGAATCTGAAGAGAAGAGAGGTATTTGTTTGCCTTAGCATTTGTTTGTTTTCTCTTATTCTGAGACTTTTGGAGTTGGCAAACGTCTCCGCTTGTGTATCTTCAGCAGCACGCATAACCCCATAGCTATGTACATTTTCTCCCCAGGCATCAGGCAGAAGTCTTATCTCTGTGTGCATGACATACAGCTTGCTCCATGGAAACACTTGCAGATATCCTTACCAGAGAAAGGAAATGACTCTTGCCTCTAGATTTTTGCAGCCGAGCGAGCAATTCCTATTTTTCTGGTTGTGATACACTTATGAGCACGATGTCTTTCAGATTTCTGGTGATGTTTTTCAAATGGGCTGCCTTTTCTAGGGCTTTCAGTTGCACTTAGTTGTGGTGGCATCATTTCTGGTTTATGGCGAGATGAATCATGAGTGTATACATTATCATAATTGCTTTTCTGGCATTTATGATAGCAAAACTCAAACAGAGGAATGTTTGCAAAAGCAAACACAGAGGTGTGAACAGAGCCAACTGTGAAAGCCGGGGTTTCAGAACAGCCACAGGCAGTTACGCCCAGGTTTTTCTTAAAGTTAACCTGGCAGAAATTAGGAATCTACATGCTTTTAAAAAGCAAACCTTGCTGGGTTTGCTCTTCCTGAATGAATGTGGAAGCTGAATTCCCAGCGCGGTTCTCAAATTCAAAGCCACCTCAGCGATTTTGCAGCTGGCATCCAGATTGCCTCTGGTGACCGGCCTGCAGTCGGTGGGAGCCAGCTGCCCACAAGGCCCGTCCGGCCTTGCAGCAAGCCGGATCCCATAAGGACAAGCCCCAGCCACCTCCCCGCCTGAGGCTGTCAGCATGGGGGCAGATGGCATGGCTGGGGGCCTGTGGTCACAATGTATGACCAGCAAGCACGTGCCACAAGTCTACATGCACTTAGTGTGTCTCTGGGAACATCAGCATGAACATCTTCAAACTGATGGGGATTTTTGTATGGCTACACACGATGGGTTGAGGACTGCTTGGACAGTGAGACCACCCTTGGGGGCTTCTCTGTGATATGTACCCAATGTAGCCAGCTCCTCCAGGCTGCTTTGGTGGCCCTGATGCACAGAGGTGCATTAAGGGTTGCCTTTGCACAGTCTCTTGCTGACTGTAAGATCAGCAAGCGTGGCCTGTGTGGACATGCAGGGGGAGGACTGCATGCAGAGACCCTAATGAAAAGGAAACAGTGACCTTCACCTTGGTCGTGGGTCTCCTGTCACCTCCTGGCTGCATTCTGCTGTTTTGTACCTGACTTGCCCCTGGGGGGAACACATAGGGTAGAAAATGGCAGCCAAGGATGTTACTTGTGTGCTTTTGATTTTGGAAAGATTTCATAGTGAATTACATGGTGTTGTTTGAGAAACAGAGTTTCTTTGTTACAACTGATGGTCACAGAGGAGTGAGAGGAAGGGGCCTGTGCCTGCTGTGTCATGGCCTGTTCCTCCTTC
Organism: Penelope pileata; assembly: GCA_013396635.1. NCBI lineage: Eukaryota > Metazoa > Chordata > Aves > Galliformes > Cracidae > Penelope > Penelope pileata. Next base: position 1,088,318 of record WBMW01000581.1, read on the forward strand.
CACTAGGCTGCTGCTCAGATGCAGTGTTGGAGCCTGGATATCACGACCATGACAGGCCATGGTCTGTGGTTCGACCCCTTGGTAAGCTCACACCACCCTCACACCGTCCTTTCAAATGTCTTGTCCAGCTGCCTAGAGCAGTCCGATGACCGGGCTGGTATGACAAAATTTTACAGAAAGATGGGAAGGTGCTGAGGATACTAGCAGCAAGGTCAATGACTGTTTTGTGTGTGCATAAAATGGTGAAGTGATCTGAAAATGGATCTGAGTTGGTAGGGGCTGACATGAAACACTTTAAGGAGGACAATGTCTCCTGTTGTGACTTTTGCTGTGTGCATCCCTCACCCCGAAAGTCACAATGCATATCATAGCAATATTTGGTCCCAAAGGAAAAGTAAAGACATGCAAACTTTTCTATTTACTGAGCTAGCACAAAATACTGCCCCGCTTTTGCTGTGTTTCAGCTGAAGTTAACGCTTCCCGAGGAATGCACATTAGCTATTCCAGATGTACAGAGCTGGCTGCAGTGTTGTTATGGCCCCTGTAAAATAGAACCACCCACACCATTGCCAATTTAGTCTTGTGACTGTGATTATATCCAAAACAAGGACTGGTGCAAGCCGAACTCTGTATTTAATTCTTATATTGTAATGCTGTGGTTAGAGGCAGCCAAAAAGGCCTCCATCCCATGGTAATTGAAGCAAGTGGGAATTGCTGTTTGACGCCAGTGAACATTGGAATTGGTTAGATGGTATGTTAGTTTAGAATTATTTTGGGGTCCCACGGACAATAATCGATGAGGCAAAATGGAAAAACTTGGTCATTTGGAGTTTCTGAACCAGTTTCTCTCCTTCTTTTGTTTTTGGTAGTTTATGGTGAAGAACATTTGTCAAGTAGGCTGCGTAAAAGGTTTACTACAATAAAAGAATCTGGGAATTTTTATTTTTGGTCAGCCAGTTTGTGCTGGAGATGGTGTTGGATTTTTTTGGTTTGGATTTTATTTTCTTCTGACAACATTTTTTTTTGTTTGTTTGTTTTGTTTTGGGAGGGGAGCGGTCCTGGCTTTCTTCATTCTGCACCTGCACAATTTTGTAAATGTCAGGTCTTGGTCATGCACTTTCAAGAATAAAATACCTAAATTTGCACGTGACGCCTGCAAACTGGGTCCGATATGAGCAATAACATCATGTAGGTAACATACCTCACCTGTAGAAATAGATATTATGCTCCAAAAGCAGATGCTTAACAGCAACATAGGAGGGAGAGGAAATCAGCTTTTGGGCTGACTCCTCCTACAACTTCATTTCTGAAGTCAGGGGCTTCCCAAAGCATCTGGAGAGCTTGCTTATCTCCAGAATCAGCCCCTGACCAGTTTTGTAGTCTTTAAGGGTCTTGTTAATCTTCCTCTCAGGACAATGTCTTGTAACTCTTTCTTGCAGATCATTTTAAACTCCATGCACAAGTACCAGCCAAGGGTCCACATCATTAAGAAGAAAGATCACACAGCTTCTTTGCTAAATCTGAAATCTGAAGAGTTCAGGACATTTATCTTTCCAGAGACAGTTTTCACTGCTGTCACAGCCTACCAGAATCAATTGGTGAGTATGGTTGCTGATTTCCACAGATTCAGCTAAATCCCACCTTGCTAAAAATTCCTTTTCTTCCCAGTCTCATCCAGGAAATTTTCTGATGTAACTTAACTTTCCCTTCTAATGTTTGTAGTGGCTTTAGCTGGTCTAATTCATATTCAGAAGTAATTCTTATGTAGTTCTGCTAACTTCAAAGGGACATAAGGATTATTCATGTGAGTAACGATAACATGAAAGAAGCTTTCATTTGTCTTCCCTTCTTTCTATACAAGGCAGTTTGCGTATTATCGTTTTGTCCTTTTCTAATTATAGTTCATTAAGGAACTGTTTGGAATCATCTTTCACATCATGAGCTATTAGCTGATCGACACTCTGGTTTGCACATGATGATTTCATGGCTTTAAAAAGTTGACTGATCAAGCTGTAAGGCTCAAATGTAGTGGAAATCACCCAGAGATATGCTTTTCAGAGGCTGCCCAGATTACATCCAGATGTTTGAATTTCAATTTGCATGCCAGTGAATAATGTATACAAAATGGAGGAGATCAAAACAATGGATTGCTAATGAGTAATTTTAGGAAGTATATAAACAATTGGGAAGCAGAGGCTTTGCTTAACAGTGGGTAGAGCTTTAATATTTAAGTCAGTAGAAATATGTTGTTGGCTTCAGTGCTGTTCAGAGTGTGTTTAAAGGGATTAATGTCTATTGCATTTCAAAAAGACAACCCCTTCCATCTCTAATTCCCCTAAGTCAAGAAAAATGTAACAAGTACTGTCCAAACATGTGGACAGGCAGCATCCTAGAGTTAAAGAACCTACTGTTTTCTTAAAGAAGTCTGCATTTCTTAATATGAAGAAAAAGCAACTAATTTCCAAATGCTATGAACAAAATGAAACTACAGCGTAAGGGGCCAAAGAAGCTGTGAATGCAGCAGTAGTAGTGTTCAGTTGGTTCTTGTGACAGACCCCACACTCCACTTTAAGGCTTCAACGTCCGATGTCTTGACTGTAGGCTCAGATTTGTATCTGAATGTCACAGAAAATGCACTCAGTACATGGCAATCTCAAGAATATAAAGTCTGGATGTTTAGTTAGATTTTTTCCATTTAACTTTCTGTAGAAACTAGGAAAACAGAAGTAAGAGACACAAAACCATCTAAACCTGGCATTTATTTCTGTAGGATGGATTTGTGTTTACCGATGATATTTATATCAGAGATATTTCCAAACTAACCTTCCCAAAGCATACGCAAGGAGTCCTGGAAAATTTCTCAATGGAACATCTCCGGAACCCCTAGAGGTTGATACTGTCATTTTATTTATGACTAATGAAAATGGAGCCTTTTTTCATTTTTGCCATTTTTTTCAGAACTGTTTTAAGGAGGGGTTGATTACATTTCTGGAGGTTATTAGATAAAAGCTAAATACATTACACTTTCAACAAACTATCTCATAATTTAAGATTTAAAGGGCATGCATTTATTTAAACAGTCAAACCACTGCCACAGAGTTGAATTGTAGGTCAGATTTCATTTTAAAATGCTTTCTAGCAGATGTTCTCTGATTGTTTGTGAGACAGTCTCTCAGGAAGAATATGGCCATAAATGATTGTGAGTCTCATCTGGCTTTGGTGGATACAAAAAGTTTCTCTTGTGATGTCATACCAAATCTTTAATATTAGGAAAATGGAAGTTTGATTGGTGAAAATACGCTCAAGAGATGAATAGAAATCCTTATGATTCTGCGGTACACTTGGCTCGGTGTGTCGGTGATCTAAGTCTACTGAACTAGACAGAGCTTGTCTTTGTGCAAGGTAGCTTTCAAGCGCTGCCACAGAAACATTCCCCATATGTGAGGCACCAACCTGCAGCTCTTTGCAACACTGCCGCAAATCTGGGACATGGACTTCTTGAGAGCTGGAGGAGATTGCACCTGGCTTGCTGAGCTGTTGTGGGATCCTGTGACAAAGCTAGTGCTCAGGACAGTTATCACCCCAAGTGTTTGCATGGTGGGCAGCCCCAAACTCTGAGCCAACGCTGAGGTCCTGTGCTGTTTGACCACCCCACAGCGACAACCACTGGGCTGTGGTACCTTTTGCACAGTGCCTCAGAGCAAAGGCCATCGATTTTGGAATACCTTTGCTTGACAACATGTAATTGTCTGAGGATTTGGAAAAGATCCATTTTCTTTCTGAGTCTGGAGGGCCAGCTTTTAAGAATGAGATCATGGCCTCTGTGATACAGGCTTGTTTTTTTTTGAGGAAAGTCAGGCTAAAATCACTGCTCTGTTGGCAATGTCGATTTTAGTAGGCTTCAGCTGAAGCTGGTCGCATTCACTGCCTTGCAGGACAGAACCCATGCTGTCCCTCTATTCTTACTAAAGCTCTGACTCCCACTTACTGTTTAACATGGTTGGTAAATCTGAATATCGTTTTGATGTCTCAGGTGTTACTCACCAAACCTCNCAGCATCTTTCCATGCAAAACCAGCTAAACTTCCCCCATGTGATGGGAGCACAGGTCTGGCTGGCTGAGAACATTTGCATCACAAAAAAAATGGGGCTGAAGTTTGCAGGCAGCCACCCACAGTTTGGACTTATCTTAGCTGATGTGCAGCTCCACTGGAGAAGCTCAGATGTTAGCAGTGTGCTGCGCTAATCAGAGTACCTGATTCATGCTGTTAAACTGTTTGGAAGCAATAATGTCTCATGTGGGTGGGTTCCTCATGCTCTGGGTAATGCAAAGGCTGAGCCCACTGTGCCCTTTGGTCTTTCCATTCCTGCATGGATAATACACACTACTTTGCCTCCCCTGCTTTGCAACACCTCGAGTTGCGCACGCGCATAAGGAACAAGGATACAATCAGCAGTGAAGCCAGGAGAACGAATAGGTTAGCACTTTGTACGCTGCTATACCTTAACACTATTTTCATGTTGCGTTGCTTTTTTCTGTGTTTCCAGATAACCAAGTTGAAAATTGACAGCAACCCTTTTGCCAAAGGATTCCGGGACTCTTCCAGACTCACTGATATCGAGAGGTAATGGGGACTTTGTGTTTACTTTCCATGCAGATAAGATAAAGAGAAGGGAGAGTTTGTAGGCGAAGCATCCTTTCAACTCCTGAGAAGCTGTGCATTTTAAAGTTATCTATCTTGTTGCATATAGTAAGCCTCCTGAACCTCCTTTAAAAATACTTACAAACTTTACGAAGAAAGAGCTGTTTTGAGTTTTGACATCTGTTCCAGTTGGGGCCAGTATATTCATCTTCCTGATGGGACTTCTTGAAGGGGGAGAGGGTCAGTTTTACAACTTCAGAATGAAAAGCTTTTTTCTTATCGTGCCATTTAATCCTATTGAGGGCTGTGAATTGGGTCACTGGGAAACACGGGCAGTGGTCCTGTGAAAAACATCTTTATAGTTCCCCACTGCTTCACATCGTGGAAAAGAGAGAGGGGAGCTTCCCAAAATACACTTCAGCAGTCCCAGACACTGAAGTCAGCAATTATTGCCATCAGGACAAACCCCATAACTCCCACTCTGATGACAAAGATACCATTTTTGTTTCACCAAAATTGTACTGCAGGCCTCATCAGGGGAAAGCTTTATCTGCGAACTGTGGAGTTTTGTGCGTACAGCTCTTTATAAGCAACTGCTGCCATAGGGACAGAAGCATTAAACCACAGCTGAGTAGGAAATAAACTTCGATCTCTTGGTAGCTCTCCAGCGCATCACATTTTTATGATATCGTGTCAAACGGTTTGGCAAATGAAGCAAATTAAGCAGCCTGTGTCAGGCTGGAAGAGAACTTGATGGAGATGGATATAGCACATCCAATTTTTCCTATGAGTGCATGATCATGAAAGAAGATTTGGAGAGCCAAAACCCTCCAGGCTCCTATGTGGGAATATCCAGATGTATCTGCGATTCATTTTTTGCGGGTGCATATAGGGGACAAACGGAATATGACTTTACTGAGCATATAGCTAGAAAACCTCCTTACAGTACTGCAGAAGCACATCAATCCAACCAAATCTATGGCTGGAAAATGGAGATATATATATTATACCTTACCAGTGACTGGATCATTAGTAATCTATTAAGCAGCTGGGTGAAAGTACAGTAATTCTGAGGAAAAAAGCTTGTGGACTACAATGCATGCTTGCAAAGCTGTTAAAAACTGCTTCCTAGGTGAAGATCTTAGTCGAAAATTTGAAAAACTAACATAAATTTAATTAAAATAGCATAGCCTGGTGTCTGGACAGAGCTCTAAAGCAAATAGTGTCCAAAGCTCAGGTTTGTTTGCAGTAAATAGTCAAGGAAGGACCCATAGGAAGAGAAGAGACCTCAATCTTCACATTTCAGCTTCCTTGTTTTACAAACAGGCAACGTCTAATGACACAGCTTTGCAAGGGCTGGGAGAGTCTGAATAGATAAGCTGGGAGAAAAACTGAGTTACCTCTGTGCTGATGAGCCGACTATCGTGGTGCTGGATAGGAAGGGAATTTTTCCAGAGGACATCTTATTATAACAGCACATGGCACAAAGTCAGAAATGCTGAGCATAAACCACAGTGCCCTTTTGTTCATTGATAAGAATAGAGCCTGAGACAGGCAGCCTAGCCCAGGCACGAATGTTGCCATGAATGATAAGGTATCCAAATGTGAAACCCGCAACAAATACAAAAAACCAGAATGTGGGAAATTATTGAAATCTCGTTAAAACTCTGCACTTGAGAGTCCAAGTTTATTTTGACTTAAATGATTAGGGAACAATAGTTTTTAAGAAACAAAAACTGCTGCACAGTGCATCAAGTAATGAGATAGTAAATGTGTGACACACAAGAGGGCTGGCTAATAAGGGATCGAGAATTTCCTGAGTTGCCAGATATGGTCCAGACATACCAAAAGTTTTATTCATTTCCAGCATTAAAATAATCAGGCACATAAGAATGTCATTTTCCAAGTGCCCACTGATTCTATAGCTTTTCATCTTAGCACCAGCAAAATTACTTAAATAAATCTGATGTGAAGCAGGAGAGATAGCAAAGTGAGGTATGGCAGCAGGAGGGGTTTCTGGGCTTACATCCAGTGAGGTGAGCATTACAAGATGTAGGGGACACACTGAACAGGACACTGTGACTCTCACTTTGGTTGAGTTGGAAATATAGTAAGTTTGATAAGACGACTGTCTGATAAAAAATACTTGTAGATATATACCATATACACAAGACAGGGAAAAGACTACGTAGCAGAACCGCACATTTGCCCAGCTCTTGAAAAATGAACATTTACCTAGAAGCTGTGAACATATCCTCCGTGCAATGCTTCCTAAGCCAGCTTGCATACAGCGTGTGCATGCATAATCTGCAATGTTGTGTGGTGATCTTAATGGTCTCCTGTAAAGCAGCCTGGGATGTCAGGGCCAAGAGAGCACTCATTTATCGCAAGTTCCAGCTTTTCAGAATGACCTAAGTAGTGTGAAAGTGTACAGAGCTTTGTATTTCATTTCCAGGTATTTAAGCTTGCTTTTTCCTAAACAGCCTTTGGGGAGGGAAACAAATCAGATCAATTGATCTTTAGAGACCTAAAGAAATTAAATTAGTCTGGAGTCAGTTACTGCACTAAACCATCCGGTAATTGGATTGCTCCTTGTAACTGATTGAAAACAGCCCCTATCTGTAACAATATAGGGAGCTTTTCTTTATAGTAGATCTGAGAGAAAAACACATCTTTTTATGACATGATGACAGAAATTGCACTTTTTTAACCTAATTGAATATGATTTTATAAATACGTGACTTTAACGATTTCAAGCTTCCCGTTCTAGATTTACGATCCCCGTGTAGGAAATTCAAGCTGCAAATGCCTTTAGGATTAAATTTGTTTGCATTATATGTGTTGGAGTTAAAATAATATATGTAAAGGTAGTCAAGTTGCAAAGTGGTAAGGGAGCTAGGCAAGTGCAAAGCTATTTAAGTTCCTATATCTTCTTTAGTTCTTGCCTGAATACCTTACAACAGCTTGCTATCGCTCAGCTATCTATGCAAAGCTTTTAACTGCTGAAAAAAAGTCTTATGTGAGTTTGGTATATATTGAATTTTCAGTAGGATGTGAGATTCCTTCCATCCACAATCAACTCTTTCCGTACATTACTTGTGGTAATCTATTTATGGCAACAGGACAGGCTTTGTCTGTGGCTACTGTGATTTAGATAAGTTGCTGATTCACCTTTTGATCTTTTTATGTGGTATTTACTTTTCTTCTATTATAAAAAAGGCTCCTGCAGTGCTTGTGATTGAAAAACTGAACATTTAGCTGCAATTATCAGACTGTGGGACTTGACGTTCTGTGGTGTTGACTACAGGATGCCAAACACAGTAACGTGGATGAGAAAAATCTTTCTTAATGGCAACCTTTGTTTAATAATAATAAAAAAAAAAGAGAGAGAGAGAGAGAATGCAGATATTATAATGAGCAGTTCACTCTGGGGATAAATTTTAAGGGAATGTCTTTACGCTTCTGTAAAACTGCCAAACCCATAAAGGATGCAAAATCAGAACCCAGTAGATTCTTTTATTTTTAGACTTCACCCAGAATTTGTCTTCTGAGTTATGGTAAGGGATTAGCCTTTTAAAAATAAGTAGGTAAATAAAGAAAACTGTAACAGTTAAGTATCGTTCAAACAACCCATTGAAAAAGGTGATCATTTGAAGAATGTGGGTCAACTGAACCACCGAATCGTAACCTAATGATCAAACAAGAATTGACAGAACACAACGATGATCTGAATGTTGTTGATCTATTTTCTCCAGCATGTGACAGGCGAGTTCAGGTTGTGGACTTGTGACTGTTAAAGACAGCTAAGAGAGTATACCTGTTTGCGTAAGTCCTTCTGGGAGGTAGATGCATACTTCGAGGGACAATATCTTGGCGATTGGGAAGGTCTGGCTGCACACCCAGGTGACTTCTAGGCAGAGAAAGGAAGGACTTGGGGCTGGGGGAAGTAAGAGAGCTGTGTCCAAGCATCCCAGCTAGATTTGCATGGTAATCAGATTCTGAATTTTCCCCTGAGGAGCTTCATGTCTGACACGTGGAGATACATTGTACTGCCTTACAGGGCTGCATGTGAAATGGATGCTAACACCAAGATGTGGGTACTGCCCTGCTGAAGTAGCAGTCAAACTATGTACTTAATGGTGTGCTGTCAGCAGTAGTCCTCGCTCCCATCCCTTCCCTGTTCACCCTACAGAGGCTACCTTCCTCCCTACTCCCACCGGTTGCTGCTGGTCCAGAAGAAAGTCCCCAGCCAACCACCAGAAATATGTGCTCTTTGTCCATGGTCAAGTAGGGCTCTCCCTCCCATAGTGATTGTTTCAGAGGTTTAGGTGGGGAGAAGTGAAGTCCTGAGCTTAAGGAGAGGGTCTTTCCCCAGACTCCAGCGTCATGGTGCTGCTCTGTCCTCACCTCACATCCTCTGCCTGACAGTCACAAAGAACTGGTAGCGCACACTGGGTGAAATGGAGCTTTGTGGGGCTGCTTATTTGTAGTTATGTGTCACCGTATTTTGTGGGGAAAAAGATACAGAGAAAGAGCTTTAATATACATTTGTAATGGTTATGCTTTTTGGCAAACCAGAGAAGAAAAAGTTCTTTTTTTCTCATTCCCTGTATAAAGATAGCTGTTCTTCTCATTTTTATTTGCAATTGAGAGAAGTAGAGTGGATATACAGAGTGGAGCATATCCTCACGCTCCTCCTTCAGTTATTACTTTTTCCATGCCATGGCTTCAGCCAGGCTACATCACCTCCATGTTATAGCTCTTCCATAATTGTTATTGGTATCCAGACATTTACTGTGAGGGTACCAGTAAACACTACTTGGAGATGTACTCATTCTTTCTCCCTAAATCATCTAGAACTGAATGTTCCATAACTTATTTTTAATTTCACTTCTTTCTTAAAATTGTATGTATCCTTGGAGTATTGCATTCATCCAACACTTGCCCGATAGTTTTGGCTTTCAGTGAAATCTTTTGGTGCTTCTGTGCTACATTCCGGGCCAAATTCAACTTTATTTCACGTGAGCCAATGTAGTTTGATGAGCCCTCGTTCTTACCTGGTTAGGATTGGTTCAGCTCTAACCCAAGCAGTGTAACTGCTGCTTTGTTCTGGTTGAGGATTTGGTCCGTACCCTGTCGGAGCTGAGTTAGGTTGTGGGGTCAAGCTGCAATATTAATCTATCAGTAGAACAACCAAATTAATCTGTGTATGTTTGCGCATGCACAATGTAACAGCTGTAAGGCACCAAAACGTGAAGGCTGAGTGATACCTGAACAGTGATTCTGACAGCTTTTATTGTTCACTCCTAAATGCTGTTATAGAAATGTAGTTGTTCCTCCTACTATTTTTATTTTTTGTTTATTTTTTTAGGACTTGTTTTTAGCATTTGCATCTTGGACAAATTAGTCATCTTTTCCCTTAAAAAAAAAAAGTCTACTACAGTGCGACTTCCGACAAGTTTATTTTTGTGCCTTCTCAGCCCATTTATTCCATCTGTCTTCACCTCACCTCACTTCTGATGTCTTCTGTTATCTGGGCTTTCTTCCAAACACACTAACTGGCAGCTACAAAAAAAGGAAACCTTTGAAATGCAGAACTGAAGTCATTCAGGCTGCAAACTGATAATTCATACACTTTATATCCTGTTCTGTATTTTTCTTTGTGTTGAATGGAATGGCCAAGCAAAACATAGTTGTCAGGGTTTTTTATTTTATTATTTTCTTGTATTGATTTTCTTTACCTTTGGTTTTCTTGTAAAGAAAAAGACAAAAACCATGACACCATGAATAAGGAGTGGATTCTGAGGATATCCTTACATTTTGCTTACCTAACACTTGGAAAGCAAGGACTCTATAGTAACAGAGAAATTGCTAACAGGATGCTGAACTCTGCTCTGAAATTTGATGCTCCTTCAGCCTTTCCTAAAGCAAATTCTGCAGAGGACACAAGTTCAGAGTTTCTGGATCCACCACTTGCTCTTTATCACTTTTGCATGTTGTCTTCAGTGGGTGTTGAACCTGGCCCACAGTGCAAGGGGTGCCTGAATATTATATCAACTCCATCCTCTCTGAATCCATGGTATAGATTTAAGATGGATACTATCCTGGGCCTGGCTTCAACAAACTCATTCTGGATTAGCTATTCTAACATCATCTTCAGCCAAAACCAAATATACTGCCACAAGCCTCCTCATCCCAAAAGGAAAAAGTGGGCTTCCCTTTCTCCATCTCCTGGCTGCTCCCTGTGCTGAATTCAGGAAAATCCATAGCTTCAGGTGTATGTAGGCAAGTGGCAGGATGGTTGATGGGGCATTGTGGCCAGATGTGCCCTCACTGACACCAGCAGGGCTCACAATCACACACCTCAGGATCAGGGTCACAGTGATCAGCAGGCTGTTGGGAATGCACACCTGAAGCAGAGCAGCAGCAAAAGCAACAGAAAAATGATATAAAGAAGCACAAAATAAATACCTGCTTCCATCTACAGAGAAGGAGCGTTCTTTTATCTTGATTAAAGATCCTGCTCAGCAGGATCTGGGATTCTATGGGCTTCTGTGAACTTCTGTGGTCTGGGTTTGACAGCAAGAGGGAGTGAACATCCTTATGTAGGGCCTTGGTCCCCAGCTACTCCCCAAGTCTGCTTCCAGCAGTCTCACAGCGGGTATCCAGTACGATGGCAAGTTCTTTTTGGTTTAGTCTGTAAAGCATTAGTGTATCATTTATCAGGCAGATCAGGGTCTTCCTGTCTACTTTTGATCCTTTCAGAATATTCTGTACATACAGTGCAATGTTAATTAAATGTGGCCAAAGTCTCAGCATGTAGTTGTAAGACATAAGGTGTCCTGTCTATGTACCCTACAATCTTGCCAACTGATAAATTCTCCCAGTCCTTCATTTAGATTTCTGGTCCAGAACTCGCTGGCTTATTTCTCACACAAAAGAGATAAGTGCTTTGTTCACAATAAGCAGAGGCTCATTAAAAGCGCTGGGTTCGAGGTGTGCTTCTGTCAGAAAGCAAATCATTTGGATCAGCTTAAGCTCCTTTTCCTTATTATCTCTCCTCACATTTGTCATGCCTCAGTGTTTCTGTAGAGGGTGTGCTAGCTAACAAGTGCTTGTTCTTTTCCTCTCCATTTGGCACATGGTTTCTTCTTTTTTCTTGAACACTTTCAGCCCCTAACTTGCTCTTCTCCAGCCCATCATCTGTTACTATTATCCAGTTGTAACACAGCTTAATTATAGTAATGTGTACTTTTTTTTTACCCCCTCTGGGTATTCACAAGGTAATTGTGAGATGAGAGCTTTCTGGAAAACTGAAAACTGTTGGTGGACCACAGAAAAGGATTTGACAGAAAGAAGACATCTTTCTGGTATCCACTTGATAACTTTTGATCTCTCAAAGATCAAGATTATCGCTAACAGAAGAAACTGTAGCTTTCTGAGTTACACGAAAAGATGAAAATCGTTAGGTCTGAGTATTAGATAACGGGGTACCACAAACTGAAAAAAAAACAAGTAAAGAAATAGAGCACTGAGCAGCTGGAAATCACTTTTTTCTTCAGGCAGATTAGTGTGGATCAGGTCTGAAGAAATTAAATAAAGCTCTCAAAATCTCTACCAAATCCCATTTTCTTTCATACTCTTTATCAATTTTTTTGAGCAGATTCAGAGTGGCAAATATTGATTTGTTGCTCAGTAACTTATAATATTATTTCCATAAATCCTTTGAACTGTACCAAAACATCTGAAGAAGTTACATAGAGAACTATAAAGCCACAGGTTTAAATAAATGAATCCTCCGCTATTACTAATATTATTATAATATTTCAAGACTTCTAAAAAAATTTTATTTCATTGGTTCACTCTACAGGGCACCATATTCTGGATATTCCAAGTAGTTCAAACGTTCATAAACAGAATGTTCGGGAAGATTTTGAGATTTAAGTCCTTGCGGTCCAGATTGACAACGTGGTATAAGCAGAAACCTGTAGTTTACATTGTCATGCCTTTTTGTGCATTCTGACCTAGATTTCACAGCCACTTAAGTCTTGTGTAAGTTTTGCTTTCTCCTACGCACCTACTTCAGAGCAAGTCCAAAAGCACCTCTGTCTTAAACAAGCTGAAGAGGTTCAGCTCCTCCTTCCAACCTATGCGAGAAACTTTACATGTTTCCTCATATTGGATGAGTTGCAACCACTTTCTTCTCTGAAAAGACTTGGTCTCTAAGTGGTGGCCTCTGCACGTTGAATAGTTGAGCCTGCTGCAGATGCCACCACCCCTTTCCTTTGAAACACAAGGAGAAGCAGAGGTTGTCTCTTGATTTGGTATTTGGTACTTAGGTCACTTGTCCAAGAGGGGGAAAACCTGAGTGCAGATGTCTGCTCTTGTTTTGCTAGGTGGAAGAAATAGTGTTTGGTGTGAGAACTCAGAGACAAGCTTCATGTGAGGAAAAATACATCACTTTTTGCTTTACTTTGTTTCCTCTTGCACACTTTGGTGTTCTCCTGCTCATCCTTCTGTATTTTGTAGGTCTGTTTGGAGGTGTAAGTGCAGCAAGTGTTGTGTGTAGAAGAAGAATATCTACCTGAAGGCTGTGGGGACCAGGTGCCTAAATGCTGGTGTGAATCTCAGCACTTTGCACCCACGATATGAAACACAGTCTCAACATTCAAAATGAAAAATTAGTAGGCGTGATGTGGTTATAGCTTAAATCACCAACATAGTTAGGCTAGATAAGCATATAAAATGTTGAGCTTTAAATCCCAGATGCACAAAAGAAACTGCTTTTGCGAAATGAGTTGTTTTCCCCTATCCAAATTGTCCAGACCGTTCCCTCTGCCATAAAAACCCTGGCTTCTTGTGCCAATGAATGGGATTAATCTTCAAAAACTTCTAGCATACTACCTGCAACATTAGAACATTAAAAATAAATAAATAAGCCTACCACATGCTTGCCTATTTTCAGACTTTGCAGATTCAGGGTTCACTAAGAAGTCATCTCTCTTTTTCCTTTAAAAGAAGACAACCTTACAGAATAATAGAATTCTCTGTCTAGCATACAGACCCATCTGGAAAGAATTTAGTTTGCAATAATCATGGGCATTTGATTTAACTCTAAATCCCTGTAGGTAATTCAAATGTAAATTTATTGGGGTGAATTTATCCCCAAACTGCTTTTGGATCCAATGAGGTTAGAGATGAACTTGGCCCACTGCACTAGAAGTAGAGTCTGCACTCTTTCCATTGCATCAGAATATTATTACGTGCCGTAATGCCTGTCATTAGAAGGAGATCTTTACTAGAAATAAAGTCAATAGAATCAATACGGACAATCACCTGAATTACAGTTATTTTTCAGACCTTTAAAGATGAGTAATTATTTGATTCTGAATGTGTCTATAGACGTATTTGAATCAATTAGACAACACAGGTTTAATTTGTTATTCAGTTATTCTGTACTCATCCGTGATAACTCTTTTTGGTTAAGTAAAATTCTTTGCATTTCACATTATGCTGCAAAAAAAGAGTTCCAAGAGACATTCAGTACATAATGTAAACAATGCCATCTGTCTTTTTCTTTGCAGAATCTTCTTCGAGATAGCCCCGATACGGCTACTGTTTTCAATCACTTAAAAGGCAGTAATTTAATTATATCCTCCTCTCTGTAGGAACTGCCATTGCTTTCAGTCCCCTTCCAGTCCTGACACAAGTAAATCACTTTGATAAGATCCACTTTTTATTTATTTTTTTTCTGAGGAGACTAGCATAAGTAATGATAGCAGTGATAGACCAAGGACAAAATGACTATAATGGGCTTTTTGCAGGAGAGGAAAACATGTGCCATTGTGATTTACCCTGTTACTTAGAAAATGTTTTTCCTTGGAATTTCTGCAACAGCCACTTGCTCATAGTGAAGGGCATTAACAAATATGAACAAACAAATGGCGAGTTCAACAAAACTCAGCAGTTTTAAGCACTACCTAGATTTCTTAAATGGGATCCGAAGGTCAGATACATTTTGAAAATGTGCCTAGGTCGGATTCATCTTTGGTGTAATGACACCTACTTACATGGAAACTCTGGGAATGTGTAAGGTTGGATCTTCCTTACAAACCACTATGGCTTATCGGGCAGATATGCTTTCCTTCTATTTAAAAATTGTTTGGGTGACTTCAGTGTGTTGTGCCACTGGCAAGGCAGGGGCCTGGCAGGCACTTCTACCCTCCCAGAATAGACGCTGCACAAGATCTGTAGTGTCTGTAGACTTCCTGCTGCAAATCGGCCTGGGCGCTGGCATAGAGGGAATGTGTTCAGAGGCAAGCTGTCTCTGGGCACATCTTTCTCCTGCTCCTAATTGCAGAAAAACAGAAGTTGCTAGATGAGGTGGCCATGTGTGACACAAAATCTTTCTTGAAAGGAACCAGGCCATGCTTGTGTCTCTGAACCTGGACTGGTCACTGAGCATGAACACCTCCAGGTCACAGGTTTTACTGCTTGCATTTTCACACTATTAAGGAATTCTGGTCTTGTATTTTCTGTCTGAGACCATCCTCAGAAATTGCAGCAAGAAGTTTACTCTGATTTGGCTGCTGGAGGAGCAGCACCACGCAGCAAGAGGTGGTCAGTGATGTTAAAACACCATAGGCCAAATATGGCATTTCCAGGAGCATGCTGTGAGGTAACCCTTTTGGTAAATGATTTTGGAGAGTCTGCGTGAGAAAAGCATGATCTGAGCAGGGAAAAAGCATCATGTTCACTGTTTTTAACCTAATGAATTATTTTCTTATTCCAAGGGCCAAACATCCGCTTCCAAACACAGAGTGATGACTTGGGTTATTCTGTGAAACAGGTAAAAGGCTGTTTAGGATGTTGTTGATATAGTATGTTGTTTCCTTTCACAGAGAAAGCGTGGAGAGCCTTATCCAAAAGCATTCCTATGCCCGATCCCCCATTCGAACCTATGGAGGAGAAGATGATCTGGGAGATGACAGTCAGGCAACACAAAGCAGAGGTAGGAAAATGTGCTCATGAGGTCTTTTCTCAAACTATGCTTGAGAAAAGGAGGATCACAGCCAGTGCCGTGGTACTCCGAAGCAGATCTCTGGTGTCTGTCTCTGCCATAAAGTCCATAAAGAAGCATACTTGTTCTCTTACGGCTCTTCTGGACAACTGATATGCCTATGGCACTGGAGTGAGTGGCTAGTTCAGGAGACAGCTCTAGAAATTCGCATACAAACTACCAGCAGAGGAAAACTATTGCTGTTTCCTTTTTGAGACAGCTGAAAAACAGGCAACTTCATTGCTGTGGTGCTGAGTGCAAGCTCAGGGTCCCCATCCTTTGGTAGGACCTAAAAGCTGTGGCTCAGCACCAGCTGTGAAGTACCTTGTAGATGTGCCCTTTGCTGCCAACAGAGGATTTGGTTCTGACCACCTTCAACCAGCCTGTGGCTAACTTGCATTGCCTCGACAGGGAGAGAAGTCCATAGCTGCCTAGAGAATTGACATTTAATTATTTTTCCCATGGTCTCTAACGTGTCCCCTTCCTGCTTGGGCATTTCATCTTACATGCTTTAAGTTTGTCTACTCTGGCAGTCACAAAAGTAGTAGTAACATAAAGTCACTCTTCATGGGGTTACTTGCTGAACAAATTGCATCTGCCATAATTTGCCACTGGAAATAGATCCATCCTGTGAGATTGCTGACTAGCATAAACCTGTGTTACATTACGCTTTGCATGTTGACTTTGTGACCTGCCTGATATGCGACAGCCACTTGAGGTAAAGCAGTTCTATCTGCCTCCCGACTGGCAGTGCCCTTCTCTTGTCCTCTAACTCCATACAGTGCTGCTAAGATAAGAGCATTATTTCTGGGCATATGCTATTTAGACTTGTGCAGGGAAAACACACTTATTTTTAACTACAACTCGCTCTTCAACAAAATGTGATTAGTTGGGCGTGTTCACACACATCTATTCTGAGAGCAGTTCCTTAGATTATGGAGTTCCTGGAGCAACTCCTTGGCTGGTACAGTGCCATCCTTGCAAGTACTTTTGGGGGATTACCTTGCTTTACGTCAGCTTAGATCTTAGGCCAGTTATTGTTGGAGGCAGTGTTAAATTTTCCTTTGCCAAAAATGCTCAGAGCAAGGCACCTTCCCTCCAAGAACTGTGTTTCTCCCTGGTCTGATGTACTCCTTTGGGAATGACAAAGTGAGCAAGGTGAGTATCAGTGTAAGAGCTGGCTGTCAGAGCCTTCCTCTTCTGAAGAGAATTCCAAGGGAAGATGTCATAGGAGGAAAGAACAGTTTATTAAAATTTGTTTTATGTATATGCTGTGGTCTGTATATAATATATGCAGGGTACACTTTTGTATTTGCTTGCAACATAACAAATAAGTGAGGAAGATGAGTTGTGGCAACCAACTTTTTTCTAAAATGGGAGCCATATCCTAGCAACAGGACATGAGTCTTCTGGGTAACCAGAGGAATACATAGAGTTACACACGCTGCTCTTGCAGGCAAGTAACTTGTACTGCCTTCGCTCTCTGTTTAGGTCTGGTATCCTTAAATAATGAAAACTCCTCCAAGATATAAGGAGAGAAATAACAATTTTATTGAAACTCCTCAGACATTTTTACTTCATCTGATGCATTTGAAATCTACCTGGCATGCAAAACGGGGGGCTGTCCTTCCAGACATGTGGGAATTGACAGCTAAATACGTGCATGCTGCTGGCTGCTGCGTCTAAAAAATTCTGCAGAGTTGTTGGAACACATTTCTTTGGAGCCAGCAAACGTGATATGTGAGACTTTTTGGATTAGTAAATTGTAATTAGGGACCATTCTACTTAGAGGAAGAAAGTGACCCTCTGGATGTTCCTCTGGAGAAGTAGTCACATACTCGTTCTGTATAGAAAGAAGAAAGTTTATTACTGCTATTTATTTCTAATTACTTCAACACCCACCCAGAGCATTCTCATCTCAGCCCGATTCAGCTGCCTAAAGATAGAAATGGCTACCCTTCAGTAGTGCATTTATCACAAGAAGTCTGTTTCCAAAGGAATTAGCCGATACGATATAAATCAAACTAAAACTCTTCAGCGCAGAGTGTCTGGGTGTCTGCGCTCCAGCATTCACACTCAGGGTTCATGGGTTCACGGTGGCCACCTGAACCAGAGCCAGATGTACAGATTCTACTCAAACCTGGATTCACAGCCAGCTTCGCCGATAGCGCAGTAATGCTCAAATATTTCTTGATTTGTAAAGGGTTTTGCTCTGGTGTATTATTGCGTTGTTATCCGCACAGTTTGGCTCTGGATCCTAATTTCCCAGCAGTTAGGATTTGGTTCAGTGGTAGGGACAGGATCTGGTTCAAGCCTGTTTCTACTGCTGAATTGACACAATTTCTGCTTCCTATTACTCTATTACTTGTTCCACTTGTTTTACTGAGCAGAGAAGGAATTAATCAAGAGCAGCACTCTTTTTTTTTTTTAGTCATAGTATTGTGTCCTTTCTGTTGCTGTTTGCTTATAGTTTTGAGTACATGGCTATGCTTGGTAGACAGACAGACATCTTAAAAGTTGAGTGTCCTCATACTCTTTCTTTTTAGTTTGGATGAACCTATCTTCTAAAACCAGATTTATGAAACTGATACCTGTAATAACAACTGCAAAAATTGTTGCCTGGATGTTTTGCAATACTGGCTTGAAATTATGTTTTGGCAAAAATTCTTGCTGATAAATTTATTTCTTAAAGTAAGAAACATTTTCTCAATGGACACAGCTAGACAAGAAAGAAAATACGGAAGGGATCGAAGTTGAACTTTTGTTTGAATAGAAACAAAAATAGGAGTGTATTTATAGGATTTTGTTTTATCCCCCTGCTCTAGAAGCCAGACATCTGATGATAACCAGATGCACAGAAGAAATGCAGAAGTGAGGGGCAACATCTTCATCAGATTATTTGAAAACGATCATGTATAATTATTGAAACAAATTATCCATTGGTTTCCCGAAAATTTTACTGTCAAAATAAATAAGATTCTGACATCTTCAGAGAAAAAAAGATTTAAAGAGGGAAAATCTGTGAAAAGAGAAATTTTTGGAACTTTTCAGTTGGAAAAAATACCAAGGAAACCGCATTCATTGGATCAAAAGTAGATATTTACTGTGGGAACAAGTTTATCATATTTTTATGTATTTCACTTCAAAAAACAACATATCTTAATATGATTTAGTACTGCTGCTGTTTCTGAGAGTGCTGTACACGGTTGGAAAAACAATATGAATGTTTTGACATTTCAGAGCTTTTTGGAAAAAGTCAATTTGAGTGAAAAATGCAGTGTTGACATGCTTTCCTGGGGTTAAAGGAAAAAAAAGCCACTGAAACCAACGAAAGAAAACCCAAAAACTTGTAGCTCAAATGATATTTTCCTGCACTTTTACCAGACTGAAATTTTAGAAAAATTAAATTAGTTCTGCTGAGGATCTGTTGTAAAAAGCTACAAGCATGTCTTCACCACGGGGGTGTAATGCAGCGCGATTCCACGTCGGGGGAGATGCATCCATGTTTGTTCAATGCCAGCAGTGCATGGTTTTAAGTGTCTAATATGAAAAATGTTCAATGTGTAAAACTGATTTTACTATTCAAGCCAAGTGCAACCAGCTTCTTATAATTTAAACTCGTCTAAGATTTAGGGATAAAGGAGAACAACTGGCAAATAGTCATATAAAGAAAGATGTGATAAAGAGAGAAAAGTATTTGGGAAGTATTTCCAATGGCAGCTTGTCATTACATTCAGCCTTGCTGTGAAAGATTCTTTTCCTCTTTTTGCTGTTTTACCAGCTTTGTGTGTTGCAGTGCAAATGTTAGGCATTCTTTCTCTTCATTGGCAGGATCGGCTTTTACAACCTCTGATAACCTGTCCCTCAGTTCCTGGGTATCCTCCTCGACCAGTTTCCCTGGATTTCAGCACCCCCAGTCTTTGAGTGCCCTGGGTACCAGCACCGCATCCATCGCTACACCCATTCCTCATCCGATCCAAGGATCTTTGCCTCCATACAGCCGCTTGGGAATGCCTCTCACGCCCTCTGCGATAGCCAGCTCCATGCAAGGTAGTGGCCCCACTTTCCCTTCCTTCCACATGCCTAGGTACCATCATTATTTTCAGCAGGGTCCTTATGCAGCCATCCAGGGACTGCGTCACTCCTCTGCAGTGATGACGCCGTTTGTATGACTGATGTAAGACGAGAGAAACGTGAGATTTTAAATGTGCAAGCTTAGTATGGAAAAATACAAGGGACCTTCCCAAAAGGCCTATGGCAGGAGGGTGCTGAACTCGTGACAAACCAGCTAAGAAAATGCATTGTGGAGATGGATTCCTCCCTTGAGGGATCACAAGAAGAGAGCACGCAGCTTGGAGCTGCTCACGGACCTATGTGTAACACAGTCAAAATGGATCCCAAAGTTCCCAGGACTTGTGGTCACGTGCAGGTTGTTCTAAAGGCGCATTATGCCTGGCGGAAAGAGATTATGTTTATGCAGCGGTGTACAAATTAACTGTGCGTAGGTCTTTTTCCGTACGCTAGGAGGATTCTGAAAAAGGCAATACTATTACTCATCTTCATCTCTTCTCGAGACTAATGAGCGTCTAAACAGAAAAATGTAATGCTGTAACTTTGAGCATGTTTTAGGCTATCTCAGCATACATTTGCTGGGAACGGGACAAAGCGGAGAAGGCCACTGTCCTTTTTAAAAGTCTGGCTTATATTCACCAAGAGCAGTATTTCATAGTTGCTACTATAATCCCATAGAGAAAATCATTAGCAAGTATTTATTTCTTTCTTTTATCTTTCTTTCTTTCACAAATCACGTATCAGTTCCAGAAAGAACTGTGTTACAGGACTGTAGCAGCAATGGCGTATTCTGTCCTTCACTCTAAAAATAAGCTTGTCTCTATCCTAGGAGGAGCAATTTAGCTGTCTTTTAAGGTATGATGAAGGAAAATGCTGAGTTTTGGAAAATCTGTTTCTTATACTTAGAAACCCAAGATATCAAATTTTTAAATCAAAGCTTCTGTTTGCTGCTGTGCTTGCCACTGAAGACCTGTGTCCAGCTGCAAACATGTACCATTAATTAACAGAATTTCAGGCTAGATCTGTCTATAGTTAGACTCTAGATCAAACTCTAATCAATAGACTCATAAAACGAATGGCATCGGAGTGTCTTTCTACTTATTCTCATCTTCTTGGGTTTGGTCACAGCTGCTATTAGACAAGCTGTTTGGCCAGGAAATAAGGGTTTTACTGTCTGTTTTTTCAAGTCCCAGCAGAATGGTGGAGTTTCCTTGGGAAAATATCAATGCCGAACTTTGCCTATAATTTTTTTTTTTAATTCATATCTGCCTTTTTTTTTAGTTAGTAGTTAGAGTTCTCATTGAAATTGCTGTCCGCTTTTTCTGGTATGTTGTGTCTGGTACAACAGAGGAACTATAGAGTCATAGAAGACATTGACCTCTGCAGAGAGCTAGCGTGAATCCTTTGCACTGTTGAAAAGAAAACAGGTGTGATGCTGATTTTCTGCCTGGCAGGAACTGGGATTTCACTGTAAGTAAGGAGTCATCACAGAGTTTCTGTGTGTTGTTGCGTTCAAGTTATAGCTGGTACAACCTATACTGGCAAAAAAAAGAACTAGCAATCCAATCTCATAAATTAAAGATCTGTATAGAGCTGGAACACATTGAAGAACAGACTTTTTTGGCACTATTCTCCTCTACTCTTGAGCAGTGGGTGCTGTTGTCATAAGGTGAGAAGCACAGTGCTGTCCACTGAGTGAAGTGCAAGGCAAGTCACTGTTTTTTTTTGTTGTCCCTTTGTCTCATCACACCAGCCCAGTCACAAAGAGCAGTGACAACCTCCCAGACTTCTCCCAGCGTCTATTGGACACCAGTGCACGCAGTCACAGATAAGGACCGCTCATGTAGGTCGCTCCGAAAGTAATGCCTCCTTTTTTTATTTCCATGGAAACAACAACAGCTATAGAGAGCACAATAACACCATTTGATAGAGCAAATTCTCAGCCGCAAAACAGCATTTTTTCAACACAGGCACCAGTATTAGTTACGCATTTTTGCCAGTGATGAACAAAAGCCTGCATGCCACACTTGTCAGAATCTGCACTAGCGGAGGCGACCCATTGTCACCACTGCTGAAACGCACCACCACCGCCTCACTGTGCTCACATCCACTGTTTGGTCTTCATAAATATTTAGCAAGCATCAATGAATGTCAGTGGATGCCATTTTTTCTGCATGAAGGAATTCAGTGCACAGAGGCATTACTTTCAGAGCAGCCTTCATATGTATTTCCCAGTAGTTGAATTTAAGGCCTTGCAAATTGGCTGTTGCAATCCCCTCAGTATCGTCCTTTACTTGTTGTTGTGCACGCTAATAAAAAATGACCTGGGGCAATTTGCAACTTCTGTGCTGCGCACGTGAATGAAACTAAATTTCTATTCGCTATTTCTAGGTGTAGTGCTACGACAAGCAGTTCCATAAAAGCACATAATGAGCCAAGCTCTGCAGTATTTAAACAGTTTAGAATCAGACACTGAATAAATTGTCTTGATATAGCTAAACACTAAATTTTTGCTCCATGCTGTCAGATTCATCTGAAAGATGCATGTTGCAAGGTTGTGCCTACCTACTCACGACCTGTTTTAATATAAAAATACAGTTTTTCAAGAAATTGGATGACACTAGAAAAATCTGGATGATATTAGAAAAGCCCCAAAAGAAAATACCTTTTCAAGTACATATCTGATTCTACATAGCTGAGAATTTCAGGGGAGATTTGCAAGGAAATTTTAATGTCTCTCCTTCAATTGCCTGACTTCTGTAAGAAATGTGTGTAGCTGTATGAAGTTCTTGTGATGAGGTTCATGGTAGCCTGTGGAGAAGTTCTGCTTCTTATATCTGTTTCCTTCTGCATCTCCATTAATTTATCTGGAGTTGCAGGGAATATGGCTAGGTTCAGAAGCCAAGCCAGTAGCTTCAATGCTGATACTTACACCAGAAAGTGGTCAAGTAAGTAGGCAGCTTTCACATGGCTTCGGAAATAAGTTTGGAACAGGTATGCTGGTTTAGGCAAGCTGTTCCAGTTACGTAAAGGCTGCCCATGCACAGACCTTTCCTTCCTTCTTGAGGCAGATTTGGAGAAATAAACTGTACAATTTTTAGCCTTTTCCCAGTCCCTGTTCTAAAAATACCAACATTTGGTATGTACAAATTCCCCTGATACTGTTTCAGAGAAAATTCTCCAGGCTCTTCTTGAAGGAATGAAAGCGGATTTTGTCATCATTTACAAAAATATCAAATGAAAGACAGGTGCTTTTCTCTGCAAGTAAAATGTGATGCACATCTGAAAAATATGGCAGCAGACTCTCCCTATATAAAGACATGATAAGGCCAATGCCTCTTCCAAATTTCTGTAATGAGGTTTACATTGAAGATGATGAAGAAAGATTTCTGTAGAACTAGCTGTCAAATCCACGGCCTGATTTTTCTGGTCAGGTCAAGGCTCAAGTCTCTCTTTCTACTTAGTTTCTTTTCCCTGCCCCTCTCACCCGTCTTCGACGGGCAGCATGAGAGTGATTCCAAGATGAAATTCCTGTTCCTCTTAAGTCAATGCAGAACTCTGCAGAACAGACTGAAAATCAGCTATGAATCAGCTCCAGCACTGATTTCATAACTGGAAGAAAATGAACATAAATTTGTAATTGGTTAAAGAGTGAAATTGCTTTGTGTAAAAAAAATATTGTAGTACTTTGACAATAACTCAGTAATTTATTTAAGGAGTTGCTGTACTGCTGTCACAATTATATCACTTTCAGGATAGAACATCTGTTGTTGGTAGATGGTGTAGGAATGCCAAATATAATCTAGAGTTTATTTTCCAATATAATTCACATTTTATATCCCATGAGAAGTGCTCTTCACCTTTACGAGAGCTGTCAGGCTGAGCTGTTCAGCTGTCTTGGCTGAGCAAACTGGTGCTGTTTAGTATTTTTTTTTTAATTTTTTCTTTATTGAAGAAGGGTGGAGAGAACATGCCTGAATACGCTTTTCAAAGAGGACGATAAGATTATCTTCCAAAGTGTTAAGAGTACTTTTGGGTGTTTTCTGGATTACTCTTTTATCCATATACAGTCAACAGCCTCAGGTCTTTTATCCAACAAATGCATCCCAAGACTAACAAAACTGACGTAGATACATTTATCTATTTTTTTTTTCTTCTAGTTTTGGAGCCCTGAGACAAGCTAGGCATCAAAAACACTTTAAATTTGCCTGTTTGGTTTGCAGTATCGCTTTACATGGCCTGAGGAACTCTCAAAGACAAAAATTCAATCTCACTGGTTTCAGTGGTACTCTCCAGGTGTGAGTGGGCAAACAGGCGTACACCAAGCAGACAAAGGTGCAGAGCTTTTAAGGAAATGCTTCTTTGCGAGTTCCACAATAGTGTGCTGTATGATAGCTGACATCCTTGTGGTGCAGCCTAAAAAATGGAATAGCAAATTTTCCCGGAAGGGTTTTTCCTTGGATGAAGGATACACACATGCAGTGTGTACCTGCAGGTTGTGACACTGCACGAACATCTGTACATATGAAGATGTTGTACCTTCCAACATCCAACAAACTCTGACCAGTACTGGAAAGTGAATCTCTTTTACATCAAAAAAGTCTGAGCTAGCATCTTGATTATGCACTACATTCTCTTCATGTGTACATGTGTTGGAAAGAAACATCTACAAAAATTATTGCAAAAACCTGGGGAGCTTTCCAAAACTGGAAGTAAATAAAATTGTGGTAATTTATTCCTAGATAAGGGGTGAAGCAAAAGCTTCTGCGTGTAGCACTGGGAGTTCCTTATCTGAGAGGAAGCTCTGCCCTCAGCGCTTGCGCTCATCAGCTGCAGAGGGGTGATGTTCATTCACTGCAAGACTGTTTTTTGTTTTGGTGAGATCCTATTCTCGCTTTTCCTTACAGAGTGCTTTCTGTTGCAGGAGATAGATGTAGTTTCCTTACTAACCATTTACTTGCTGGCCAGAGGATTTACGTATTACCCTGTGACAAACCGTCCCCGAATATACTCTCTAGTTTATAAAATAACAACTTCTTTTCCTTTATCTTTCTAAAAGAAAACTAAGCAGTGATTTAAGTAAACTTTGAAGTAACTTTTTATGATATTTCAAGGACAAAAAATACAGTTTGCTGTATTTTACCGTTAGCACATTTAAACAATCTTTTTTTTTTCTTTTTATTGTACCTTCAGAAACATGAGGAAAGATTTAGTTTAAAAATAAGGAAGGTAAAAACTGGATGTAACCTCTTCGACAGAATGTACCACAGTTCTGCTGTTTGCTGTGTTGACTTTGTTGTTTATAATGCATTGCGTGAGCACATTCACCATGTACTGAAGTGTGTGTTTGTGTGTACGGGGTGGGGTAGGGGGAAATCTTTTTATGGAAAAAGAAGTTATGAACATAAACTATGAAGCAACATCTAATGAGAAGTTTCTTTTTAAGTGCAATATATTTATTTCTGCTAGAAATATAATATCAACATTATGTAATATTTGAAGCATTAAATGTTATTTGTAAACAGCTTAAAATTATATATATATATCACAAACTTGTACAGAAGTGCAAATGTGTGGATATTCAGTTTCTTTCATTAAAATATTGGGTGTTTTGATATATCATTCTTATTTAGCCAAAGCTTTCTGCCTTCATTGTTTTTCCTCTAACTGAGTCACCGAGTGCGGTGGAACAAACGATAGATTCTTCTGTGAGCACACAAAACTTGGAAGGTTGCAAAAGGTTGTCTAAATCTTAAATTCAAGATATGGACCAATAGTTGTACTGTAGTTACATGTATTTGCAGTTTGCAAATAGTCTGTACTCTGGAAAAGTGAAGGTTGCGGCAAGATGTAATAAGGTTTTCAACTGTATACAGAACGTAAAGAAGCAAGGAAGAAATTCTGCATATCTCCTGCAGGCTTTAAATAGACTTTTATTTAACAGGATTTGATTTCTATTTAAATAACATATTAAAGCATGGGAGAGTCACTTCAGACATCTAAGGTATTCAAAGAAGAGGGATAATGAAGCACAGCACCAGATTGCCCTAGAGAAGATAAGGAGCTGGAAGTCTTTAAGAACAGGTTGAACGTACATTACTGGAGAATGGCGTGAGCAGAGCCAATCTTGCCTTGGGATAACCAAATGATCTCTTGAGGTGCCTTCAAGCTTTACGTGAGAGCCGTGCCTTAACGCAGCTTCTAACAAAATCCTTGTGTTGCTCCAAAGGTTTCCATTACACACCTGCAGTTCAGTTTTATCCTCAAATTGAGATCAGCTGTAGGGTCTTTTTTTTGCGGCTAGTTCACAGGAGTTGTTGGCTTACAGGGAAATCTGACATGGTAGAAGAGCTGCAAGGTCCTAATGAACAGCTGTAGCTTTACCTTAATTTGGTTTCTGTCTGAACGTAAGCAAGAACAGCCTGAGGTAAGTCAGATGCATCCATTTTCCTTTTGGAATATTTGCAAATGAGAACAGCTCATTGAGTTGTTAGCTGTTTATGATGTCTTTTGTCTCTGTATTGTACTTTTATGTCTTCTTGGTAGCAAAAAACATCTATTCTCTCATGGATATTCAGTGCTGTAAAAGTATTTTGATTAACCTCAGGCTAGGGGGCTTTTTGATTGCATGTAAAACTAAACACGTGCGTTGGCACTTCTCCTGAGTCAGAAATACAGGCTGTGCTCTTGTTCAAGACACAGTTATGCCAAAGGTCTTGCTGAAATCAGTAAACTTTCTTGATTAAAGGTAAATCAGTGCTTAAGTATTTCACTGTCTTTGTAGCTGAACACTCCTTGTGCTTTGTAGAGTTAAGTTGCCCATGCGACAAGCACCTCCACAGTTGGAGCCTTTATTTACTATTGTCAAGGAGAAAACTAGAGGATTAAATGCAGTGAAGACCTTGAGCTGCCTCTCAGTAGGGCTACTCTGGAGAGACTGATGAGTAGTCGTGATGGCTGCAGGCTGCCTTGTGTTTCATATTTAGAAAACAGATTTATGTCCAGACTATCTACCTTGGAGACAAGCAGCACAGGAAAAAAAAAATAGTTGGAACAGTGATATTTTCTAGATTTCCTGTTTAGAAGCATGAAGAGAGCATTGATTTAATGTTATGAGTGAGGAGCAATAAATGAGCATATAAATGAATCATGAGGAAAAGAGCATTTCAAATATAGATAAAATTATTTAGATTACACATTCTCAGTTGTATATATATATATACACACACATATATATATGAGGGCTGCTCCGACAGTAATGCCTCCTATTTTATTATGTTGGGCCATGACATCAGAGGAGGGGAGGATGTTGGTGGTATGTCAGTAGAGGTTGAACCCTCCCACCAATATTCCATTCCATTTTGTTGCCGTGTGACAGATGGCAGCAGAGGGGCACTCTGACGCAATGGCGTCTGACATGGAAGTGGTATGAAGCAAAGGGGTGGAACTGAATTCCTCCACGTGGAAAAAATGGCACCCATTGATATTTATCAATGGTTGCTGAACATTTATGGTGACCAAACAGTGGATGTCAGCACAATGAGGCAGTGCGTGGTGCATTTTAGCAGTGGTGACAGTGGATATGAAAGAGAAGCCACATTCCGGGTGGCCACGCACAGCTGTCACACCATGAAATGAAGAGCTTCTTGATCAGCTCGTCCATGCAAATTGGCTTATGGTGGTGACTATGTTGAAAAATAGTGTTTTGTAGCTGAGGATTTGCTTTATCAAATAACATTCTTGTGCTCTTTGTAGCTGTTGTAGTTTCCGTGGAAATAAATGAGGCATTACTTTTGGATCAACCCACATACATAAACAAACCAATACTCAGGAATTACCTAACAATTTACTTAACTGTATATATCTAACAATCATCAAATAATTCTAAGAATAAAGAGTTGTCAGTTGTCCAATGCTTAAGACCCTTATCAAATGTAGGCACAGATATCTCTGTTGGTCAATGAGGCTTTTGCGGCCTTTGAGGAAACTGTGGAAACTGGTTCTTGTTCTCCAGAGTAATTACTGGAGGGACTGAGAACCATCCTGTGGGGATGCTTGCCAGAGGGGTGTTTTTGTTTTGTTTTTTTTGGAGAGTAGGATGATAACTCACCTAATGCAGACTGTACTAGATAATTCACCACGGCAGCATGTTTAGCTCTGTTAATATAAAATAGGTCTCCTCAAACAGACCTAGAAAATCTGGTATTTTTTTTTTTTTTGTCTTTTAGGTTAGAAAACAGACTTAAATACAGAGACTACGCTGACTTATTTGATCATCGATTGTTGAATTAAAATTGAGCAACCACGTTAAATTACTTTTAAATTACCAGTTGACTTCAAATTGTTTTTATTCTCATTGCAAGATCTACCAGGAATAGCACAGATATTTTTGAGAGGCTTCTGTGTCCTCATTTCAGGTCAAGGTTAGGTTTCTGTGGCTTGATACGTATCTTCCAAGTTCTGCATTCTCCTGTGTTTAGAGAAAGGTGGCTATCAGAAATGGTGCCGATAGGAGGCATCGTCCTTCGGATGGGTGGGGAGCACTCGGTCATCTCTTTATCTGCTTTAATTCAGCCAGGTGTTGCGAGGGTAGTTAGCTCAAGGAACGAGATGAATTAAAGAAGGGCAAATGCCTGCAACCAAATCTGTAATTTAGGGTGTTTAGGAGAAGTAACCCCCAAGAGATGGAGGTACTGTAGTTTCTTGAAGAGCTGCAGCTTCTCCCCTTCTCCCTGTTTAGAAAAAAGCCTTCTGATCGGTTGTTCCTGAGGATTCGTGGCAGGGATGAGCTATGTAGCATAAAATCTATGTCTTTACCTGTGTCAGAAGTCTTTTGTCTACTCTTTCAGAGGCAATCCATTCACTCACCTTTGTCAGCTCAAACCAGAATTACTGTTGGGCTTTTCACCCGGGTCTCTGCCCCAAAGCATCTTAAAATGTCCTGA
This sequence comes from Penelope pileata, assembly GCA_013396635.1. Taxonomy (NCBI): domain Eukaryota; kingdom Metazoa; phylum Chordata; class Aves; order Galliformes; family Cracidae; genus Penelope; species Penelope pileata. The sequence continues at coordinate 1,117,035 of WBMW01000581.1, forward strand.
AAGCAATAATATGAAACTGGGATTTCACAACCTATTTACTTATACTCTGCACTGCCTTCCAGTCAGGTTTTAGGTACAACACATACCGTAATTTTAACTATAAAATACTCAATTTGTTAGAATCCACGTTCTCTCTTTGAGTTATTAGAGAACTGGAATGAGCTGTGATTCTTAAGCTGTTAGCCTGCGCTTAGCAGTGGCTCCTGGAATTGAGCCACCTTCAGCCAGGGGTCTTCCTACTGGAATCCATTCCTCCTTCTGTTCTGTCCATGCCTGCATTATTTTATTTTATTTTATTTTATTTTATTTTATTTTATTTTATTTTATTTTATTTTATTTTATTTTTTGCTTTTATGAGACAAGGTCTGTAGGTCTTCAGTGGTGTTCTCTAGCAGTTCTCTAGTATGAAAGTTGCGTGTGGGAGAGAATTGTTTTTACTTTCAGTCCTTATCTTAAAGGTTGATACATAGTGACTTACAAATTTATTATGATTTCTTCATGTGCTCTCACAGACCCATCCCAGGGTAGCCAAAAGAATAATTTTTATCTTGATGCAAACTGATGCTTGTAAAATTTGCATTGATAACATCTGAATGTGTACCCAGGGCTTTGGAATGGCAGGCTTCCAGTCACCTACCTCTGAATGTCAGAGCTTTTATGCTTGTGGCACCAGTCATGCTGCTCGTCTTCACTGATATTACAAATAAGCTGGTAGTACTCAGGGGATTTATCAGCCTGACTTTATTTAATCACTCCCATTTTCAGTTAACATAGTCACCCCAAACAGTGCATTGCCAGAGGATGATTAGATTGTTTCAGATGGTTAAAGACTTTGGCCTTCCTTGCTCTTTCATTTTACAAAGCTCTGGGAACATCCTGCATTTTTGTATGAATATATAAAACTCTAACACTTGTGTCCCCTAATTTCCTTGACAAAGCTTTAAACATTTTTCAGTTGTTCTTAAATGAATTAGCATATAGCCTGCCTAGCACTTAAGACAACTTGTCATGGTTTCCAGTAGTTCTGGACAGACAACTACTTGTGTTTTCAGTCGCAGGAAGTATTTTCCATGCTACATGCCTGATGAGGGAAGAGACTGATAGGAACATTACAGGCTGAGATTTCAAAGCCCCTAGGGAAAGTACATGTGCAGCTCCCATCAATTTCAGCAAGAACCATGCTCCTAAATCCCGGTGTCCCGTTTTGAAAGGCTTAGCTGTGGGGTTTTGAAAGGCCTATGATCTTTTTTTTTCAGAGACCAGCATAAAAGTTTTATCACCCTCTCATGGAACAGAATTTTAAAGCTTCTTTTTTACTCCGTGTCTTTGTCGTTCTTTCAGCAAGCTTGGCAGTACTGTTGGAAGACATAGATACTTTCTTTCATTTGCTACTGCAGGAATAAGAGCACTTATTGAAAAGTTGCAGATACCTCAGTAATAAGAGCACTGAACTAAGTTGCAGAGATGAATTTCCCTTCTCTGTTTATGTGGATCAGAATACATTTTCTTTGGTGTATCCTTCTCTCAGAAGCTTAGTTCTCTTTATGCAAAGCATAAGAAGAGTTTACGTACCTGCCTCAAAGGCAGAGCTGCCATCCCAACCACATAAGCGAAAATGAAATCTGCTGTCCCAAGTAGACGGGCTGGAGCTCTCGAGCCACAAACGAAGCTGGGAGAAGCTAGAATGCAGAATTACATGGGGTAATTCTGCAATGCAGGGTGAGTACAGGATGAATGAGCCTTTATTGCAGCCAGCAAGGGCTGCCTCCAGCCCTGCTCCTCAGCAGCTGCTGCTACCTGGCATGTTCGAGTTCCTCCCACAGCAAAAGCAACAATTTTTTCCACTTTGGGGCTTTGGTATAGGCAGCAAATAGGCAGCAGGTTTGGGGCTGATCGGTCCCCACCCTGTTCACAAACACAGAAACATGCAGAGCCGCTAGCGTTCAGGTGCCTTGTCAGCCTGAGCCTGGAGCCACTCCAGGTTCCTCTGAAGATGTAGCAGCCTAGAGATGGAGATTTCCAATGTCCAAGTCACTCTCATAGGTCAGTCTTCTAGCTGCGTGTTTGGGCTGAACATGGTAATAGTTCTACCTCTGTCTAAAATCCTAGCAGAAAGCCGTGACAAATGTGGATGGTAATTATTTGAAAGTGCAAACTTTAGAAAAACCTTGGTAAAGCTATTTTTCACAAATAGCAACGTGTCCATAAACCTGACCTTCAAAATCTTACAGCCTAAAATATTTTTAACGCTTGTATTATTCTGGAAATGTGAATCCACAGTGCGGCTGTGATGAGATGGATGTGCTCACCAGAATGAACGCACTGGAAAAACAAGAAGGACATAAATAGCAACCGTCCGGATGCTAGAGCAGAAATAAATTGGAAGCTGATCATAAGATCCAAGTGGGTATTTAGAGTTAGTGTAAATAGAAATACCAAATTAAGCAAATAACATGTAATTTTGAGATGAATTGCTCTATGTGCCAACCGTAAAACTTTGCACTGAGTATGTGCGGTATGATAACAGGAGACTACGGAGACATTTTAGAACCAGAAATCAAACTGAAAGCCACATAAAGGAATACAGAACAAAGTCACACGTGCAATATGGTCATAAAGAAAACTGCAACACGGTTAGAGAAGACAACTCTAGCGCAGGGAGAAGGTTCCCATTACTGTGTAACCTGGAGAAAAAACAGGTCAGACATCCAAATTTCGTGCTGATTCCAGAAAACACTAAAAATCACACATAGAAGTGTATATAAACACAGGCAAAGTGAATGGTTGTCCTAATTTCCGTGTTAAAATGACCTCCTGATCGTTATTTAACGCTTTGGGTCTGGAGCAGGTCCACATAAAATAATTTGCATGGTTGGGGCTAAACCCATGATTCAAACAAAGACAGCAAAAGGGATTTTTCTGCTTTATCTGTGATTCATGACAAAGGCTGAGCACGCATCCAGATGGAGAAATTAGAGAAGACAAAAAGGACCCCAGAAAAGGAAACAGAGAACTGTATATCATCTTCATTTAAATAATGAAAGCCATAAGAATTAATAAGTGTACCAAGCTCTTGGAATAAAATTGACAAAAGAAACGGAGCTCTGCAAAATTTTCCCCATCATTGAATATGACATAAATAATCTGAAAATGAATAATGGCTTCGTTTTTGTTTCGTCCCACACTTCGCTGATGTTGAATTAACAAACGCCTTAAAACAGATTTCTCCATGTGAAGTTGCTTTGAAAAGCAGCACTTAAAAGAAGCATTTTAAGCTTGTGAGGAAGTTGCAAGTTTAACAAAAATGCAAGCATTTGCAAAAGTATTACGAGACAGTCTGCACTTCTGTTAGCAAAGAAAGCAATGATTCTTAAACATGATAAAGTTTAGGCATGAAACGTGCTATCAGAGCTCTGTATCTGCAATGGAAAGGACCAGAGCAGGGAGCTTGTTCATGAAATGCAAATGTGGTTTCTGCTATTTCTGCTGGATTTCCTTATTTACATCTACAAGATGTCATAAACTAGCTGTTTTCCTTTGCTCCACCCAACCTCACGTAGCAAGCGCCCAGATGCAGGGCTGTAGGTACAAGACTCATTTGAAAACTGAATATGGGATGGCTGCAATCCCCAACATCTAATTTTAAAACTACATTTTGTTTCAGCATTAGGACACCTTTTTCCACCCCTAAGGGATCCTGTGATATTTTTTTTTTTTGAATTTTACTCTGAATATTTTAATATTTCACTTTTTTGTTTGTTTGTTTACAAATGCACCCCAGAGAATCAAAATTTCCTAAGGGGGTGCAGTCTGAAGATGTGAAATACATCTGCTCCAGAATTCAGGATAATAACATCTAAAACAAGGTTATGATTCTCATTAGGTCACATTTTTTTTATTATTTTTAAATTTTGGGACTGGACATGGTAGAATAACTTTTGCTATTGTTGCTATGCTAGCAAATACATTTATTTCTAATACAATTTATCCCAAGTACATAGCCAAAATAAATGGCATTGGCAAAGTGACTTTTTGGCAGTGTCACTCTTTGCACGGCTCTGTTTAGGGAACTTAAACAATGGCCTCGTGGATGTTTCTCTTTGGCTAATGAACCAAATAATTAGGGGAAAATTAATTCACAATGAATTGAAAAAGCAAAAATTGACTTTGGAAGAGTACAAAAGGCTGGTTTGAAAGAAGAAGAAGAACCATGCATATCAGATAAATCTGCAATGTATTCACTCAAAATATTTGATTGTATCCTCAGGTTAGTTACTACTCAATTTATTTGTTGAGATCAGTTTCAAAAGGAAGTATTAAAACAGTTCACCACCCTCTAAAATAATATTTGCTTTACCTGTGATATGATTTTCTCTCTCTCTCTCTCTCTCCCTCTCTCTTTTTAATTTTATTTCCACCTGAAAATCATTTGGTCTGAATTAAAATCTCATTCCTGGAAAATGAGTTTCTTCTTTTGAAAAATTCAGTCCTCAGTGAGCTTCCTGGCCATGCAGGGTCCTGAGCCCCATTCTCCCATTTGGATATCTCATCTTCACTTTATTACACACTGCCACTCTTTCATGCTTTTTATCGTAAGACACCGAAATAGTAATAATTAAAAACAAACAAACAAAAAAGCAACCAACCCTGCTGCCTGCAGAAGCTAGCACTGAGGAATACTGGTGGTGCAGGGGCATGGAGGTGCCGATATTCGGAGGCTGTAAGCTTTGCATCATCCTTTCTCCATGTGAGATGTATGCTGATGCCCATGTGTGCTGTACCTGCTGGCACAGGTGTCCCCTCACAGCGCAGCCTCGCCACCAAGCTTCAAAGCTTGGGAAATGCCCCTGGCTCAGGTGCCACCATGGGGGGACATTTCCTCCAGGAATGCTGCTGCAGGGGAGGACAACAGGAGGAGGGCTGCCAGCTTCACCATTTCTGACAAGCGTCCGAGGGTTTCTTTTCTCCCTAACACTCAGCCTAACCCAAAGCTACGTAGGCACAAGAACGATTCCCATCTTTGTTTCTAATCTAAATGCTCTTTAGGAAGTCTCCTGTATCATCCTGTACTTGGGTACAGCTATAAGCAAAAGGCCACTTGGGAGAGCAAATACAGAGAGAAAATACAGCTTTTCCAACTAATTTTTGGACTTTTTTTTTTTTTTTTTTGGTTGGGCACTAGTACAGGCTCCCCAGGTCACGGCCCCAAGCTGCTGGAGTTCAAGAAACGTTTGGATGACGCTCTCAGTCACAGGCTGTGAAATTTGGGTGTTCCTGTGTGGAGCCAGGAGCTGGACTCGACGATCCTCGCGGGTCCCTTCCCGCTCGGGAGATTCCACGGTTCTGGGGCTGCGGGACGTTCCGCGGGCTCTCTGCGCCCTCTGCCGGCTGCCGGCGGCAGCTGCGCGGGCAGCGCGTCCTGGTGGCCCAGCCTGGGCACAGCCCTTGGTGGCAGCGGAGGGTAGACGGGAAAGGGGAGAAATCAGGAGGAAAAAAAGAAAGGGGTCGCACATTCTAAATTTTTCCACGTGCCCTAGATTCCATCACTGGAATTCTCCGTATTCCCTTCTTCCCACTTGCCTCCATCCTCTGCCCTCAAGCCCCAGTGTAGTGGTTTCAGTCCTTGATCCTGGGAGCTCCACTGTCACTGCTGCAAAGTTTCATTTTACTGCTCCATCTCCAGGGTGCTTTCAGGCAGCAAAATCCCCCTCCCCCCATCCTTCCCTTCCCCCTTTTTTTTCCCATTCTTCTTCTTCTTTTTTCTTTTTTTCCTCTCAAATTTTCTATTAGGTCTTCAGGCGTCAAATCCACAAGGTGAGTGGAAGGATGCTGACCTGTAGCAGCCAGATTTTTTTGTTTCTTGAGTTGAGTGGGCTTTTCACTGGTCTGCTTTTTTCCTCCTCTTTCTCTCCTCCTTTTTCTCTTGCTTCCCTTTTCTCTTTTTTCCTTTTTTCCTTCTCTCTTTTTACCCTTTTTTTCTCTCTCTCCTTTTTTTTTCCTTCTTACTCCTGGCTGGGATACAGCCAGTTATATGCTCTAATGTGTGCCTGAGTTCTGGATGATAAGTTATTTACTTATTTACTGATTTTTATTCTTATGTATTTTCAGCAAATATTAACATTGTCTGCAATAAACACTATCTGAATGAGAGAAAATGAGTAGCTCATATCCGCATGCACTGCTTTCACTTTCTTCCCTGTAGACAAAACGTGTCTACCAGTCCATATCTTAACAAAGCTATCTTTAAATCCTTTTGGAACGTGTACACAACACCACGCCAAGCAGACAATACACAGCCTGACGTTCATTTACACAAAAGGCAATTTACAATGCTCAGGAAGCCTTGCAAGGCTTAAGGCAGATGTCTGCACCCACTTCACGCTTTCTTTCCACACCAGAGCTGTGCAGCTGGATGGCCGTACTGGACTTGCTGCTGCTGAACTCTGTGCCACACCTAACACCTTACTCAGGGCAAAACTCCACAGATTGCATAAAGATCACTTCTTGGCCTTTTGGATAAGATCAAGTGTAGTGTAGTGATTCTATAAAGATGCGTATGTTTTCTTTTGTGGACATCATTTTCATACATTCACAGACCTTCACTTTGAGTTTCAGAAGGCATGATGATAGCAAGCTCTAAAGAAAGCTTGCAATTTATTCTCCTACAGTGGTCTTAAATTCTTTTTCCTTCCATTTTTTTCATAGCTCTGAATAGTTTTTAATACAGGAGCCATCTGGATGCAAAAACGCACCATACTACCACACAGCATGACTGGTGAATTAAGCTGGAATTAGCTAAATAGTAAAGAATCATTGGGTATATTTAGGCAATATCAAATATGGTTTATGTCTCCGTATGTACGTATTTCTGTAGTTAAGTGAGTAAAAATCATGAGCTTAAGCATGTATCTTCATATTTGATCTTCACGATTTTTGATTCTGTGTTCTATGAAAGAAACAGCTTCATTCCCTGAAAAGGGCAAACACAGTACTCAGCTGGACTTCCTAGTTAAGTGGGAATGCTGCTCCTGCTAATGGAAATGTTGAAGTCCTAAGCGTGTCTGCCATAGTTCTGCCACCTCTGAGAAGGATCTTGATGGATCAAGGAGTCTAAATTCCTCCTTGCTCTTCTGAGCTGTATTTGGGGATTTTCAGAAACAGGAGGACTAAAACACAGGAAAGATTCCAATTCCATTCATGCTAAAATTATAGGGACTGTAAGACAAGGACAGGGCATCTTTGAAGAGTAGAGAGAGGACAGAAACCTCTCAGTGTTTTTAGAGGGAAAGCTTTCAACAGGAGAAATGTAAGAAGAACTTGAAGATACAGTCGCAGTCTTCCTTCTTGTGAGGTGCCCGCTGGTGTGAACTGCTTTGCCTTCTTTAGGTTCCCTTTCCTTCAAGCGCCGGAGAGCAGTTCTCCTTTTTCGGATGGTAACAGTGACAATGAGGAAGAAAGACCAGCAACGTGGACTCCGTGAGTCCTTTGGGATTGATTTGTGGAAGCCTTCAGGAGGAAGAGATCTCCAGAGTTAGTTCAAGAGAGGGAGGCAGCAAAAATCCATTTTGTATGAGAGAGAAATTTGCTTTGCATGTGGAAAATAGAATAGACATCATTCTACGAGAAAGAAATATTTTTTGAGTCCTAGGGTAGAGAATGTGCACACGAGGATACCTTCTCAATCTCTTGAATGAGACTAAAATTTTAATTATGGTCTTGGCAAAATTTGAAGGGACTGACACGCATTTTGTTGTAGATGAGTGATGCACTCCAACTTACAGAGCCCCCAAGACAAACAGCTATGGAATGGCAGCTCAGAGCAAAAGCAGTGTTTGCTTTGGTATAGAGGAGCTGGGTGGTCCCCAGCTCACAGCTAGGTCAGGGGTACTTGGGATGAAATTTTTTCATAATGACTCCTTGGGGGATTAGCTGGTATATAATAATAAAAAGTTGGGCAGGAAGGGATCTTTGGAGATCATCTTCTTGGCTCAAGACAAGACCAGTTTATAATTAAACCACCTCTAAAAGATGTTTATCTTATTTGTTCTTAAGAGCCTCCAATAATGGAGATTCCACAGGTCCTTTAAAGAGTCTGATGCTCAACGATTCTTTCACTAGAAATCAGCCCCAATGTCTAACCTCTCCCTGAGTGTAATTTTAGCCCTTCATTCCATATCCAGTGCTTCTGTCTCTTCTTGCAGCAACCTTTTGCCTTTTTTGAAAACTGATACTGCATTGCCTCTGATTACTCTTCTCCAGGCTATTTTTCACAGCCTCCTTGTGTAGACATCAAGGGTTTTTCTGCTGTATGTGTGTGTTTGGAGGGGGGAAAATCTGCTTTGCAACTACTGCGACTGATGTAAAACAAGAATGACAGTAAGGGATAAAGGAGATTATGAGGAAAAATCCCTCTCCTTCAGTGGGTCTACATCTTTCCTGAAGTGCAGTGCTCACTATCAGACACATTCCTTTAACTGAGATCTTACCAGTACTAACTGGAGTCTATAGATGACTTCATGAGTGAGACACGAAACTCCTTTTCACATACCCCAGTGTAACAGTTTGTTTTCCCATAGCTGTGCAACAATGTTGACTGTTTTCATGAGAATGCAGGAGATTATTTTTACCATTTTACAGTAAAGTAACACAGTTTACTTTGTGTTCTTCCTTCAGCAGCTTTTCTAAAACCACTGGTAGTAAGTCTCACAGTATCAGCTGCAACTCTGGAGGTTCCACATTGCTTGCAAAATGCACTTCTGCTTAGTGGCATGTGGATGAGAAGTTGCTTTAAAGTTGGCACAGGGAATCCTTGAGTTAGTGGACAATGAAGTTCTTTCTGCTTGAAATACGGGCAGAATTTTTCCAGGTATTGCCTCAGCAGATTGGAAAAATGAAACCTTTCTAAAGCAAAAGCACCTTTTAAAACTTCATCACATTTTCCTGATGCCAGCATACTCTTCTGCTCTTTGGCATTCTTTCACAGTAATTTTACAGGCATCCTTCCAGTGAAGGATTCCATCAGAGAAACCCAGGATTACAAGATAGTCCACAGCTTGTCTGCAATAGAGCCTCAGCTCTGCTCAGTATCAGAGAAATTATCTGGGAATTTATTATGTGGCAGTTGCATAGCAAAATGGCTAAAGAAAATAAGTCTGCAACATTTGAAATATGCCTTACTTGCCCAGCTGTGCTGTTTGACTTTAATATTTTACGGATAATTTTCACACACACAAGAATGTGTGCACGCATATATACGAATATGTGTATGCTCAGAAGTGAATTGCTTAGTGAGCTCTTCTCATTTTCCTATCAGACTAATGTGAGAAAATGAGTGCCATACCATACTCAAGATTTAGCCCATCATCAATGTATACATCAACATATATCACCAGTGCAATCTCTCATTAAGGAAGAACCTCTGAACTCCTACGTGTTGTGCTACAGGTAATCTCACTACAATATCCCCTACCAGGAAACAAGCTGTAGTGCCTTGAGGAGCTGGAACGGTTGCACCCGCATGGTGAAATAGTAAGCCAGCTGCTGCTTGCTGAGCACTACAAATTGTTCCACCAACCCTAACAAATCACAGAATGGGGAACAAACAGTATCTTTCAAAAACAAGTGTTTTGCAACCCCGCCCCACAGACCTTCAGTACTACCTGTGGCATGCTTCCTCAGAAGCTAGGCTAGGGATTTTTGTTGGCTATTGATTCTTCCTTCTGTTCAGATTCTCTTTGCTACAATTATAAGCAAGCAGGATGTTCTAATGTAGAGAAGGAGTGGATGTCTTGAGTGAAGACAGATGGGACAGTGTCACGCTGGGGTGAGGGAGGGAGTATCTGAAGGGGTCTGCGGTTACTTGAGAGAGATGGGGTGGTGGGAAGGCAGTGATGGTGTCACCTGCAGGATGGAATGTGGACACACACAGGAGAGTGAAGCTGTCCGCAGCATCCCACATCACTCATTAAGGGAGACAGAGGAAGCAGACACAAACAGGAGAGGAGTTCGTAAAGGATGTCTCTGAGTGTAATAGGTGATTTCTATCTGCAGAACCAGGATGCTCACTGGGAGCTATACAAATTTGTGGCTGAGGTATTTACAATTCATACTTGAAACACGAGCCTGATTCGCATTACTTTGCATGTACATCAGCATTTCCTTATAGAGAATTACTCAACATTCACAAGTCAAATGCAAGACAAGCTCTGCATAGAGCATTGGTTTAGTTTAAACTAACAGTGACTCTGACAAAGCGAACTGTTGTTGTCAACAACAAATCAATATGCCCTGGCCAGCTTGCTTCTGTCCAGTAAAACAACCAAGAGTTGGCCTCCTGGGCTAGATGGAACAGAAATTTCTCTGATTATTCTGGAAAAAAAATATAAATAAATCTCTTCTTAGTGAGTATATACGAACACTTGGCGTTTTTTTTTTTCTGGATTTTTGTGTCTTGTTTTGATCAGGAGTTGGACTCGATGATCCATACGGGTCCTCTCCAACTCGGGATGCTCTATGATTCTAAGAAGGCAACAAGGAAACTCGAGGGAAATACTTCAAAGGAATTAAGGAATTATCCTCCAAGAAGGTGACAAGGCCTACTGCCCAGCTGAAGTGCCTCTGCACCAACACGTGCAGCTAGTGAGCAACACAGGTAGGCTGGTAACAAAAGACAAGGGGAAGGCTGTGGTACTCAACAACATTTTTGCCTTAGTCTTCACTGGCAACAGCTCTTCACACACCCCTCGAGCAAATGGGCAGAAGGTGGGAACTGGGGGAGAAAAGTCCCTCCTGCTGTAAGCAAAGATCAGGTTCGCGACCACCTGAGGAACCTGAACAGCCTACAAGTCTATGGGTCCCAAAGAGATGCATCCCAGAGTCCTGAGGGAATTGGCTGATGTAGTCACCAAGCCACTCTCAATGTTATTTGAAAAGTCACAGCAGTCAGGTGGAGATCCTGCTGACTGGGAAAAAGGCAATGTTACACTCATTTTTAAGAAGGGTAGAAAGGATGACTCGGGGGACTACTGACCTGTCAGACTCACCTCTGTGCCGGGGAAGATCACGGAACTGATCCTCCTGGAAGCTATGCTAAGGCACATGGAAGAGAGGGAGGTGATACAGGACAACCAGCATGGCTTTACCAAGCGCAGGTCCTGCCTGACCAATCCAGTAGCTTTCTATGATGGTGTAATTGTATCAATGGAGAAGGGAAGAGACAGTAATGTCATCTATCTGGACTTCATAAGGCCTTTGACACAGTCCCCCACAACATCCTTCTCTCCAAATTGAGAAAAGATACGGATTTGACAGGTGGACTGTTCAATGAATGACGAGATGGTTGCAAGATTGTACTCAGACAGTGGTGGTCAATGGCGCAATGTCTGGATGGAGATCAGTGAGGAGTGATGTCCCTCAGGGGTCAGTACTGGGAAGGATGCTCTTCGATTTCTTCATCAATGACATTGACAGCAGGATTGAGTGCACGCTCAGCAAGTTTGTGGATGACACCAAGATGTGTGGTGCAGTCAACACATCTGAGGGGCAGGATGTCATCCAGAGAAACCTAGACAGGCTCGAGCAGGGAGCCCAGGAGAACCTCATGAGGTTCAACAAATCCAGATGCAAGGTCTTGCACCTGGGCCACAGCAACCCCCACTATCAATACAAGCTGGGAGCTGAAAGGACAGAGCACAACCCTGATGATAAGGACTTGGGGGTACTGGTGGATGGCAAGCTGGACATGAGCCAGAAATGTGCGCTCACAACATAAAAAGCCAACTGTATCCTGGGCTGCATCAAAAGCAGCGTGGCCAGCAGAGCGAGGGAGGTGATCCTACCGCTCTACTCTGCGCTGGTGAGACCTCACCTGCAGTACTGCATCCAGGTGTGGAGTCCTCAGCACAGGAAAGACATGGACCTGTTGGAGCACATCCAGAGGAGGGCCACTAAAATGATGCAGGGGATGGAACACCTCCCCTGTGAGGACAAGCTGAGGGAGCTGGGGCTGTGCAGCCTGGAGAAGAGAAGGCTCCAAGGAGACCTGAGAGCGGCCTTTCAGTATCTAAAGGGGGGCTGGAAGAAAGAAGGGGACAAACTCTTTAGCAGGGTCTGTGGTGACAGGACAGGGGGAATGGTTTCAAACTAAAAGAGGGAAGATTTACACTGGATATGAGGAAAACATTTTTTTTTTAAATAAGGCTGGTGAAGCACTGGAACAGATTGCTCAAAAGATGGTGGAAACTCCATCCCTGGAGACATTCAATGTCAGGCTAGGACGGAGCTCTGAGCAACCTGATCTATGTAGTTGTCCCTGTTTGTTGCAGGGGAGTTGGACAAGATAAGCTTTAAAGGTCCCTTCCAACAAACGATTCTGATTCAAAGACGCAGCAGAGGTGATGCCTCTGACAGTAGAGGGCACTGTGATCTCAAAAATAAGCCGGGAAATGGTTCTAGCTAATCGTCAGCACAGAGGATGGGACAAACAAAAGTGTCGTTCCAGCTAAAAGGGAGCACTACCTGGTTCATGGTAGCTCAAGAGACGAGAGTGATTACGTGGAAAAGCAAGGAAAAACAGAGTGAAAGGGCTTGTAATGCCGTGATGCCTGTAAGTGAACTCTATTTCTACATAGAGAAGTGAAAGGAAACTGTTTGATGCCGTGGCACATCTTAATGTTTTAGGAACACTCTTTCAAGCCTGATTTGGGTGCCATTATTAGCAAGGTCTCAGAATGTATACTGACAGCACATAAATAGTCAGGATCACTTTTTGAAACATTATCAATAAGTTAAAAAATTTGAGGAAGGAAGGAGATGAGGAAAACAAAATGCTGCTGTTAGTCATCAACATGGACTCTATGTGGGATTTCCAATATTTTTGTACATATGTTTTGTAATATGTTTTTAGTTTTGTGTGGATATGAGTTAAAGAGCTTGTAGCCTCAGCAACATGATGGTTTCTTTCTTTCTTTCTTTCTTTCTTTCTTTCTTTCTTTCTTTCTTTCTTTCTTTCTTTCTTTCTGTCTGTCTGTCTGTCTGTCTGTCTGTCTGTCTGTCTGTCTGTCTGTCTGTCTGTCTTTCTGTCTGTCTGTCTGTCTTTCTGTCTTTCTTTCTGTCTTTATCTTGGTAAGGTCTGTGGCAAAATGACCAGACTTACCAAGAAAGCAGATGTCATGCAGCACTTGCAATGATCATGTTACTTCAGCTTGTCACAGAGAATTTCCTTTTGTTTAGTTATAAACAGGAAGAAAACAAGATTCACAAGTTATGGCTTCGTTTATCATTTAAGGGGCATTTGATGTATAGGAACATCTTGCCTTCAGGCTAGTCTGCCATTTTGCTTAGCTTGCCACGAGCACATTCTATCACTGCCTGTGGATAATTAATCTACTGCTTCAATGTCTTCATTTATCAAGGCAGGTAAAGGATATACTGAGATCCCCACTGATGTGAATATCAGAGTAAGTAAAAGTGAAACAGAAATAAACTCGCTAACATCTGAACAGGCAAAGTTTGACCCCGCTGGTGTTCCTGATAACAGCTGTCTGTAAGTGTTTCACAGTGGGCCACAAACTTCTCTCGCTCTCTTGCCAAAGCAGATTTGCCACTAAATCCTCAGCAGCGTAGGTTTACAGACTTTGATATGGCAACATATTTCAGAGCCCTACTGTTACTCACGTCTGGCAGCTCTGCCAGTTGTTAACAGAAAAGCTATTCTGTGAGCACTTTCAGATCATTGCTGTTCTCGTGTTACTCTTCTAAGTCCATTGCAGGCCTTCCCATATTTCCACCATAAATGGTGTTCTTATTCTCAATTTTGCATAGAGGGCATCTGCCATGAAATATAGTAATGGCTCAATCCATGTCCATATGATCTCGTTCTGTTGTTGTCACTCAGCTCCTGCTTGTCACCGCAAGCTGCTTCCTCTGTCTTCTCTGATGCATCTTTTGGCAGCAGCTGCTTAGAGACATGCCAGATAAACACCAGCTCCATAGGAAGATGAAACAAAAGCATGGTGGCTGGTAAATCAGGTTAGGGTCACCTGGATCCATCACTTCTGGGTGATAATAGGGAGTTCCATGGTCCTCGGATAACTTGCTCTGTAATTTGCTCCTGCACATACAGCATAATGAGGTACAGTTGCTGTGGCTATGAATCACGGCATCTATGCCAAATTAGCATGACTACTTGCTGTGGCCAAATGCCACGCAGTGAGAACGTGGAGTGTACAGCAATGGTTCTTCATCTGGAAAGCTGTAAGGAGATTAAATCATGCAGAGGAGTTAAAAGTCCTCAGAACAGTGAAGAATTACAGAAACATTCCAGGTCCCGCCTGGGAGGAGATGATCAAACTCTGCGTCATATGAAGGGGCGCTGGCAAATCTCCCAAATCGGCTGCTCCGCAGGGCAAGTAGAAGGCTGTGCTGCTGAGATCATTCTGTCTGCAGCAAGGAGGGAAGCGTAACTGGAGAGGTTCCCATTGCAGCTTAAATCTATTTCCTGATATTCATAGTATTTTCATAGTATTATTTATTCTTTTTTCTTTAATTAGTTGTGTTTTTTTTTTTTGAGGTTGTTTGTTTGTTTGTTTGTTTCCCCCAAAGCTACAGGGAAGCATTTAAGGTAGCATGAAAACGGTACTGGAAAGTGAAAGCCAAGCAACCAGAAAAACCCTGGTGGAGAATAATTGAGTCACTAGTGTTCTTCAGTGTTATTTTGGCAGCAGGCAGTTCAAGACTCACAATCACTCCCATAGAAATGAAGGAGAAAAATTTCGTGTCAAAGAAAGAAGGGTCTTCAGGACCCTTTATACTAAAAATGTGGTTTTTGTTGCCAGAGCAGGCAAGCTGGGTAAATTTTTCTCACTTGTTTACAGTAGAAATGAGCTTTTACTTGTATTAGAAGTTAGCCATAAAGGCACAGATGCTCCAGTTAAAAATGCAATTGCAACTTTAAAGGTTAGAGAAGACAGTGAACAGAGATGAGCAAGCAGGGATCAGATTGCTGTTACTGACTCACTAGGAGCCCATTTTTATCTCTTCAGGATACATCCAATTCATGTTAAGGGTGTTAATTTAAAGGAGGTATTTGTATCGTGTAGAAAGAGAATTGGCCCCACGGAGTTGCTAAATAGACCAAGGTACACGTTAGATCAAGGTACACTGTTTTTTTTTTCTTTTTTTTTCTTTTTTCCCCCTGGTGGATTCCTCTGTGTACAAACCCTGAAAGCAATCCTGCTCCTTTAGCCCTCAGAGACTCCTTGGACCTTCACACTTCTACCTGGCCTTCACAAGATACTGTCCCAATAACTTCTGTTCTCATGAAGTGTTTTCCTCTGATAAGAATTTGTCTGCTCTGTGACTGAAGCATAAGTAGGATTAATAGTTGTCAGACACAGCCATATGGTATGGAGCTCAAAATGCTCTAACTGCCTGGATATTTATTTACCTGAGGCTTTGAGCTCCACATTGCTGTAGCTATGTCACCCTCAGTTCTCAAAATAACTTGTTTAATGCTAGGTTGAGTACACCTAGCCAGGCAGCAGCCACCCATTTGTTGGCTGAAGAGACATACTTTACATATTATGCTGTCATTGCGTGCTAACCTTGGATTAAATAAAAAAAGCAAAGGGAGTCTGAAGTGCCCTAACTTGCTACATTGCAGTCCTGCTATTATTAAGCATGCTACTGAATGTGTGAAAGTGTGGGGGCTTAACAAAAACTCCATAGAAGCAAAGCCCTGTGGTAGCTGGCAATGGCAGATTAACCTTTCCCTTGCTGCAAAATCTGCACAATATGCTTTCAGGCAGTGCCACTGGAACAAAGCAGAGCAGTACAAGAAACATTCCTATGGTTATAAAAAAGGACTGCCAACAGGCACTCTCATTCAAATCACCTTTGGAGAGAAAAGGGGTTAGCATTGACAATAAGCTGCAAAGTGAGGGTCTCACCTGAGGTGAGAGGAAGAGTAAGATGAGAAACAGTACAGAAGGAGAGAATGAGTGGAGGAAAAGAAGGTAAACTGTGGACAATTTGGTGACAAGATGTGCACGTCCAGTGTCCTGAGGAATGAATACTAACAGAGAATATGTAGGAACTGCCAAGGCACTGTGCTTTATTTGAGGATTGTGAGTTATCTCTATTGAAAGTGCATCAGAAACACCATCCAACTCAGCATCCTGAAGCTGCCGAAAAGTGTGATTTTGAAATATGAAAGGTCGGTGTGGTGATCATTCATGGCAAATGTTTGGTCAGGAAGATAGGAACAACATAGCACAAACACAAATGTTGTGGTCCAGAATGTGCTTTGTGTTGGGACAGCAGAAACTGTGGAATGACAATTTAACAGATTTTGCTGTTCCTGGGGAAAAGAAGTCAGGGTAAGCTGAATAAGATGATGTCTCTCTGATGGCCAAGTATATCCTTCAGCACTTCCAAGAGTTAAGTGAAATCAGATTTACTCTGAGTTATCATTTTTTTTCCCTTTTTGTTCTAAATAACATGTGCTATCTTACTGGGATCACTCCTTTGTCTGTGATCTGCGGGATTAGGAATGAGCAACTTCATATGAAAAATGGTGTTGGAAATAAACAGTGCTCCTAGAAAATTACACGACTTCTGCGAT
This sequence comes from Penelope pileata, assembly GCA_013396635.1. Lineage (NCBI taxonomy): Eukaryota > Metazoa > Chordata > Aves > Galliformes > Cracidae > Penelope > Penelope pileata. Next base: position 1,133,656 of record WBMW01000581.1, read on the forward strand.
GATATAAATCCAATGTTTGTTTCATGTTACTCCTGTCTTTTAAAGACTCAAGAAAGTGTCATTTTATTTTTAGAGGTGTACTGCAGCTCTTTTGAGATAGTGTGTAAGGTTTTCTTTTGCAATTCATAGTTGCTAAAAAGGACACCTCTGCATTTAAGCAAGTGATGTTCTTGCATTCTTACAATAACTTTGTAAATTGAGTTGTTTAGTTTAGTAGTAAGTGCCTTTGTAATCATGTTCTGTGGGTGGTATCTTTTGCTGTAAATTGCCTGAAGAGTTTTAATAGAAGAAAACAGCCTGAAGGTAATCGATTTGCCGCAGGCTGGAGCAGGCCCAGTTAATCTTAATAGCCCAGCCATCCCACAGCAATCATTTGAACCTTAATAATCTCAACCCTTCATGTTACTAAGAGCTCCTCGACTATATTGATTTTGGCAAAATTTAAAAATAGGTTTCAGCAGAACATATCATATTAGTCTTTTTCTGTGCCAGTTAAATGCAGAACTCCTTAACTATCCAGAGACTGTACATTTCAACCACTCAGCCAGCTCCTCTGGTTACTAAATTTACGACAAAGCTGCATGACAAAAATCAGACATGAGCAGATTGCGGAACTCTTTCTCTTTTAGCCACTTGGAAAGCAGTTGGGAAAACAGTATGCAGTTCACATAGTGCTCTTTTTACACTTTTATTTATATTTTATATATAATAAGCACAGATAAATGTTTCATGTAGTATTAATCTGTTACAGGTAATTCCTGTTTGAATCACAGAATGTCCCAAGTTGGAAGGGACACATGAGGATCATGGAGTCATACTCTTGGCTCCACACAGGACCACCCAAAATTCAAACCCTATGTCTGAGAGTTGTCCAAACACTCCTTGAACTCTGGCAGCTCGGGGCCATGACCACTGCCCTGGGCAGCCTGTGCCAGTGCCCAACCACCCTCTGGGAAAGAACCTTTTCCTAACACCCAACCTGACCCTCCCCTGACACAGCTCCATGCCGTTCCCTCGGGCCCTGTCGCTGTCACCAGAGAGCAGAGATCAGCACTGCCCCTCTGCTCCCCTCGTGAGGAAGCTGTAGGCCGCCATGAGGCCTCCCCTCAGCCTCCTCTGCTCTGGGCTGAACAAACCCAGGGACCTCAGCTGGTCCTCATACATCTTGTCTTCAAGATCCTTCCCCATCTTCATAGCCCTTTATGTCCTTCTTACATTGTGGACCCCAAATCTGCACCCAGTGCTCGAGGTGAGGTCACACAACACAGAGCAGAGCGGGACAACCTCTCCCCTCACGTGTCTGGCAGTGCTCTGCAAATTTCTTACTCTGAAGAAGGGCCTTGGTGCCTGAGAGATTGGCTGTTTTTTCTCACTGCATCAGCTGGTCAAAGGAAACACATTATTTCTTCCCACAAGCCTTGCCTTGCTCATTTTTTGAGATAAATGTAACATGCTCTTTGACATTACCTCCCAAAAATATCTGGGGGTAAAACAATGATTTTTCCTCAACAAGGTAAGAAATGTGGAGTCAAGAGTATTTGTAGACATGTAGGCCCTTTGTCAGTCTCATTAACCTGGTTTGGCTTTGTTTCTGTTTTGCTTAGGTTAATTTTTTTTTACTCCAAGTGTATCAGCTTGTACCTTCACACTGTTATTGTGGTAACAACATTCTCACTACCACAAAGACTGCAAAGGCCATTTTTTTCTCACATATCTGCTACCTTAGTAGCTGAATCTGGAACAAAATTACCTTCCTGTGCTAATGATCTGATCACACAGACAGAGTCTGAGTGGAAAAATTATGCCAAGAAAGTTCAAACATGCTAAAACTCAGAAGCAAGACACGTGTGAATACAGGGAAACGAAGAGGGAAAGGGACAAAGAAAAGTGTGAAGACAAATAAAGAGCCCCTGGGAAGAAGGAGTATGTACAGTTGAGGAAGAAGTTGGAGGGTAAAAAATAACAAAGGATCAGAGAGAAAAGAGGGAAAAGGATCGAGCAGGAGGGGCTGCAGTTATGTGGAGAGGCATGCTTTGCTCTGTTTAATCAATATTGTCAAAAAGTGGTAACTAAATTAGGATATCCCTGTCGGGTGAGTCACTGTCTGACCACTGCTGTGTGCTGAGCAGAAAAGCACAGGTAGGAGGAAAGATAGTTTCGCTGTATATTCACTACCCTTAAGAGAAATAGTAACTCCAGTTGCTAGTGTGGGAGCCGCGGTAACTGCTGCTGCACTTTTGGAGGAAAACTGCTTCAGAAAGTTGCGAGGAAACCTGCCCTTGGGGAAGAGGAGGGCCGGGGCTGGCACCCAAGCCACACCAGGCAGCCTGCTGCCCAGCCTGTACGCGTGGCAATGTGAAACCCTGACGTCTCTGAGTGGGCACTAACCTCTTGCTCTAAATGTAAAGAGACCGTAAAATCTTTGGGCTAACCATCAGCCACCGATATTGGCCATTGGAGGCTCACAACAGCTTTGTTTCTGAATAAACGTGTGATTGTCTGTCGTAAGTTGGATCCCCCGTGTGGAGCAGTGCTTCATTCTCTAAGTATTATTTCAGATCAGCAGCTCTCAATGCGTTTGTAACCTCGGAACCCAGAGACACACTCTGACAGGAGCTAAGGCTGCTCGTGGCCCTCATTTGTCAGGGGCCGGAGGAGTGCTGCCGGGCTGCCCTGGCTGTGGCAAGGAAAATTCCGTTGCTGTCACACACCTAGCACGTGGCCGCGCACTTCTGAACTACGAAATGAGCAGAAGAAGGAGGAGGCGGTTTTCGGTGCCCGGGAAGCCTCTGCTCCACCGCAATACCACTCCCGAGTCACCCTCCGGCAGTTAAAATGATGGGGATTTGAGGGTGCGGGGCGCTCCAGAGGGATCTCCCATCTTTTTCTGCAGAGTATGCGAACCAGCTGAGGCGATGCCTACAAAACCGAAACACTTTAGAAGCGGCCAGGGGCACGGCGACGCGAGCGGTAACATCCTGCTCCCGCCCCTTCCGACAGAGCGCCGAGGGCCCCGACAGGGCGGCGCGCGGAGCAG
>WBMW01000581.1:1136834-1152036 GCA_013396635.1 Penelope pileata
GGCCCTCCGGCTGCTGCGCGCCTGCGGAGGGCGGCTGCGAGGTGAGGCGGCCCGAGGGGCCCCGGAGCGCTACCCCGTGCCGTGGGGGCTCCCGGGCGGGAAGGGGGCGAGGGGGGAGTGGGCTGCGTGCGGGCGTGCCGCCCCTCGGGTGTGTGCGAGTAACTCTGGGCTGAGCTGCTCGGGAGCTGCGCTGGCAGCGGCCGCTTGTCTCGCGTGGGCGGAGGGGTGCGTGCTCCGTGGGAGTCGGACTGCTGCTCTGAGCCAGTCTGTAGCACGCGTCTGCCCGGTTCCCCTCTCGACGAATTATTTTGTTGAAGTTCTCTCGGGATATTTTTCCGAGGTTTAATAGTTTGTGGCGTTTGCGTCCCTCTGATGCTGGAAGCTGCGTGCACGGCGAGCAGCGTGCTGCACCGAGCCCTTGGGGCGGCTGTGAGGGCTGCTCAGGATGCGTACAGCACGGCAGCGCTGCAAAGTTCCAGCAGATGCACAGGGGCTGTTCTGAGCTGGCGCTTAAAATGCTCCATTTCTTTTGGCAGCATTTGCTGGTGACAGACTGGACTCCATTCTAAGAGCTGATAGCGAGACATGGCTCACTTTCTTTCTGGGTAAGTAGAAGGAATACGCTGGGGAGAAACTCGTTCTTTTTACCTTTCTCTCTCTCCGCAGCTGCAAATTATATTTGGGAATATATTTGGATACAACTTGAAAAGGAAAAAAACAAAACAAAACAAAAAAAACAACCTGACTTTTACTGCAAAAGGGTCAGGAAATAACTTCCTGCTTGGTAATTTTTTGAAGTCATTGCAGCAGCTGATGTGATGTCAAGGCATTTCTAGGAAAAAAATAATTGTCCACGAGAGATTTATAGATCTCTCCTATGCAGTCATTAATTTCTACAAAAAGGAAAAAGACTGTTGATAAGTAAGACAGTCAAACCAGCTTGTTTGGCAAGGATCATGGCTGGAAGAATATACAGCTGTAGGGGGGTGTAAATTCAAATGTTATCTGGGAATATTTGGGAGTAAGTGGTAAAATGGCTAATGGCCAAAGTCTTGGAAAAAGCATCTAAAGTACTTGAAAAATCATATAGAAGATGCATTCCTGAAGTCAGGAAAGGTTTATAAATAGCATATTTAGCAGAAGCACAGTAATCTATTCTCTGAAAGGTGTATTAAAAGACTGTCAAGGAATTGCAAAGATGCTGGCAGTACTGATGACACTGCCGGTAGTTGTTGTTGCCGAGGGGCTTTCTTCAATCTGATGAATGTCATTGCAAAGGAACGGCAGAGAAACAACACTTTACAAACTAACTGAGGAATGAAGTGCTCCTGAATTGCTTTGCTTACCTCTGTTCGGCGTGTCCGAGACTCGCAGTTACTTACACGACCCAGAAACGTGATGCGGATGGTCAAAAGTGAAAGAACGCTTCCCTTTGATTGAAATCTGAGACCAGGTTAGGTAGAGAGCCCTATAATTTCTGGAGTTAGAACTTGGCTGCAAAACTCAGGTAGTCAACTGAATGCTTCAGGGAGCTGGTTAGAAATAGCTCCTTTAATAAACCATTGGTAGTAGGTCTCTCACAAACAGCAATATGATATCTGCAGTGGTAGAGGATGTAAGTATACTAAATATGAAATGTTTTTTGGGTCAGTTTTAGTGGCATTTGAATATTTGTTTCTTTTCTGTTTGACTTGAAAGTCCAGGTTTTGTAAACAGAACCTTCCACAGTTGGAGCTAGTGTTGTTAGAGCATTTTTTTTTTTTTTCTCTTAAGAATTAACTCCAGTGTAGGTGCCATAATGAGGTTGTCATATTTTCAACAACATTATTCTGCCATGCTTTTGCACTGTTTTTTTAAATGACTGTTGAATTAAGGCCTAGTTCTGATTGCATGGAATCTCACAGTGCAACATCTTGAGTAAGCTGCAGAAACGGACCGTGCTTACACGCTCCTCGTTGTTACGTGTTGTCCTGTATTCCTACCTTGTCGCTTTGGAAACTTGCAAAGTATTAATCAGCTTCTTGTATGTTCCATATCCTTCTGTATTATAGTGTCTTAGCATTTGTTGTTCTCTTGGTAAATGAATTGTGTATTTCACAGCTTTTAAAGAATAGCTTCTTTATTCAGTAACTTCCAAAACTAGGATGCTTCTCTTATGCCGTTCGCATCGCCTTTCTTGCAACAGAATACACCAGATACAGATAAACACAGGAAACGGGAAGACTGAACTATCAGATTTTACGTAACAGCCTTAGGCTGCAAAAATCTGATCAAATGCTTTGCTTTTAAGGATTCTTACATGGAGTGAGAAAATGACACCTGCAACTTCAAGTATGAGGGCTGCTCTGATAATAATGCCTCCCATTTTATTATGTTGGCCCACGATATCAGAGGATGTTGGTGGGATGGCAGAGGTTGAACCTTCCCACCAATATTCCATTATGTTTTGTTGCTGTGCGACAGATGGCAGCAGAGGGGCAGTCTGACAAAATGGCATCTGATGTGGAAATGCGTATGAAGCAGAGGGGTGGCACTGGATTCCTCCATGTGGAAAATATGGCACCCACTGACATTCACGGGCACTTGCTGAACGTGTACAGAGACCACAAAGTGGATGTGAGCACAGTGATGCGGTGGTGGTGCATTTCAGCAGTGGTGACAATGAGTCAACTTCACTGGTGCAGATTTTTATGAGTGCAGCATGCAAGCTCTTGTTCATCACTGGTGAAAATGCACAGCTGATGGTGGTGGCTACATTGAAAAACAATGTTTTGTAGCTGAGAATTTGCTCTTATCAAACAGTGTTATTGTGTTCTTTGTGTGTTGTCGTTTCCATGGAAATAAATAGGAGGCATTACATTCAGAGCGATCTACGTACATAGTAGTTGTATGTGTCTTTGTAACGTTAGGACTCTAGTACTCCTCTCCTTCCTTCCCTTCCCAGTCAGGATACTAGTGGCTTCAAAGGATGGTGGCTGAAGAGAGCTGGTCTGTGTGCTTTCCATCAGAAACAAGCTGAATGTATGTCTGGATGCAGTCTGAAAATTGTGTGTTTGTAGTGGTAGTACAAGTTTATGTATTGTCTGTTGAAATGTGAGTAACTGCTTGAATTGCTGAGTGGTTCTAAAAAGGTTTTCTTTTTATTCTTACAATAGAGCGATACTGGGATGTTGCATGAAAACGTTTATGAAATCCTTAGTAACTGTGGTTGAATGCATTCAGACTTAATAGATTGATTTTTTTAAATAAAACATTTACAGAAGGGAAGAATCAGATTTAAATATACCTTTTTTTCTATGAAATAACTGGATGCTTGCATCTGAAATATCATTTACATATTAATATATAATTTCTTTGCAACCTGAAAATACTGTGTATTTTGTTTATTTGGAACTACGTGAATTCGGAGGTCTTGAACAGTACCAGTAACTAACGTGCATTTATTTTATCCCTATTGCACATACTTAACATGTAATCTGTCTTAAAATTGATTTTCATTTTAATAGTTGGAGTATGTGTGAGTGCATATATAAACTTATTCCAGCATCTCATTTTATTGGGAATCTTCAAAATGTTGCTGAGAAATGAAATAATGCCTTATGCTTCTGTCTGCAAATGTGGTTCTTTGCAATAAGTAAGAGGCATGGGCCGTTCTGTTTCTTTCTGCACACTCGTTGCAAAACATGCTTGTTTGTTGAATATGGTTTGTAGTGTTGCTCCTGTAGCTAATGTGCTTTCCTGGAATTCCATACGTCATTTGCCTTTCTGAAAAAAGAATTTACAGCTTCTCCATGAGAACTAATGTAGATGTCCTTCGTATAAAAAATATGCAGCCGCTGAAAGTTTACGAAGACATTGAATTCCACTTAATGGGAACTGTACTGAGAAATCCTTTAGGGTTGGTTTTTTTTTTTTTTCCCTGCTCCTGGAAATTATATGTAAAAAGGCAAATTTCTAAATGAAAGCCTATGCTGTTCGTTTCTTAACTGATATCCAGGGCTCTATTTGAGAAAACTACTTCAGTGACTGAAGGGGAGCTGAAAGACTCTTTAAGGAAGTTTATTAGTGGTATCGTGTAACATCAAGTAGGATGTAAAATATGCAACTTGATGTAAATGTTTTCCTTTATGATTCTATAGACATTTTTTTCCCCTTAGTTTTTTTATTTTACCCATTTTCATTTCTCTTATATTTGTACATGAAGCTTTAATATGAAAACTGAAGTTCATAAATGCATCCTGTTGCGTTGTCAAAAGTGGTGACAGTGATAACAAGTGCTGCCACTGATGGCAGCAGCAACACTTCCAGGCTCTGTCAGAGGAACATGTGGCTTAAAAATAGATATCGAGACATGGAGCGTACATTCAGCCCACTCCTCTTTCTGTATCAATTTTGTTGTTTGCAAATGACTTTTTTTTCCCATTGTTTCCACTTGTTGCTGGAAACAGACCATCATACACATGTACCATGCAGATATCTGAACAGATGTGCCTTCAGGAGCTCCCTGGCTGTATTCTGTAAGGATGTGCAGGTACTTGCTGTAAGGTTCACCTTTGTGCAAGCAACCTGAGCCATGCAGTGCCGAGCCTTCCCGCCTGGAAAAGAGGGAATGGCTTTAAACTATGATTCTGCTGCTGCGGAGGGGGAGGAGGCTAGTGTGTGGAGATCAGCACCCTGGAGAGGGGCGCGGGGCTCAGCACCCCTCCGGCCCTCTGCTCCTCTGCCGATGTATATACCAGGGCCCTTCGCTAGCCACAGAGGTTGCCTTGGGCTGAAGGCCATCCACCCACCTACCTCACCTTTCTACAGCAGAGGGGCATCGTGTGCATGTAGAGCAACCAAGACACCTTCAGTCTAGAAGGAGTGTCAGAGCATCTCTTCTTAACACCGACCATTTATCCTTTGCTCGTGCTGGGTTTTCTTCCATTGTGTGTTTCAGATACATTGGGAATGCTGCTCATGCAAAGTGGAGTGGCCTCTGATCTCTTTAGATCTTGTTATGCTGAAAACATCAGAGACATAGTGTTTACTCACCACTTTATCATTATTTGTCATTTCCATTGTTCCTCCAAATTACCTCCCTTATTCTGTGCCTAAGTGACAACAGTGCAGATAGTCTCAAAATGGTTGAATGTAGTGTTATTACAGGCAGAGTCTACCATTTCCAGCTATTACAGTCTCAATTAGATTGGTGTTGACATCCTAAAAATTGTCAAGATATGCTATGTATAGCTTACCAGTGCTTATAATTCTGTTATGTTTCCTGATAGCTGAAATGGGTCTGCAGCTGAATAGGTTCTGATGGATCACCTGGAGGGATGCAAGATACAGGTGGGAACTCTGCCTATTGCTGAATGTCATCAGCATAAGTTCAGATTTTCAGAGAGCTGCCCATAAAAGTTAATTCAGATGTTCCTATTCTTCTACTCTGGAGGTTGAATACCGTCTGCGCATCTCTGAAGCAGTACTGTAATTACTTAACATGATTTCGTGTTCTTTGATTTAAATATTTGAGTAACTTGACACCTTTTGTTTCCTTTACAGCTGCTTTTGCAGGAGTCCTACATTGGTAAGATTATATTTATTGTTTGAGAGTAATATGATACTTGAAAATGTCATTTTTGACTTACATTTAGACAAGCTATTGGGATAATTTATATTTAGATCTTTCCTCTCAAAACCAAATTGTCATCTCTAAGATGAATAATTCTGTTCTTGTGAAGCTGACTTAAAAGGTTTCTTCAGCTTGTTCAGCTAAGAGTGAAGCGTGCTTTCCAGCTGGAGAATTATTAGAATTGTAGAATATCCTGAGTTGGAAGGGATTCACAGGGATCATAGCTTAGCTATGCAAATTCAGCTGCATTTCCCATAGCAGACCTTTTTAACCTGAGTGGGTTTTGAAGGTCCACGTAAATCCTTTCAACCTCCTCCTTCCTTTTGCTTATTTACATCATGGTTTAGTTTTTTAGTCTCGTGTTGTATTCTCTTTGTCTCTGTAGACAAGTCTAGCCAATGTTTTCTTTGTGTACAGAAGAATGAATTTTCATCTACTTTTTGTCCATGTAATCCCTGTGTTTCAGGTTTCATCCCAAACCTCACGTTCTATTTTTGTAGCTTAGACCTTAAACAGAATGACTTCTACAGTCATTTTCACCCAGCTGCTTTTGCAGAGGAAAAAAGTAACAATTTCTGTGTTTTTGTTTCCTAGCTCAAAAAGATCTATTGATTTTTAGTAGCCTGTTTCTTGCAGATTCCTATTCCAAAGGAGGATTGTGTGCATTGCTTTGTGTCTTTCATTATCCATCCTTTCCAGTGAGGAAGCTTCACTTGGACAATTTTTGCCTCCAGTTATTTGAATTTTTCCTGTTTTTTTTTTTAATTAAATTTCATTTCATAGTTGCATCCTTATTTAAATAATTTTAATGTCAATTTCTATATATAATCACAGATATCTGCATTGAAATACAACTCACTGAAGACTTTAAATATATATATATATAAAATGTACGCTACTTAGATATGCATTATAGTAGTTCTACCACTTTTTAGGCTGTGCTTCTTTTCGTTTGTCAAATACTTGAATTTTATTTCCGAATGTGTGACCTTGCTAATTTTAATAGCGTTACACTTTTGATCTTTAAATCTCTGCACTTAAGTTAAAATGCATTTGAGTAGTATAACTAATTCCATAGCAGCATTTAATAAATTGTCTATGGATTCATATTTTTTTCTAGTTCAAGTTATCTGAGTAGAGAAGAATGTTGATATGGTGTCTGAGTAAAATAGCAGTTTGTAAGCAGGCTTTGGGTCTGCAATAAATGTTTTACCAGCTGTTCCTTGGAATGCATGACTTAATATAGGTTCTAAAACTTTTCATTGAGTTTTAATTGTTATTGTTCTTTAACAGGTGTCACATAACAACGCTTTTCGAAAATGACCGTCACTTTTCTCATCTGTCGACGCTAGAAAGAGAAATGGCTTTTCGCACAGAAATGGTTAGATTGCTGTTTATTAAAAACTCAGTGATTGGAAAACTTCTGTTCATAATCTTGTGATCATAGTTTTTACAGAATTTCTTAATACCTTCTGGATAAGCAAAATATTTTGCTATCGTGCAGCTGACATGCATTACACTTTTGCATTTGTGTGTCTTGCAGCTGATCATTGCGAATTTCTCTTTTCACAGTTTGCTTAAAATATGATTTAAAAATATGATTCTAGGGAATCTAAAATACAAAACTGCAAATATCTTGTAGTGTAGTTTTGATTGTCTTTTTGTTATGCAGCATTTTTTTAAAAGTCATTTTTAATTAACGTTCGCATATGCGTTCACCTTTTGTCAGCTTTTATTTATTTTGAGAATTACAAAATATTATGCTAGTGCATAGTTACCTAACAAAATGAGAGGTTCCAGCTGGGTTATGAAACAAAATGGAAGGAAGCCCACATCGGTTGTTTCAGTGGCACTGATAGAAGAGACTTGGAAAACTGGGAAGTTGTCTTGAATCATTTTGTCCTGCTTGTTATAATACAAAATTCCTTTTAAAAATGAAGCTTGTATATGGCTATTTGTGAAGCAGGAATGACTTCTCTAATCATAAGTAATAATTCTGCTCTTTTTGTAGGGTCTCTATTATTCCTATTTCAAGACCATTATTGAGGCACCATCATTTTGGAAAGGAGTATGGACAGTTATGAATGACAGACTAACTGAATATCCTCTAGTGATTAACACCTTACAAAGGTTCAATCTTTACCCAGAGGTAAGCTGCGTTTTGAAAATGAGATTCTCAAATCTTTGAGAATTTAGACTTGATTATAAATTTTAAGAAATATTACTCTGGAAAGTGTGGTTGTAAAGATAGGTTGAATAATGAAGTGTAGCTTAAATGTTGTATCTTAGTTCCAGATCTAAAATGTGGAAGTTACTGTGTGACCTGTGGTCAATTGCCATTGTTATTTACTGTCCTCAAACTTCAAGTATGTCCAATCGTATACTCTGTGTATCTTACTTGTTCATGTATCACAGTTGCAATCCAGTTCTATACTTCCTATTTTTGTTCTTTGCTCTGAAAGTAGATAAGTTGCTGACTTTGTGCACTTTAGGAAATATGACATGAAGTAAAAGTAATGTGCGACGATGTCTGCAGAGATAGAGATACTGAGAGGTTATTTTGGCTTGCATTTTCTGTGGAACAAAACTAATGAATAATCACAGTTTACTGTGGTGCAAAAATCCTTTAATGGCAATAGTTTATTTTGCTTGTTGTGAAAGAATTTCCTCTTTAGAAGACTAACTGCTGTTGTTCTGTATGTGCTTGTTAACTGAGTAGATCAAGTTCTTAGTCTGTTGTTTTGGTCAATAAAAGCGTGTAGGTAAGTACACAAATGTTTGATTTTTCTCTCGTACCATGTTGCCTGTCTCTCTCAAACATTTTGCAAACGAGAAAGTCCTTTGATTAATATACATTTATGTAACTCCGAGTGTCAGGAACAACTTGTTTCTTGGAGAACCAGGGACTAATAATGGCTGTAGTTGCTGGTTACTAGCATTTATACTCATTGTCCTGCTCTGTCAGAGCAGAGCTGCTTTCAGGAAATGTACGTGTTAGGAGTTGCCGGCTTACATGTGTTTATACAACTTGCACGTAGCAGTTTCTTTTGCTTTTTAATTCCTTGCTGGGGAAGAACTAAATGCTGTAGGCTGTTGTTATCCTCTTATTGCAGTATGTGGTGGTTTGTTTGTTGTTTTTGTTTGTTTGTTTTTACTCCAGAGGGATTGCAAATCAGGTCTAGAAATGTGATGTTAGGAATGTGTGCTGTATTTGAATAGTGTAAAGGTATTTTCTTTAACTGAAAAAGATTTATTGACTTAGCTACGATCTGACATGGAAAAACAAAGGTATCTGATCAGGTAAACTTACTCTTAGAGAATCCTCAGTATCACCATGAAAGATGGTACATTGGACATTGAAATTAGAGCAAGAGCAATGAAATATGATGGCTGACATTCTGTAAAAACATTAAGTAAGATCACTGTGCAAAATATGTAGGTTTGTCTGTTCATTCCAAGTTTTCTAGGATCTTACTGCTTCGTTGAAAGATGACATAAGCAGTAAAAAAATTAAAAAAAAAAAAAAAAAAAAACACCCAAAAACAAAAAAAAAGCTGCCAAAGCAACAAAACAGTCTTGGTAGTTTTACATTGTTATAGTGCCAAATAAAGTCTTAGTTTTCTAAGCATTTGCTGCATAGTTAGGCTGTTCAGCAGCTGTATAACTCTTTTCATCTGTGGTCCCTGATGTAAAGTGGCAGAGAGATAATGTGTTAATTTCATGCTAATAGGCAGTTTGCTGTCTGACTGTTCACCTTTTACAGAACAGGTGCTATTTCTGTGTATGGCAATAATGATGAAAATTTGAGTTGGAGTGATGAGTGTTGCAAAGACCCACGTAGTTGGGGTTAAGTGCTTAATCAAAGGCAAGTAGTAAAAAGGGATTGACTTTTCTACGTGGTCTTTGACAGCAAAGGACTGATCCACAGAGGGTCTCCTGGGTCTGAGAGCCAGTCTTTTCCCAAGTTTTGCATTTACTGACTTATCCAATATGGGGCAGTAGAAATTTCAAAAATGCCATTGTTGTCTAATTGACCTAGCAGTTTTGTGCTACTGGCTTGCTTCCATTTTCATGCCTGTGTTTTAACTGTTTCATGTGAAGTAGCTTTTGGCAAAGATGTTTTGGTTCTTTGTATGAAGTAACTAAAAAACCTTAGTAGCCCTTTTGGGGAGTATTCATGTGTAATAACATCTGCAGCTGACATGAGTACTTGTGACATAAAAGATTAAGTTGTAATTTTTTGTGCAACAGTGGTTCAGCAAGAATGCTTTATTCGCTTAGGGTAAAGTCAGCTTCAGGGCTGGCGGTGCAAGTACTCTAGACAGATGTCTCTAACCTTTTGTATGATTCTGTTGGCAGTGTACGAACCACATTCAGGTGTTAAGAGGAAGGATTTGGAGTTGGTTCTCAGTCCTATTGTTGCCTACCTGGAGAAGGGGCAAGTATCTGGTTCATGTATGCATGTATACATGATCAGAAGTGCCCGGATACAGAGGTTCAGGAAGCCCCCAGGAATTCAGGATACTCTACTTTGCATGACACAATGTTGAAGCAAGGAGTCTGGGTCCAGACAGAAAGATGTAGCTGTATTTGAATATACAAGGTTTACGTTATGAGAGAATGAAAAACATAGATGAATTGAGTTATGATGACTGAAACCCTAGTTTGAAAAACTAATAAACCATAGAGTTGCAGAACAGTTGAATGAAGGAATATCTGAACATCTATTTGCGCCACTCTGCTCAAAGCAAAGTAAAGTAGAGTAGGCTGCTCAGGGCTATCTCTCATTTTGGAGTATCTCCACCTCTCTGGACAACCTGTTCTAGTGTTTGACCATCCTAATAGTAAAAATAAATCTTTCTCATGTTCATCACTGGCGAAAATGCACAGCTACTGGTGTTGACTATGTTGAAAAAGTGTTTTGTAGCTGAGAATTTGCTCTGTCAAATAGTGTTTTTGTGTTCTTTGTATCTGTTGTATTTTCCTTGGAAATAAATAAGAGGCATTATTTTCAGGCCAAGCTACATATAATTTATTACCTATTGATAACAGACTATAGCAGTGAGAACAGAAAGCAAAATAAAAACAACTCTTCCCACCCCCTCTCACATACGCACACATCCCCATTCACCCACCATTGGCTTATCTCTGGCCACTGGTGGGTCCCTTTTCAAGCTGAGCAGGTCTGGCTGTGCTCTGACATGGGGCAGCTACTGAGCTGTGCTCACAGAGGCCATTCCTGCAGCCCTCTGCTACCAAAACCTTGCCCCATAAGCCCAATGCAGACCTTATCAGAGATCAAAATCAGCTATTTCCTGTATTTTTTTCTTGCCCTTCTATAAGATGTAAGTGATGTAAACAGTTTTATTAGTTGCATGGGGGAAAGAATAGATGGAATCGTACTTCCTGTACGTGTGTCCTGTGACACAGGCCTAGGACAGATAATGCTGCAGTGGTGAAATATCTTTTCAGTCTAGGGACTCCTGTATTATAACTATCAAAGCAGCTTAAGTGAAATGGCCACGTTATTCATTTATGAACTCTGTAAGTCTATTATATCTGAGAGTAGCTTGGTAATGTTAACTAGTGCCTTCACTGTGAGATGAGTCATAGCTCTTCTCTGTGTAAAATACTGTTGTTTTCTGTGTCAGGTGTTGAGATTTAATTTGTTGTTATAAGAATGTTGTGACCTTCCCATGGAAAATGGAAATGCTATCTTACGTTACATCTGGAAGCATTTTCTAATGTATGATTAAATTTAACCTACTAAACTTTGAGTGAAAAGTAAAACCCAAAGCAAACAAACAAAAAAAGCCCAAAGAAACAAACGAAAAACCCCTAGAGATCTGATTCATTAATATTCTGGCCATGTGGAGAAAACAGGTAATTTGGTTTTATTTGACTTAATTTAGTTAACTGTCCTCTGTCAACAAGATATGGGACTTTAATATCGTACAAACAAAGCAGTGAAATGAGAAAGTGTCTGGCATATATTGAAATGATTTCTTCCCAAGTACTTGTTTGATTAAATTATTTCTGTTCTGAAGTTAGCATAATTTTAGTCTTTTACTGAATGCTTGGTGTGTGTTGGATGCCTTCAGTGAATTACAGTAGTTTAGAGAAACTTTAATCTTGAAGAAAATACTGGGTGAGGGCCAGCTGTCCTTGGAGAGATTACCTTGGGCATTGAACTAATCTCAAAGTTCCTTTTCAGAAACTTCAAATCCTGTTTTCCCACCTAGGTGATCCTTGCCAGCTGGTACCGCATATATACTGCTGTTATGGATTTCCTTGGTCTACCGACAAAGACATGTTGGACTGTAAACAGAGGAGAAGGTCTTAGTCCTGTTGAAAGTTGTGAGGGTGAGTTGCATTTTGTTCTAGTTTCTTCCTGGAAGCATATAATTGTGGCTTCCAAGAACACCAGGGGAGAAAATGTGGACTTGTTAGACATTTGTCCTACTTAGACTGAACTCCTATACTGCACTTCAAATTTGCATAGCTGTAGTCAGAGCCTTTGTTGTATTGTGCTGTTACAAGATGTACTAAATATAAATGGAGGCTGCATTAGTTTTTTTGTAGCTACTGTAGAATCTGCAATTTTTTCCAAGACAAAAACTTAGCCTTTGTATTTCCTTCCCTAACTAGAACATGAGGAGTGGAGAGGAAGGGGAAAAAGGTACCACAAGGCTCCCTTTAGGACAATATCTCGTGTTGTGACCTAATATTCAGTATAAGAATTTCAACCTTAGATCTTGAATTTGATGCCAAAAATTGGATGCTGTCACTTGTTTTTTTTGTTGTTTTGTTTTTTTTTTTAATTTCTTTTTCTTGGAAAATGTAAAGGATTGGCTTGTAAACTATGCATTATGCAATGGAAGTACTTTGCATAGAAACTCTGTTGAGATGTTCTACAGTCAGTTAAAGCTGAGTGATGAACGGTAGTTCATAATGTTGTTTCATCATTTCAAAGGTCTTAGTGTGATCACACCTTAATGTATTTTCCTTAGCACAAAGCTGTACAAACTTCAGAGCTTGAATGATTAACTTACATATTTATTCATTACTTGTTACTTCTGACAAAATTAGAGTAAATTACAATTCCGGGTGTTTTTAAAAAACAATACCTGCAACAAAAAACACAGAAATCCACGAATAACCAACCAAACCCAACAGCTATTGAGGCTAACATGTTTGCTGGCCATATCATCATCTTTTTTTGGAGAACTGTCATGCTGTATTTTCAGTAATATGGAATAAACATTTCTGTGTACTAGACTGTGAAGTTTTGCTAGCTTCTCTATAGTGAATAAGGCTTTTTAAGCTGTAGTGCAGAAATGATTAGAGCCAGGAGGGTTTAAAGGAATAATGAGAAAGAGAAGAAGAATAACAAGCATGTGAACACAGAAGTGTTTGTGAATGAGTAAATTGAAAGTCGTGCAGTATTAGAACATCTCTTGGCACCTAATGAAAGGAAAAATAAGCAAAGAGCATTGTGTGTGATAAGTTTAAAGATGGATTTACGCCTGAAAGAGATTGGAAGTGAGGGTTTAGGGAGTACAAACCTGATCTAAAACCTTTATGAAGTCAAAACATCTGTAGAGAATGTTGCTATGGTCATGCTTATTCCTTCTATACATTTCAGGGTTTTTTTGTAGGTAATGCTTTCCTTCTGCCCAAACACTATGCCTCTTCCTTCCCTTCTAATTCTTTTTTTCTTTTTCAGGTGGTTACTCTTTTGTTTTAATCTTCCCAACAATCTTGGTGACATTTATTTTCTTGAGGTTTTTTTTTTTGACTCTTTCTGTAGGTATATTAAGTTGGCATATGCCATGTGCTTTATTATACTGATGTTTTGTTTTATAAACTGTAGGATCTTTCATGTATATTTGCTGTTTGCTTGTTAGGCTTGGGAGATCCTGCTTCCTTTTATGTTGCTGTGATTTTTCTTTTGAATGGATTAATGATGTCACTGTTCTTCATATATGGCACATACCTCAGGTAAGGCAGCTGAGATTGAGTTATTCAATTGGTGCTACTAATCTGCTTTTACAGTAACGTTTAAAATAAATAAAAATGGTAGATGTTCAAATGTTTTGACGTTATATTGTTTGGAGAGTAGTAATATTTTTATTGCAATATGCATTGTCCCTAAAAATTACTGGGACATACAAGTTTGTTAATTAAAATACATATTGATGCTACAAAAATGTATTTTTTGTACTGTAGACTTCAGTGAAGTGGTATAGTGTTGATACCACTGGGCTGTAGATAAAACTAAATACGATGTAGTTTTAAAGCAGATTTTTGCATGATTGTGCTCTTGAAGCTATCAGCGTAGCTCATTTTTAAACAAAGTTTGAATGGCACTGCACTTTTAACCAAGACTGGATTTTTTACAGTGCTTTTCCTCTTGTAATACTGCATTTTTTTTTTTTTTCAATTTTAACCTAACTGAGAAGGTAAAATATTTTTGAAGATCATGCTTTTTTCTGCAGACATATATACTTCCCTTTTTCAATGAATTTGTTTTTGGTATCTGTCCTTAAGTTTCAGGAACCGTAAGATACTTTCGTATATAAAATAGACTCCATGTTCTGCAGAAAAACAGAAGGAGAAACGTTTGTACCTCTATTTTCATTCACCGATTGTGCAAAAGGCCACTACATTTTCCTCTAAGATATGTGATTGTTTTCCTCTTCTTTCCCTGGCTTCACTGTCTTGTGTTCTCCTCCTGCTCTCTCTGAAGCATGTGATAATAGTTCAGATAAAGAATAGCACAGGATGAGAGCTGAATGTGACAGTGAAAAGAGGAAGTTTTCTAATGTAGCTATCAGGCATTTGGGGGTAAAGCATGTGTTCCTTAGTCTAGAAAACAAATCTCTCAGTTTTGAGGAACTAGGTAAACTTTGAATATTCGTATAACTGACTTGTCATGTTTCTCTTAAGGGAGGTGTATGGGAAACCATATTACATATATTAGTGTCATTGAAAAGTCAGTAATGCCCTAATTTTTCAGTGCTTTCCTTAGATAACTATAGCATATTGAAAGTCATTCAATTTTAAATATAAATGATCTACAATTTAGGTAAGATGACTAGAATATAAATTAGAGTACTTTCGAGTTGTAAGCTGCTAGTTAGCTGGGGTTATGAATAATAACAAGCAACTATGCCATTTCCTGCAAGTACAATTTTGATCTTATTTCGTCTGAAGAAGTTCGTAGTTAGCTAAGCAGCCTTCTAGATCTGGTATCCATTACGTGTGTTCAAAGGTTCCTCTTAGTCAAGGAAAGCCAGAGTCCTTATTTTTCTTTAGAGTGTGAAAAATGGAAGAACAGAATCTGGAGCAATGCAATTGTACTGTGATGAAGTAAATGATCTTATGAATTGGTGTAGGTCTCTCCCCTCAGGCTGGTCTTTATTTATTTGTTTACTTATTTATTTCTATGCCTTTTCAAAGGCTTTCTCAAAGTACCTGACCCATTTGATGGTGAGAAGCCATCCTCTGATATTTTTTTTATTTCTGAATTTGTTAGCAGCAATCATCGTAAGCTTACATAATTGTTTTTTTTTCTAGCCTTTTCCC
>WBMW01000581.1:1152055-1186101 GCA_013396635.1 Penelope pileata
TCCCCCCCCCCCCATATGTTCATGGAATGTATAATCTTTTTATTCTAGCCTTCATTTGCCTTTAATCTCCTTGCACCTAGTGATGGAAGAGGATAGTATAGTGAAAGACCACTTTCTTATCATTATTTTCTAAACTACTTTACTTGCCAGTTTTCCCTCCAAAGTTAGAATATGATCAGAAGTAGTACATCCCTGTCCTAGCACTCTGCGTATGGCCAAGATTAAGAAGGGGAGTAGACTGATCCTTTTCAGAAGTAGTTGATGTTGAGTTGGGTTAGCTGTAGTGTGAAACCGCAGCCTCTGGTTAGTCAAAGGCACCTGGGAATCTTCTTGTGTGATTCCATGTTGGCTTTAAATTCTGAAGCATTCTCTCTTAAGACAGTTGAAGGAATATGCTGAAAACTTGTGCTTAGAGATTTATTTATTTTTTTTTAATGGACAAAGGAATGGTATTTATAGGATAAATACTTTATTCAGTTGAAAGATTCCCCCCTTTTCCTCCGCTCTTGATTGTCAAATATGCATCTCATGGAGCTACCAGTAAATTTCCCATATCTCCTTCGGACAGTACTTTTTCAGTACTCTGTTTCTTGTTGATAAACAATGAATTAGTGCAGTTCCCTAATGACTTTTGTTTAGGTTTAAGCTAATAGTACCTGGAAACCAAAGTTCTTTCCGTATTCCAAACTTGATTTTACTGGACAAAGAATCAACTTTTCTGGTCATCTACTGTTCTTTAAAACAGAATAATCTACATTTATTAAATAATTAGTGGGGTTTTTAAGCATGGATGGATACAATTTCCAATGGAAGGGCCTTTAAAAGCTATTTTGTGCACGTACTTCACCGATCTTGGTGTGGCATGAGAATTTCAATGGGAAGAGTTATCATTTATCTTTCTTTATTGGCAATAGAAGGGGTTAACTACTTTATCTCCTACATGATAGCACTGCACTGTTAGAAAACAGCCAGTCTTACTCTATACTAAATATAACTCTCTGTGAAATATGCTGTGTTCATTTCCTTTTCTGGAAAAGATAGTGGCAAGGTGCATTTCCCTATTCTGTGCTACAAGATTTCTGATCTCGTGGCAGAACAACAAGGCCTGATATCTCTAAAGCATTCATAATAAAATTAAGACCTTCTATTCTAGACTATGAGGCAGATGCGTCCAGCCTGTGGGCTGCAGGTGGCCCTGGACAGCTATTTATGTGGCTCCACAAGACTGTAAGGTTTTAACATGATTATGTGATTTTTAGTGATATTTTTCATAAGTTGATTACGCACAGCTCGAGCGATGACTGCATGGGTGACAATGGAGCACTGTGGAGGACAGGGCACAGTGCAGTGCTAACTCTGCCCCTTGTGCTTGCCGCATACACGGGGTTGAATCAAAACCCTTATGTGTTACCCATTCCGTGCACTTGCGTCACTCAGTGAGTAAATCGCAGTGACTGCTGGTGATAATATTTTGTCCTGGTTTCAGCTGAGACAGTGTTAATAGCACACTGGTGTTTTGGTTGTTGCTAAGTGGTGGGTGTGCTTCTGGGGCCGGCATGTACCTGTGGAGACACGTGGTTTTTGTTGTTGAACAGCCATGTAAGTTTTCCTCTTAAATTATTGCACGAAATAACACATTCAATGCAGAAGAAATATCCAGAATACTCATGTGGTGCTGACAAATTTTGTAATGTTCAACATCTCAAAAAGCTCAAAAGATGTTTAAAATGATTTGCGATGCGTTTTTAATTAGTTTTGCAGTGTGTGTTTTGTTGGTGTTTCTGCTATTCTGGCCACATGTGTCAATATACAACAATCACCTAAACAAACATGTGTCCATTTGCTAATCCAAAGATGCTAAAGGTGGGTTTACAGAGAACGCACATCATACTTATTTATTCACTTTTTCTCAGAATTTGTAAATTTGACAAATTATGTATTTAAGGGCCTCTTTTTTCACATAAAAGTAATAAATTAAATGTTTTATGATAAAATCTAAAACAAAGAAGTACAAGGAAATAAAAGTATGTATTTCAGAACATTAGAAGTAATACATGCTTAAAAAAAAATGTTACTTATGTTTATGATATTGTATATTTTATATGCAGCCCAAGGCAATACCTCTTCACTCAATATGGCCCAGGCAAGCCAAAAGGTTGGACACCCATGCTTTAAGGTTTTCTCAAAATGTTAAAGCTTTGCATAAACCTGCAGTTTTTTAGCAAATTTTTAATTCTGTTTCTATAACTTTTTTTAAAAGCATATTCATTTAGTCATTTGGGGCTTGAGTGTTGATGCTTTTAGTATTTGCAGAATGAAAGGTTGAGTTTTATGTGCAAGAATGCGTGTCTCCTGGAGATTGTTTTAGCCCTCAGCTGGTATCTTTAATCCTCAGACACTATACCCAGAACCCACTAATTCTATTTGGCCTGTATATTAGTGATGGGTGAAGGATCTGAGAATGTCTAAAGGTTTTGTTGTGTTTCTTTAATCTTAACAGCTGGCTGATATTTTTTTTGGGGTAGCAAAAATAGTACTTTCTGTCAAATTCGGAGTAGAAATGTACTTTTTTGCACAAAAAGGTTACTTGGTTTATATCATAGAACTATCATAGAACATTGGTAATAACAGATCTATTCAAGCAGATAAAACCTTATCTGTTGCCGTTTTGAAGTGAGAAAAATCTAAGTACTATCTTGGGTTTTAGTGTTGACTCCATGGTGCTTAGTTATTCAACAGCTAAACTTGATTTATTTAGAAACCTAGAAAAAGTCCTTAGGAGCTTAAAAAGCTTCTACGTGTCAATGTCACAGTGCTTTGCATAAGAATTAAGCTGTGTCTTAATACATTGACCTTGTTACATGAATTCATTTTTATGTTTTCGAGCACACTTCGTTCAATTATTCTAGTGATGTCTGAGGTTCAGACCAATATTTGCAGTGATGCCCTTTAGGTGATAGTGCATGCAAGTTAAAGTTTTCTGATCAACATCTTAGGGAAGAAATACTCCATTTATATTGGTTGGAATTTAAAATTACATAAATATGCTCTACACTTCTCAAGACCAAGGCCTAGGTACAGCAGATTAAGCACCGGAAATCAAGGGCTGTAACTAGCAGGGTTCATTTTGATTGCTGATGCAATGATCTAAACCAAAGCTTGTGACGAGCAGAATAGCAACTCGACAAGTTATTTACATTGAAATTGGTGTTCTGCAGAAAAAAGTTGATGTGTGACGAGTTGTCTGCTTTGGAGTTGACACTAGCTGTCTAACTAGTCTTTAAATGTTTTGTGTACTCCATAGATTGCTTTTCCTTGATGCCTGAAAGCATTTTTTTTCCCCAATAAACTTAGCTGTAAGTAAATGCTCTGCATTTTTGAAGCAGCATTGGCTGTTAAGAAATTGTGCTGTACCTATCTTTCATGTTCTTTTCACAGCGGGAACTGTCTAGGAGGCATCATTGCTGTGATGTGTTACTTTTTCAACCATGGAGAGGTAGGTCTACCACCTTTTCTTGTTCCTTTTTTTTTCTTTTTAAAGAGTAAGATCGATCTCATTTCCTTAAAGACAGTGATGTTACTTATCTAAAAGGGAATGAATGAATGTAAAAGGCTAATAAGAAAGGAATAAGACATTACTGAACACAACATAGGTTACAACTTGTATAATGTACAGGACATGCCACCTTAGATTTAAAAAATAAAAATCAGAATGGAAGTATATTGTAAAATGGGTTCTGAGACTGAAATCTTAGCAGCACAATTAGTTCAAGTTTCAAAACATCAAAGCCTTTTTTCCCTGTTCCAGACATAGCTGGGCTTAGATGTGTCATGCAAGCAAGCCTTGGAAACGGAGGAAATTTTCTTTAGATTGCAATGTATTTCACCTGAAATTCATGAATACAAAAAAAAACCGAACTCCTGTAGTACTGCTGTACTGTGTACTATAGCTAAGATGCATAGAATTTAGTAACCACATATATAGAGAGATCTATATGTACAGAACTGTACTTTGTATGTATAGAGATTGTCAATGCTAAACTTCCCTAGGAAGCTGAGTTTTAAAAAACAAACAAAAAAACCCCGCCACTTCAAATATTTCCCTGTGTCTGCAGCTAATGCTGTTGTTCTCTTCTTTCATATTTTGGAAGAAAACTTGTGTCTTCTGTTCTGATGCCCTTGAGAAATATTTGTTTTTTTTTTCTTTTTTAAAATATTCATTGTATGAATATAAATTTATATAAACATTAGTTTTAATTGACTTAAAATGCAGCTGTACGGTAAAGATTTTCTATATGGAAACTATTTACCTTATGATTTTGTTAAGTGTTAAAGCTGTGTTCTGTTTTCTTATTTTACTGAGCTGAGCTTAATAGAAATCTGAATAGTAAGAACATGTAATTCTAACATAATAGAATCTAAGATGCTTTTACACATAGGAAGCTTTGAGTTTTCTTCTAAAACAAAATCTTTGTGGTGAAACAGCTATTATATTTTTAAATTTCATTTGAAATGTTCTTCTCTAAATATCCTCTGAAAATTTTCACCGTTGGATGTTAAGTGCCTGGTCATGGTAATGTTAGAGTTCCTAAATTTCTTTCTTTCTTTTTTTTTTTTTTTAGTGCTGTAAAAGGGGCAAACAGAGTTTTGTATAGGGTTCCATTCTTCTCAATGATATTTTGAAGTGGAGTTAATGTTCTTTCCTTTGCTAGAAAATACAGAGTATGTGTTGTTTTGCCATGCTATGGCACAGTCAGCTTTCCTGTCCTACAGGAGACCCTGAGGAGAGTTCCTCTCTCTATGGATGACAGGAGAAAACACACATTAGGATACATATTTATGAAAGGTTTATTTTAATGATAATTGGCATACAACTGTGCATCTAATTTATACTATTAATTTGACATTTTTGTGAAATAACAAAACAGTAAGCAAAGAATCAAATGGTACTGATCCTAGTGACTTATTCTTTGGAAAAACAATATTAAAAAATGGCTTTTGGATTCTAGGAATCAAAGTAGAATGGACATCATGATATAAGCATGCTATACGCTTTCATAAATTCGTTATGGTCCATGTTTAAGCGAACTGAGTTTTTGTCCTTTAGTAGTAAGGAACCTTTTTCTTATTATTAGTGTGAATCTGTTGATAGCCATTTTCAATCCATTTGTATGTGAAAATTGTCCTCTACTTGAAATATTTTATTCTGCCATACTGCTTATATTCAAAAGTATGTACTCTAAACAATTTTATCCCTTGTCAGCCTTCATGTAAGGTGCTTGAGTGGACAAACCCTTCCATTTTCCTCTCTTAAGATGGGAAGTTACCAGGTTTCCTCTGCACTTCTCCTAGCTGACCTTGCTTACAATTTGTGAACAGAACTCTTTCTTCAGCAGTCTCTTCAGGAGCATATGTTAACATCCATCAAAGTATTTTTCCTTCAGCTGTTTTTGTGATTTTTGCCTGCACTAATTCTCATTTGCCTTCATATATTTTTGCCTTCCATCACTTACAGTCAGCTTTGTCTTGTATGCAACAGAAGAGATGTACAGGGACTTATGTGTTTTCCTCATTTAAATTATTCTGCTTGCTTCGGATTATATTGTGCTAACTGATTGCAACAATGAGAGATGGTACTTCAGGCTGTGAGAGAAGCTCTCAATCTCCTGCAGGTTGTATTTATATGTTTCCTGCACACGGGTTCAGTGCTCCCTGTCCTACAGAAACAAATCACTGGCTAAGGAAATTGGAATTAGACAAAGGAGAATGGGTAATACTGTTGTATAAGCTAGGTTTGTGTAACGAAAGCTACAGAAGTAGTTTGTCAAAGCACACTTAGCAATTTTGCAAAAGTTTTGAGTGCTGAGTAGGTGTAAGCACGATTCTCTCTGTTGCAACAGTAAATAAGTACAATTTGAAGATGTATTTTGTTAAAACCATTTCTGCTAAATATTGAGTGAAGGCCTTGTAGGTGCTAGCTACATGGTTGCAATCAAAGCTTTCTCTTAGATCTTCTTGTAAACCTTGGATTTAAGTGATTGTAATTCCTTTGTCTAGACTTCTGGTGTTTTTTTACAACAGATTCCATTTAAAGTGTGATTTCATGCAGGTAAACCTCTTATGCATCTGAAAGAACACTGTATGTAACATTGAAATAATCTGAAGGATATAATTTAATCATGTAGGAACATAAAATGGAAAAAGAGTATAAACTAACGTGCTTAACTGTGAAGTTCTAACTAACCTTTTTGATGGCCAGTGGCATGTGCGAGCATTTTCTAAAGCTTCAATTTGTCAGTTAAGGTGCTGGTCTGTTTACCTCAAAGCCAACAAAATTAATGAAATAGCTATTCAGTTGATTTCATCGTATTATCTTTGACTTCAATAGGGTTTGAAGAGTGAAGGATATGAGCTAGAATAGCTCTGTGTGGTCTTAATTTCATTGTTTGGTTTTACTGGCCTATTTTGGAGAGCAGATTTTATAAAATTTCCTGCATGGATGCTGCTAGAAATGTAAAATGTTTGTAACCTAAATAAGTCTAGTGTGATGAAAAATATGTTGGTTTCTCCTTCAGATCCTCTCCCCACCCACTTTGTCCATGTAAGTGTGACAAGTCACTGCCTGAATTTGGGAATGGTTTCAGTTACCTGAATGACTTACTAAGTTAGGCAGAAGCAGAGACAAGCAGCTGCTCTCCTGGCTGTTTTCTGGGATGTTCTCTAGCTGACACGCTTAATTTTGGATAAGCAGAAATCTATTTTTAAGTTAAACAGCGCATCATAGACCTCAAGTCTGAAAGCTACATCCTTTTTTCTTCTTTTTTCTGCTTCCTGACTTTTTATTTTTGGGGGGGATTTTTTTTTGTTTGTTCAATTTGATTTGTTTATTGTATTTTTTTGATTGTTTTTTAGCTTGTAAATATAAGCTTTTGTAGTTTGGGGTTTGCTTTACTGAAGTATCTGTGATCTTTCATTTTGAAATACAAATGCATTGCTCTATGAAAACACAGCAGCAAACATTGAGCTAACCCAGTTCTTATTTTTAGTGCACTCGTGTCATGTGGACTCCGCCTCTTCGTGAAAGTTTCTCATACCCATTCCTTGTGCTTCAGATGTTGCTTTTGACCTACATTCTCAGGTACCTCTCAATTTATACTTTTTACAATGAGTTATAAAATTGAATGTCAGAGGAAATGTATTTAAATGCATTTAGTTAAATTTTTCTGTGCCTTGTGCTGTAGGAACGATCATTAACATAGAAACTTTCCTGTGGCTGTTACGTTGCAGATACTGCACCAGTAGAACTGCAGTCATGTTACTCATTTATTAAAAGGAACATTTTGCAAGTTGAAGACATGGTTAAAGTAAAAATCAGAATTACTATGTTGGCAAATACATAGTATTTAGTCTAAACTAAAAAAAAAAAAAAATCAGAATTTTTGATTGATGTCACTTCCTTCCCGTGAGAAACAAGCTGATACTCCATCACTTGGTTTTGTTCCTCTTGGAGAGTGGTATGTTGATTGAACTTAGAATAAACTTATGCTATGAAACAGAGGATGCTACAGCACCCATAAGCTAGTATGTTCTTGCAGTTCTTACGTGCTTATTAGTTCAGTCTTTCAAGCAATCTAATGATAATAATGCAGGGATGCTCTTGAGTTCGTTAGCCCTGCTTTTCAGTCATTGTTTCTGACCTGCGGTGTGATTGCGTCTTGCCTTTGGTTTGAAAAATAAGCATGGTTGTTAGTACTTAAGGGCTTTTCTACCAGGCTCCATTGCATCAGATTTGCAGTGTGTTTATTTGTGTTTTAGCTGAATTTTGTAACTCCAGATTTTCCTTTACTTGGTCATACGGACTTGTAGTCATCAATTAAACAAAGAATACATTGCTCTCATCTGTCCCTAACCTGTGTTTTTTAGGTATGGAAAAAGATGTCTGCTGCTTAGAAAAAATATTATGAGGAATACTTTGTAGAGTGATTGTTAGATTCTATATTAGAATGATACCTGTTCATGTAATGCTAAATACGGAGATCAAACAGAAAACAAAGAAATTAAGTTAAGGTGATACAGTGTGTATGTTCTGCATCTATGGCACTTTTGGTTAGGTAGATGCACTACTGTTCTTCACATCCTGGTATATAAAATTGTATTTGATCTTGCTTACCTACCAATGAAGAAGTAAGGTATTCAGTCAAGCCATTTCAGAGTGAGATTTCAAAAAGGTGATAAAGCATTTTATTACTTCCAGATTCTCAGTTAGAGTTCCTGCTTCAAGAGCCAGTTATATGTATATGTATATGTTTTATGTATATCAGTCTTCTGATGTAATATAGGATCTATGTTTGAAGCAGAGGCTGGAGCTTAAAAATTCTCCATTATTTGCACCTCTTATGTAATATAGTAGATTAATGTTCGGCATGACTTCCAATAGTTCATCTTGAGAATTTTTAGGAAAAACTGGAGAAAATTTTGCAGAATTTGCTGAGACTTCTGTAATCTGTTAAGTTTGAGTTCTTTTCAGCAGAAGATTTAGAATCATAGAATCACTAGGTCCTGATCTTTTGGGGGCCACTTTATGAATTTTGAATCATAACATGTTTCTGATGTGATCTCAGAGCTAAGGTTAAATACATAAAGCATATCTAGCAAGAGATAGGAAATAGGCTATTTTAAGTCAAAGGTGAATTTCATGTATTTGTCATTGCCAAGAAATTCTCTGTCAGAATTTCTGGCAAAATGATGGAGAAAGGAAATAAGGAAGAAATGAGAGAGAGGGAGAAGGCTAAAAGAGTGAAATCACTATCAGATGCAGACTGTTGTGAGAATAGTTGTGATTGTGGCTGAAATGAAAATGGTTGTGACCCAAGTGTAGGCATTACCAAAAAGGTGGACCACCGCACGTAATAAATGTTGATCTGCTATATTATGTGCTGCCAGAAAAAGACGTGCTTGGTAATGAGTGACTCATCAAATCATCACAAAATTAATATTATTAGAACTATTGTTTTTGGAAACTGATGGAAAAATGATACAAAATTTACTTGAGCAATGTTGCTTCTCATGGATTGTTATTGCTAGCTAACTTTTGAGGTAATGTTTTTATTCCATTCTATGTTGTACTTTTCAATAATATGCAAATAATCTGTGTAATTTAACTTACTGATACCTATTCTGTCTCCTTTTTCCCAAGGATTCCGAATATTAATACAGGAAGCTTGATTGCACTGTGTGTTTCTAATATCTTTTTCATGCTTCCCTGGCAGTTCGCTCAGTTTGTTCTTCTAACTCAAGTAAGACCATATTCACCTCTACATAGCCTTTTTGTTTAGTTTAAGCAAATTGACTACTTTGTATGGACAACCATTGAGTTCGTAATTATCCTGATGCTTTCATTTTAGCCAGACTTTACCTTTGCTGTCAGGAAAGATTCCTCCCATTTATCACACTAGTTTATTTCTCGTTTTAAATTTAAAACAATCAGTTGTCTTTTTCCATGACTAAACAAATTACTACTTCCTTAAAAGCAACCTTCAGCCTAGGATCACTGCAGTAGAACAAATGCAGAACATAAGAAAACTTCATATACTGAAGTGCAAAAAATAAAAAAGTCATTGGTCTTGCATTGCTTTGGCCTATTCAGATTTTTTTAGGTAGAGCAAAGTTTGCATGGCTTGTAATATCTGGCATGATTTTGCATGGTTTCCTATTTAATTTTAATAAACTTGACAGTAGTGGCATCATTTTTCTGTGTGGGAGTTCACACAGTTGAGGTAACTTCAACTAGTGCTGAAATATAGTAAATGCTAATGTGAACAATAGAATATCGTCATACAGCACAAATTCTTAATGTTTCAATTGACTGAAGTATGTAACCTGTGGATTAAAACCCATCTATGTCTCCATACCTTCTCACTTGTCTGTTGTGCTCAGAAGAGATGTTGCTTCGTTTGAGTTGATATTTTTGAACAATCAATATATACCATGTATGCAAATTTTCTAACTGGATAAGAGGAAGCCATTAAACTGTGTAAAATATTGTAAGAAATTTGTCAGTATTAGCACTTTTAGATGCTGGCCCTGAAATTTGTAATTTCACAAATTTCCCGTATGTCTTTTAGCAAGCTACCTAATTGGTGAATCTTTTTCCTCAGTAGCAAATTGTCTATGTTCCCATGCTTTGCTGAAAATTTGGGGTTAGTTGATGTTGATGAACACTTGTTTTTGTGGGCTTTTTGTTCCTTTTTTTAAAGGGTGAAAGATGATGTGTTTAATGCTGTATTGTGATGACGTACATTTCTGTAAAACTGAATACTTAATCCTTAAATACTCAAATATGTTTGAAAACTGTTATTAAGAGCAGCAAAATCAATGTTTCTTTAAAGAAACTGTTTTAAAATGCTGAAATATTTATTTAGCAAAAAAAGCAATAAATGTTTGAATACTTACATTTGTGTATGAATACGCATCTATTACAGGAACTTCCACTACCGATTGTTTTAACTAATATTTTGCTTTTTATTCTAGATAGCTTCATTATTTGCTGCGTGTGTTATGGGTTTTATTGACTCCGGCAAATTACAGAAGATACTCTCTGTTCATATGGTAATTTTTTTTTTCCAACTTAAATTCTGTCAAACAGGTTAGAACATCAAAAGAGACTGTGTCTGAAGTTTTTTCCTTAGTTAGAAGATTGAAAAGATGCGGTAATGGAATAGTTCACTTGGAAGGGACTGTCAAAGATCATCAAGTCCAGCTACCTGGCCGTTTCAGGATTAGCCAAAAGCTAAAGTGCGTTACTGAGGGCATTGTTCAAATGCTTCTTGAATACTGCAGACTCCTGGCATCAGTCGCTTGTTCCAGTGCCTGACTGCCCTCATGGTTCAGAAATGCCTGGTCTGACCCTCCCCTGGCAGGTTTGTGTCATTCCCATCCTGCCATCAGTGCCCAGCAGCAGAGTCCAACACAACACCTCCCTCTGCTTCCTCTCCTCAGGGGGCTGCAGAGAGCAGTGAGATCACCTCTTGGCCTTTTCTTTTTCAGGCTGGGCAACCTGAGTGTCCTCAGCCTCTCCTCATGGGACAGGCCTTCCAGCCCTGTCAGCAGTTTTGTGCCCTACTCTGGACCCTTTCAAGAACCGTAATGTCCTTTGTATATTGTGGAGGCCAGAGCTGCACACGATTTTCTGGGTGAGGCTGCACCAATGCTAAATACAGCAGGAGAATCGCCTCTTTTGGCCAGCTGGCTGTGCTGTTAAATGCACCCAAAATGGGTGCATTAAATGGGCAGCCCTATTGGCTGCCAGGGCACGCTGCTGGCTCCTGCTGAGCCTGCTGGCACCAGCACCCCCAGGTCTCTCTCTGCAGAGCTTGTCTCCCAGTCTGTACTTGTGACCAGAATCACTCCATCCCACGTGTAGAGCTCGGCATTTTCCTTTGTTGAACTTCATGCCGTTGATGATTGCTCAGTGTGCCACTGTATTTAGGCCTTTACAAGGCCTCTCATCCCTCAGGAGAGTCAACAGAACGAGAGACCTCGTTTTGAATATTTGATCTTAAATGTATTTATAACACAGTGTCAGAAATTAGGAACTGTCTGATGCATTGAAATTTTTGAACTCCAGAAAAATTTTCAACCTAAAAGGTTGTATTTGTAGAAGTATTTGCCTTTCGTTTCTGTCTCATCCATAAATTAAAAGATGCATTCTTAGACAGCAGACTAGAAAATACACTAAGTAGTGTGGCATTAACAATAAAAAGTTGAAAAGGTAGCATTCACCTCATGCCTTTGGTTAGTGGAAACAGTGAGGTGTTTGCAAGTCAAAATTGGAGAAACCCAACTAAAATCAGGCTTCGAAAACTACTGAAGTCTGGACCGCATGAAGATTTTGTGGTTGAACTATTCAGAGAGATGTTTAGAAAGGACGACAAAAAAAGATACTAGTCTGAAAAAAAACCCCTATTTTATCAAACTGGTAAGAAAGTAAAGAAAGGCAGGAGATGAGTAAAACACAAGTGAGCTTCAACATAATATATCTGATGTTCATTTTTAAAGATAAGAAAATGATCAGGTTCTGCTGCCATGAACCTTTCTTCTTTGAAGAGAGACTACAGTCTTAAATATACAGAAAGATGTAAACAACTTTTTTTTTTGAACAAATGTGTATTTTTAAAAGTATATTTTTGCTAAAATTTTGCTATTCAAGCTCAGCGGGCAGAAAGCAAATGTTTACCACATGAAAGCTTATAGCTTTAGAACTATTTCATATTTTTTCTAAACATTTTGAAATACTATAATTGGTAAATAAAAGGCAGTAATAAGTTCTATACAGCTCAATTCTGATTTAAACCTGGGACACTAAGTACACTAAGTGTTTGTCCCTAGTCACACTTATCAGAAAAATTTGTTTTAGTGATTTTTTGGCAGAAATTGGATGAAATATTTGCGCCTTTTGGTTTATGTCAATAAGTGTATAATATTTGTGCCAAAGTGCCATAAAAAGCCTAAATTCAGATAGATAAATAGTTGTGTTGTATTACAGAGGAAGCTTAACGAGGCTGGGTAAACTGGCAGTCTTTCTTTGTGGTATTTGATTCCACCTTTCCACCCCCGAGTTTTTGTGGAAAATTAATGTCTAAATACGGAAAAAAAAAAAAAAGATGCATATTTTATTAATAACTACTCTATTTTTGCTTTTTCCTGTGCATTGGAGGAGACAGAGATTGATCATTGATATGGTTTTCCATGTTGGGAAATTTAATTCAGCTTACTTTCTCTTAATAATGGAGCACAGTAGGAGATCGGGATGGTGCATAAAAGTTCTAATTCAGCCTTGACTTTCAGCTGTAGCTGTGCGTGTAATTGAACTTCATTGAATTTGATTATTACAATATTTTTAAATATATCCTTCTAAGTTTGGAAGAAAGAAAACAAACATTTTTTCAGTACTTTTAATGTTTGTCCAAGACTGAAAGATAACAGAACAGAGAGGTACTCATTTTTTCAAGTTATTGCATTGTGCTATGAATAACTTCAAAAATGTAATTGGTGTAGCGTGTAAGATAATTTTATCCTGTGATCAATCTTTTTATCTATATGTACTTTAAAATATAAATTAATGTAATACTCTACACTTGTCTATCTGTCACAATTAAGTCATTATAGTCAGTGTTTTCAGAACAATTCTCCAAGCTAGGTATCAAACTTGCACTTTTTGTAAGGGTATGCCTTTAAATATAAAGCTGTTTGTGATACAAGGTAATTTCTATCTTTAGACAATTAACTTTTTGTTTTAAATTAATTATTTTTTTCTTCTTCTTTCAGGTATCTCTTGTAGTGTGTTATATTCTGATGTTTGGTAACTCAATGTTATTGACATCCTATTATGCTGCATCTTTAGTAGTTATCTGGGTAAGTTGTAAGGATAAAAGTCATGGGACATGCTGTCCTGTTTTGTGTATATTGATGTAAAATGTGAAACTTGCATTTCCAGATAGTAGAGAAATTTTTTCACGTGTCAGACAGACCTTAGTGATATTTCATGAATGAATAAATACTGACTAAAAAGATCTTTCTTTCACATTAAGAACTCTTCGTAAGGGAAATTGAGTTAGGCTCAGCTCTCTTCTTTATTTAGGTCAGGTTAAATTTTACAGGATTATACTCTGGTCAACACAGTCATAATATTTGACCCAAATAATTACAAAAAGAGAACACGAGCAAGAAAGAGTTTTAAATGCTCCTTTATCAGTTGTGAAACTGCAAATGCAATACAAATGGCTGTAACATATATAACCATGATCTAAAACTATTTGAAACTGCTGAGCCATACTTGCAAGTGTGAAATTATTCAATGAAGACTCATCATCTCAACATCACTTATTTTCATTTATACGTAAAAGATGAGAGGGGGGCGAAAAAAAATGCCCCGGCCGTTTTAGTTAGAATATGTTTTTTCTTAAGGGACTTATGTACATAGGAGAAAGGAGATAGGATTGTGTGAACAGATATGCTTTAGCATGCTGCAGTTCATCTCAATTTCTGAATCTTTCTGCCTCTCCGAGAAGTTTGGAGTGTGCTTAGTAAATTTTTTATTCTTTTTATATTTTGCCATTTAGTACAGGTATGGTAATTTCTCAGCTATACTAAGAATGAGCTAACTACACTACTGGTAGCTGCTGTAATACAGCTTGTTTGTTAGAAACTTGTTCTAGTTGCTTCTGGCAACTTTGGTAATTATATATTAACTACATTTACACTGAGTTTCTTGTCTATTTTCTGTTTAGGAAAAAAATGTTGTTTGTCTGTTACTTGACTGCATGTAGTGACTTCAGTCTGTGTCACACATGGACTGGATTTCTGAACGCTTTTAAGTTCATCTTCTTGTTTTCATAGTTATATTGTTCATCAAGTCAGCTTAAAGTGAGTTTTCCATTTGTTGTAAAATGAGAAACATTGTAAAAAAGAAAACTACCAGCAGTATTTTCCTGCTTGTATTCTGTTGCCTTGTTTGAAAATTGTGTTATGTTGCCAGTAATTTATTCATCGCTTCAGGAATCTCTTATTCATGGAAGCAGACATAATTCAATTTATCATTGGCTTTGATTTGAAGAAACTTAAAACTGTGTAATACAGGATTTTACTTAGTAAAGAGAAGAATAGTCTTTCATTAATCATACATAAATTGCAGCAAGAGTTTTTATTTTGGTGTGTTTGGCCAGTGCAGAGTGAAATCACAGTACTGTATATTGATTTGTATTTCAGGTTGTGTTGATTCTGGAGTCTGGTGTGTGGTTTTGTTTGTTTGTTTTGAATACTTAGCTGCATGATAAAATTGGCACTTATTAAAATAAAATAAAAAATCATCCAGGGTACTGGAACATTTTGTTGTTGCTATATATTATCTGGAAATGTACGTTCATTTTATTATTAGGGAATTCTTGAACTGAGTCCACGAGTCTTTCAAAGGAACAGAAGTCAAGTCTATCTGTGGGTAAGCAATTGCATACGTTTTGAATTTCAGAAAAGAACTATGACTTATTTTTTTTATTTTAGTGAAATATAGAAGTAACTTCTGGTTTGATTTCTAGCAGCTGAAAATTAAGAAATACAGATAAACTTTACTCTTTTGCCCCTGTTCCTAGAAATTCATTTTAAATTACTGAAGGAGGTGCAAGCATGCATTTATTTCACAAAATGGAAGCAACCTTCAAATGACAGCACATCTAATATTATCCTACCAGCTTAAATCTGTTTGCTAAACCTAAGTTCTTTATGAAAATCTCCTGAAACAAAAGACAGTTTAGAAGCAGTTAAAAGAATAACAGTACTTGCAGAAATGGCAATTTAGGTGCTGCTTTAGAGAGTCATTAAAATTGTGCCCTGTATCATCACTTTAGAATATTCTTTGTAACATCAAGTAATGTATACAGACTTGCATAACTAAGTACTGGAAAAATGCCTGCTCTTTCCCAAAATGTGCCACAGTTAAATTCTACTGGAGAGGGAGACTATGGAGATAACTATTAATAAAGAATCACTAAATAGGGATTTTGAAATAAGTTAGAATTCTGCATCTTGTAAGGCAGAGGTAAATATTACAAAGCTAGTGAGTAGAATTAGGTTGTAGTTACAGTTTATTTCCTGCCCTTTATGTTAGCAATGATCAGTTTACAAGAGAGAATTGTTATGCTTTGGAAGCAAAAAATACAGAGTCTGTCAGAAAAAGATTAGGTACCTGTCAGGTATTTATGTTCATTTGCAGCCTGTAATGTGATGATTGAATACAAGTCATGGTTGCATAAATACCCTGATTACATTAGGTTAAAGGATCAGTTTGCAACTCTTTATTATATTTTCTCTGAAAGCATCTGCTGTTGATCCCTGTCAAATACAAGATGCTGAGCCAGGTTTTCCTACTCAGCTGAGGCAGTCTTATAAGGAGCTAAATAAAACTAAATTGCCTAGAATGCCTTTTCTGGGACAGGCATAAACATGATATGTAACTAAAAATAGCAATTGTACGTAATTCCTTTATATTTCCTTGAAGTTCTCTCTTGGGATTATCTTGAAAAGGTACTACAAACCAAATTCCTTCAAAGGATTTGATTAGCAGAGTAGTACAACCTGATAATAATGGAGAGACTGTAGTAGGAATTTTTAAAAAAACAGAACTCCAGTCCACTCAAATTCGGGAAGTGTAATTGGTTAGAAAAAATTGTACATCTTGGTGATAACATTGGAGTTTTTAACTAGTCACTAAATGTAATAAGCTTTCTGAAAAAGAAGTGTTTTATTTAAAGGTTGGTGAGAGGTTTATTTCATTCTGAATGTGTTTTTAAGGTTGTTGAAGTGTGTGCCTGGTTTTTTGGGACAGTCACCTTGAAATACCTGACTTCTTTAGCATTTGGAGTGGCTGATGATGTAAGTCTTTTTTCTGTTATCTGAGCGTCTGATTGGTGTATTTCCAAATATAGTGTCTTAATACATTGATTTTAGTGTCTTACTGATATATTTTCCTGAAATGCTTAACTAGGTGTAGGGGCAAGAGGTGGGGAGCACATATCTTGAAATATGAGTTTGTAAACTATGCTCTTTTTGAAACCCGGTTGCAGTGGTATCATCCTTTTTCTTCCACTTTGTGCTTTTTATTTTGTCCAATTTCTTACAATCAAATATATTTATTTAATCTCCTCAAATAGATTTTTGGTGCATTTATAACAATATTGTAAATGATACAAACTTCTGTTTTAAACACGTTTCTCATATATATTTAAACTATTTGGTTGCAGAAAGCAGTCCAATTTTTTGCTTATTACACCTTTTCATTTTTTATTTCCAATCAGGCTCATATAGGTAATATATTAAAATCTAAATTCATTGGCTACAAGGATTTTGATACGTTAATGTATACCTGTGCTGCAGAGTTTGACTTCATGGAAAAAGAGGTAATTTGATGAAATCAGATGATTGTGGAAAAGGGAACTTTTTTGTTTATCTCAGTTTATAACTTAAAATATCTGTGAGCTATTACGGAGTACTGCCATCATAAGACTTCTTTGTTTTTCAAGTTCCAAGTGCTTACTGGTCAAGTTAGAGACAGTAATGAACTTTAGCTAAATTTAAATGATTTTATTGCTTTTAAATGGACTAAGTGTTTTCATTTCATATCTAAGAAACGTGCTTGCTTTACTGAAAGAAGTATTTGTTCAGGGCTAAATGAAAGGTTACAGTTCTGCAAACTTAAGATTTTATGTGGCTGTGAGTAACTAACACTGAGTAGAGGGAAACTGTGATGAGAGCCACAAAGATGTGGTGAATTTAGATCATGGATGATTATCAAGGCTTCTTAATGTGCTGCTAGTAGACTTTTCTAGTTCATCAGTATCTAGGTATGCGTTCAGAGCACTTGTAGGTAACTCGACCCAGAGCATTCAAATTCTTTTGAGATACAATCTACTTGTAGTCTTTGAGTAGCTTGCCAAAAAGAAAGGGGAATAATTTTCAAATGACCCTAGTATTTAACACTTCCAGTGGAATTGCTAGGTGGAGCTTAAGTCTGAGTTTCTTTAAGCTTGCTTTGTTCTTGTTGTAAGTTTAAATTTGTTTCCGTTGAGGAAGAACTTACGTCACATCATGTTTTCTTTAAAATTACAATTAAAGTAACTCTAGATAAATAGAAAGCAATTAATTCAATTTATTTCTATTGTAGACTCCAGTAAGATACATAAAGACTCTACTACTACCAGTTGTTATCGTGGTTTTTGTGGTAATCAGCATAAGGGTAAGTGATTGATTTACTGAATCAACATCACCTTGAACTTATTTTTTACATTTATCACAATTTATTTTAAGATAATAATAAAATACAGTTTTTCAAAAATCCTTGTATGCAATTCTGTATTTCCTTTACTTATTTTTTTCCAAAGTTCCAGTCCTGAATCAGTGAGTAAACTTATTTTGATGTTAAGCACCAAAAAAAAGTGTCACGTAGCTGTTGAGTACTAGAACCAAAGTTTACAACTGTTTTTGTGAATTTGATTATGTGTAATTTGTGTAAAAACAATTTACAGTTTACACAAGAACAGATGGGACGACTGCTAACTGCCTGGCTAATTAAACATCCTCAAAAAGAATTTTTAGCTAAAGCATTGTATGTCTTTATTGTAGCATTGTCTGAAAATGAGATTTCTCAGGTGTAATTTAATTTAGCAACTGTTGAAAATGCTTTATAATGTTTTTGAAAATTTATTCATATTTTTGTTGGCTTTTGTTTTCTTCAGACATTTAAATATCTTAAGTGGACCTTTTTTCAGGGAGGTCAACATGAAAGGTAAATATTGTCTTTTTTGAATGTAAATTTGACCTTTCTGTTGGAAGTTCATCTGATTTGATATATACTAAATGACTTAGAATCTTACATTATGTTGGCCCTTTTTGAAGGGTAAATTATGTATAGTTCAGTAACTGAATAGCCTGGATGTGCTACTTATGGTATTTTTATCGGATGTCTTTGCTTAACTTAGTTTTAGACATCCTATCTCCTATAGAGAATGCAAGCTGTTTCCTCCCCATTATTTTTTTTTCCCAGGTAGTAATGATATGCAAGTTTCTCCTTTAAGAAGGGATCACAACTGTATTAATTTTATTTTCTAAATGTCTGCATTACATACTCTGTCTTTTGCAGACATTTGGCATCACTTGTTGATGTACTCCCCCTTTATTTTCTTTTTATTTCCACTAATAATTTTAGTCATCTCTGCTTTCCAGAGTCTTGATGGCCTTTATCAATATTTCAACAGATGTGAGCAGGATTCACCATTCTGCGCTCACAGATGGTTTTTATAAAACAAACCAAAAACAAGTATATGTAATTTTCGCTGTATTCACATTTGTATTTCCTTTCGAGAAGCCAAAACCAATCTATTTAGTACCTGAGTAATTGACTGACTTTTTTGGTACAAGTGCTTTGCGTCTTGTACGTTACTGAGGTTTCATTCTCTTAATAAGCTGTTCTGTATATGAAGTAATTCATGGAAGGAATTGAAAAACTGGTAAAATTAATTTTCAGGTTACCAGATAGACATAGGATGGAGGATAGTTACTGATTTGCAGTGTATTTCAAAGCTTGTTATAAAGACAGAAAAATACTCATAAATCTATGTAGGAGCTAGATTCATGCTTACTGGATTAGTTTGTTTGAAACCACTATAGGTGGCTGTAAAGTAAAAATGGTACTTCTTTATGGTATAAACAAATCGTGTGGCTTTCTGTTTTTTCTTTAGAGAGGAGCATTTTATCCAGGGTGAGGTAAGATTTTTCTTCTGCATAATTTTATTCATAAGATAATGTGAATACTCAACCTGTTGCAAGCTGCTATTTCAATACTGATGCTGATATATGGCTTATTTTAAGCCAGTTATTTGCATCGTTCGTTCTGTTGTCTTAACTTTTGTTCAGTGTGTCACCAGATCATCTCTGAAATGTTGAACAAAAATAAGCTAACTAATGGTGGGGTGGCAGTGCAAGACAGGAGTCTTTTGGGCTTTTGCTGTACCAGTACAGAGAGGCATTGAAATTGTGCTGGACCTTCCAATTTCCCTGTGTAGGGTGAGAAGCAGAATAGGTTTCATGGTATAATCTTGTGATTGTTTGACAGATAATTTCCTGTTTCAAAATTCCTTTTTTTTTTAAATATGCCATAATGTTGGGGTGGGGGGGAATCTACACATGGTTCTTTTAGTAAAATTGCCCAAAGATTACAGTTGAATGGCAGCTGTCTTGTGTGATTTCCTTATTTTCAGTTAAGTCAGCACATACAGTGCAAAACTTTAACAGCAGTTTATTGTAGTTTGTGCTACGAGGGAAAAGTCCATGCCATTCAAAATGTGGTAATCAAATTAAAGCACTGATTGCAAAACTGCCTCTATGCATTTTCCACACTTACGCGTTTTCCAGAGCACTTCCCCAGGTAATGTAGATTTAGTGCTGAGTGACATCTCTGATGCTTTTTAACTTTCTTTGAGAATACTGAAGTAAATCGCCTGTGGTAGTGTGAGTAGCAAAGACGATTGTATTTGCTTTTTCCATTTTGTACTTAAGTATTCCAGGTATTAGACAAGGTATTAACAAGGTCTATTTGCTTCACTAAAGAGATTAGATAAGAAATTTTACATTTTATTGCTTGACTATGTGTTGTGGTTTAACCCAGCAGGCAGCTCAGCACCACACTGGCTTTTGCTTGCTCCCTGTCTCCCAGTGGTGAGATGAGGGAGAAAGTCGGGGAGGGGGGGAAGGAAGTAAAACTCATAGGTTGAGATGAAAACTATTTACTAAGAGAGAAAAGGGAGAGAGAAATAACAGTAATGATGATATATATGTGTAATTTATAAAAAAGTGATGCACAATGCAACTGCTTACCCAACTGCCGACTGAAGCCCAGCCAGACCCTGACCAGCAGTAGCCCCCTGGCCAGCTCCCCTCAGTTTTCTAAGCTTTTTTTCACATGATGTTGTATGGCATGGAATATCCCTTTGGCTGGTTTAGGTCAGCTGTCCTGGTTCTGTCCCCTCGCAGCTCCTTGGGTTCCCCAGCCCCTTTGCTGGCAGGTCAGAATTGGAAGCTGAAAAACTGAAATGTCTTTGGCTCTGTGCAGCGCTGCTCAGGAACAACAGTGTGTTGTCAACATTGTTTTTCTCCTAAAGCCAAAGCATAGTCTTATACCAGACACTATGAAGGAAAATAATCTCTGTCCCAGCTGAAACCAGAACACTGTTCTAGAATCTCCCACACAGCTAGCCATTTTTCTAACTCCAGTTATTCCTAATGTTTCTCCTTTCTGTTTTGTCCTTCCTTGACATACTACGTACACTTACTCCTGTTCGTTATCTGAAATGTGAAGATCTTTTTCACCTCAACTCTTTTTTGGACAAACTTGTTTCTTAAGCTATACTGGAAGTGAAGTTATAGGTTTGCAACAAATGAAAAGTACGTAAATATATTATGCTTCTCTGTGTTTTGTTTTGTGTTTTGTTTTTTTTGCAGGTGATGTACCATGCGTTGCAGCTATTGGCATACAGTATCCTAGCAATTTTAGTCATGAGGCTAAAATTGTTTTTGACGCCACATCTATGTGTTATGGCTTCTTTGGTGTGTTCAAAACAGGTAAGATTGTTATATAGTCCTGTAGCTATCTCATCTCAGTGCTTACACTATTACCTATGTCTTCATTCTAAAACAAATTTCTATGTGTAATTGCTGAATCATAAAATGTTATTAGGTTTTTTTTCTTTATATAAAATATCTTAGATTTGACTTCTGGTGTTTCAATATCTGTGTTTTTGAGAAGGGAACTTGATTGAAACTGTAGGTAGCTGCTTTAGAAGCTTTGCATTTGCAGGAGAAGCAGTCCTTTGGGAAGCAGACAGGGAGGTGGATGGAAAGATGTTTTAGTGCCTGGGTCTGAAATCTTGTAGCTAGTGGTGTGAAGTCTGATTGGAGTCCAGTAACTGGTGCTGTACCCCAGGGTCAGTATTTGGTCCAATCCTTTTCAACATCTTCATTAAAGGTGTGGATAATGAGACAGAGTTGGCTGATGGTACAAAACAGGGAGGCACAGCTGATAACCAAATGGGTGTGCTGCCATCCCAAGGGACCTCAGCAGGCTGGAGCAATGAGCTGATGGAACCTTCATGCAGCTCAGCAAGAGGAAGTGGCAGAGTCCTGTACCTAAGAGGGAACAACTGCAGCCACCAGTACATGCTGGGAGCTGACCAGCTGGGAAGCAGCTTGGCAGAAAAGGACCTGGGATTTTGGTGGATGCCAAGCTGAAAATGAACCAGCAATGTGTCTTCGCTATAAAGAAAGCTAATGGTGTTCTGGGCTGCATTAGGAAGAGCATGGCCAGCAGGTCAAGGGAGGTGATCCCCTCTAATCACCACTGCTGAGGCCACAAAGGGCTATTAAGATGTTAAAGGAATGAGAACATACCATCTGCAAGGCAAGTCTGAGAGAGCTGGAACTGTTCAGCCTGGAGAAGAGAAGGCTTAAGGGGAATCTACCAATAAATACACAAACACATATGCATGCACTCACTCACTCCTGAATGGAGGTTGCGAAGAGGATGGAGCTGCTCTTTTCAGTAGTGCCCAGAGACAGGATAAGAGGCAATGGACACAAATGGAAATACAGGAAGTTCTGTCTCGTCTCGAGGAAACACTCCTTCACTGTAAGGGTGACTGAGCACTGGCACAAGCTGCCCAGAGAGGTCTTCATTCTTGGAGTTATTCAGAAGTAGCCTAAACATGATCCTCAGCAACATGCTTTCGATGGTCCTGATTGAGCAGCGAGTTTGACTTAGATAATCTTCAGAGGTCCCTTCTAACCTTAACCATTCTCTTCTTCTCTAGGAAGTGTTATTCACATCACACAAAATAAATATCCCTCATCAGAGAATGAAAAATGATGTTTAATGCTGAGCTGGATTTTAATAAGAGGAGAACAGATTAGGGAGATGAGAAGTGTATGAGCTGAGAGAGATTATGGACAAAACACAGATGAAAGGAAAGGAGAAAAGTTTGATAGAGTGGAGGCCTAGCAATGGCTGGGGAAGACAGCTATTATGTTAAGAAACCTGAAGCTGCTTTTTAAAAGTCAGAAAAACAAAAAGGAAAAATGTCTGTTTATTTTCTTCTGAAGTGATTTCTAGATAGCATCTCTACAATATAAATGAATTCAGTCCATAATTAATTTGTTCTTAATTATTCTAGTTTTATCTGTGTTTTTTTTCAAGAAGAAAAGTGATGAGCTTTTCTGCGTTATTACTGAAAACTCTTTTAGAGAAATTTCTAATGGGTGAAGTATAGAACATAAAGCTTTTCAGCCCTCTGAAAACTGAAAAGCAATAAAATTTGAATTGGTCCTTTGCTGTATAGAGAGAAATAATCTCTGAGAGATAGGAAGAAGTACTTTGCAACTATAATGTCTGAAAGATGAGTTGCTAGGAATCTTTTCTATCAGTTTGTTTCTTCCTTTGCTTTTTCTGTATCACACGTTTTTACTGCATATTAGGGAAAGTTTTCATTTGTTGATTTTCTTTTTTTTTAAGTACCTGAGTAATGGCACTGCAGTAGTTCATCCTGGTCTGTAGCTTTTTGTTGAGTGATGTAGTTAAGGTTGTCATGCTGGTTAATGAAATCTGTTGCTTCTAGTAATCACTACATTTTGGGTCTTATAGGATGCCTTACGTCATCACCATATAAATGTTGTAAGGACAGATTCAAGTATTTCACCACAATTTTGTTTTCAATTTGTTTCATTTTTCTAGGTTTTAGTTTATGCCACTGAGTTTAATCCAACCTTTTAGTAGAAAGGATAGTGTTTAAAAACAGAGATGGAAGACAACGAAAGAGTGCAAGGCAAGATACATTCTACTTCCAACTGCAGTTTGGCCCTTTAGTTCTGCTGTTGATTCCTACAGCTGTTGAGTGAGACTTAAGCAAACCTAATCTATCTCATTGTAATTGAGGTCAGCACTATCCTTTCCTCTATAAGACCTCGTAAGAGCCTGAGAGTTTACCTGCATTAGTGTGTTAGGATATCTTGTTTATTTTGAGTCTGTAGATAAATAATTTGTTAATGAGCTAGCTTTCTGTGTCTCCTTTCGTTAGTGAACAGTCAGCATGAGACGGACATTTACAAAAACAAGCAAAAGACATAGAAGTAGTCTGTAAATAAGAGGAATTTTTAATGTAGTATTCTTTCAGACTGTTGCGTGAGTCTGTACTCTCCAGTACCTCAGGGTTGTGGCACCTGATTGGCAA
Organism: Penelope pileata; assembly: GCA_013396635.1. NCBI lineage: Eukaryota > Metazoa > Chordata > Aves > Galliformes > Cracidae > Penelope > Penelope pileata. The sequence goes on from WBMW01000581.1 coordinate 1,175,878, forward strand.
TAAAAATATTACAATTTACTAGCATGCATTTCCTATCCTGTTAGGAGGAATTCTTTCATCTTAAGTGAAATTTTAAAAGCAAAGAAAAATAGTTGGAGAGACTTAAAGACGTGATTTATTTTTGCCAAATAAACACATTAATAAACTTGTATCAATATAAAAACAGCATGAGGAACAGCATCCTGAAAAAAAAAAAAAAGAAATGCTGCTTTTACATTGCATATATGTTTGGCCTTTCTGGATTCTTTGTATGAACAAAATAGGGGTAAGTTCAGAGACTTCTGACATTACTGAAGTTTTACAAGAGCATGGTAGGAATGCATTTTTCTTTTATTTGAAAAGCCATCAAACTCAGTAAAGAATCGCAAAGTTCTAACGTTCTTGAACTGAGATTTTTGCAACTGTTGGTGGAAAAAGGAGGTTTGCTTGTGTAGAACAGCATACAAACGAATTCATTTTGCTTCATCCATACCTACACTGCAGTGAAGCATTTATGGTATATTCAGTTTTCCTGGGTAGTGCTAGTTTTGCTAGAGTGTTTAGCAAGTCTCTGACGATGAGAGTAGTATACAGTGCGTTTTTGGAGAGGTGACATGGGAGATCAAAATAATCTAAAATAGTTCAGGGGTAGTTTATAACAAAAATAACATACATTCATTGGTAGTCAGTCTAGTGGTAAATTTACTGTGAAACTTTATTTTTTATTTTAATAATAAAAAAGTGGGTAGAGGTACTTGGAATGAAACTTGTTTATTGAATGTTTGATATTTTTGAAATCTTAAGTCTTCTAACAGTAGCTCAAGATAGCTTATACTTCCATGTCTGATCTAAGGTTTAGTTCAGATATGGATGGGTTGAAGTGTTCTTGCTCAAACTAAACTTGAACATAGTGAATTTGGTACTACTTAACTACCATTTTACTTGTTTATGAGTACTTGCTTAAAGCCTGCAGTAAGCAATTTGTAGGGAAAAATGCAAGGGCTAGCTTTTAAGTTCAAGGAAGAGAAGAGTAGGATATAGAGTAACCTTTTGAGCCCAGATTCTGCTTTTTTAATTATATTTACAGAGGTTTGCAGCACTGGTTGTGCTTATAGATACAAGTAGGAGATAAAATACTGTATAAGTGCAGTTAGCGTTATTGAATTCTGCTTGCAGGATTTGACATTTGAGCAAGAATTTTGAAAGCTGCACTGCTGTCAATTTTCATTTTTATAGTATTAAAAATCAGTGCACAGCATTCAATAAATGTGAATACTTCTTGTGAGGTTTCACTGAAGTTTAGAGAAGCAATAGCAGAGGTGTTTCTTATTGTATGATACATGTGAAGTTCCTTATGGGGAAATGCAAATGAGTTGTGCTGCATACATTGTTACAGAATTGTTGTCTAGGAATTAATTAATTTTTGCATTTCAGTTGTTTGGATGGCTCTTCTCTAAAATCCAGCCCAAAACATTGGTCTTTGCTATTTTAGCACTGATGGCAATGGAAGGATCAGCAAATCTTCAGAGTCAGTGGAAAATCATGGGAGAATTTAGTAATTTACCACAGGAGGAACTTCTAGAGTGGATACAAGTCAATACTAGACTAGGTAAACTATTTAATAATGTATGATGTTTGCCATTTGCTTTGAGATGTAGCCACAGAACTTAGTGTGAATGTCTGCAGAGATATTACCACTGTCCTTGGCTTTGCCTTGGGACTATCCAACAACAATAGTTTAGTCGTCTATACTTTTCCAAATCAAATCTGCCTCAAATGGAGGAGAAAAAGTTAAAAATAAATAAATAAAGACAAGCTAGTTCTGTTAGACTCCAGCTTACCAGTCTGGAGGTTCTAACCACTGGTGTAGTGTTTCAACAGTAAAATCATTTTTGCAAAGTTCAATTAAAGCAGGTTTTCGCTTATGTGATTCTGGTTCTGTATGTGGGTCCATGCTCATTATTTTGCTAGAAGAGAACTCAAAGTGTCTGTGTTGTGGTTGCTCCTTTTTGTATATAGAAGAGAATAGAAGTGTCAGAAAACTATCTGGGAACAAAACATTTAGCAAGAAAATATTTTCAGTCCCTTAAGATTTCTTACATTTTATTGCCCATTTAACAATGGAGCGCGAAGTGACAAAAAAAAAAAACCACCAAAATTCCAGTATTCTCGTAATGAATGCATTTTACTACCCACCCAAGAAAAATAAGATATATTAAATCTCTGTTCTTAGATGTTTAATTATCTTAAATACTTATATTGAGGTTAAAGTTCAAAAAAAAAAAAAAGTTTTGTGCATAGCTTGTGGGTGCCATATAAGGTCTTTTTGAAAGTAGCTAGTACCTTCCACTCCACATTGTTTTTCTATAGGATTACTATTATTTGAAGATTGATTCTCTACTTTTAGTGCTTGAATCTTAATTTCAAACATGTCTTTCATTCTGTTTTTCAGATGCGGTTTTTGCAGGAGCGATGCCTACAATGGCAAGCGTTAAATTGTCTACACTTCGTCCTGTTGTAAATCATCCTCATTATGAAGATGCAGGATTAAGGTAAATATCAAAGTTGAGAATCTTTGTTTTAATATTCTCTTAATTCTCGTAATGATGATAATATGCAGTAGGAATGACATCATGTTATGTAGTAAATTTTGTTAAAACCTCATAACATTTGCTTTGCTATTTTAATCAGATTGAAAACGTGCAGTATTCCATTATGATTTGTGTTCATCATAAAGGATATACTGCAGGAAATCCAAATGTAATTATGAACTGGATTTAACACGTAGAATTATACCCTTTCTTCATTCTAGTTAACTCAACATTATGGGCACTCTTTTTTTTTCCTCAGGATAGCCAGTGTAGTTATTCCTGTCAACTTTCTGTGATTGAATAATATATCTAATGATGGTTAAATGGTTGTGATCGTATGTCTAACTACTCCGAGGCTGCCTCATGAGACTGAATATGTACAAGTCTGTGGGGCTGGATGACATGCATCCCAGGGTCCTGAGGGAGCTGGCTGATGCGATTGCTGAGCTGCTCTCTATCATGTTTGGAATGTTGTGGCTGTCAGGCAAAGTCCTCCGTGACTGAAAAAAGGGAAACATGACTCCCATTATAATAAAGGGAGAAAGGAGGACCCAGGGAACTACAGACCAGTGAGCCTCACCTCTGTGCCTGGGAAGATCATGGAACAGATCCTCCTGGAATACATGTTAAGGCACATGAGGGTCGAGCGGGTGATCCGAGTCAGCCAGCGCAGCTTCGCCAAGGGAAGGTCGTGCCTGCAGTCTGGTGGCCTTCTACGATGGAGTGACGGCAGCAGTGGACAAAGGGAAGGTGACCAATGTCATCTGCCTGGACTTGTGCAAGGCCTTTGACATGGTCCCCCACCACATCCTTATCTCTAAATTGGAGAGATGTGGATTTGAAGGGTGGAGTATTCAGTTGATAAGGAATTGGTTGGAAGGCTGTAGACAGAGGGTTGTGGTCAATGGTTCTATGTCCAGGTGAAGGCCGGTAATGAGCGGTGTCCCGCAGGGGTCTGTCTTGGGACCGGTGCTCTTCAACATCTTTATCAATGACATCGATGGTGGGATTGAGTGCACCCTCAGCAAGCTTGTCGATGACACCAAGCTGAGTGGTGCAGTTGATACAATAGAAGGAAGGGATGCCATCCAGAGGGACCTCAACAAACTCGAAAGGTGGGCCTGTGTGAATCTAATGAAGTTTAACACAGCGCAGTGCAAGGTCTTGCACTTGGGTTGAAGCAATCCCGGGTATATGTACAGACTGGGAGAAGAACTCCTTGAGAGCAGCCTGCTGAGAAGGACCTAAGGTCCTGGGCCAATGGTATCCTGGGCTCCATGAGAGGGGGAGTGGCCAGCAAGGAAAGGGAGGTGATTGTCCCTCTCTCCTCTGCCCTTGTGAGGCCCTATCTGAAGTACTGCATCCAGGTCTGGAGCCCACAATATGAGAAAAGCGTGGAAATTTTGGAGAGGGTCCAGAGGAGGGCCACAAAGATGATCAGGGAGCTGGAGCACCTCCCCTCCAAAGACAGGCTGTGGGAGCTGGGCTTGTTCATCATGGAGAAGAGAAGGCTGCGAGGAAACCTCATTGCAGCCTTCCAGTATTTAAAGTATTATAAACAGGAGGGAAATCAGATTTTTACAAGGGGAGGGAGTGATAGGACAAGAGGGGATGGTTTTATGCTGAAGGAGGGAAGATTTAGATTGGCTATCAGGGGGAAGCTCTTTACTGAGAGTGGTGAGGTGCTGGCACAGGCTGTCCAGAGGGGCTGTGGATGCCCTGTCCCAGGAGGTGTTCAAGGCCAGGTTGGATGGGGCCCTGGGCCCTGATCTAGTATTAGATGTGGAGGTTGGTGGCCCTGCCTACGGAAGGGGGGTTGGAGCTTGATGATCCTTGGGGTCCCTTCCAACCCAAGACATTCTATGATTCTGTGATAATTAAATATTGAGACTCGTTGAAACTGAAATTTTGTAATGGAGTAGCTGAGTTCTGTTCTTTCGTTACTTTCAGAATCAGGATATTTTTCTGAATTGAAATTTGTTTATCTGAAAAGATCATGATATCTTTTTTAAATTTTCATGTCCTATCAAATTAGCAAAAAAAAGATGCTAAAGTGGGGAGGGTAGAGGGGAAGGAAAACACAACAAGAAAAGAATGAGATGAGAGGGATAAAGGAGGGGCTGCAGGCATTCATTTTACATGGTTTATGTCCTTAGTTCTGTATCTGACGTAAAATGTTGGACAGGGCATGTTTTATCATCTGTAGTATGTTTTCTCTAGAAAATGAGCAGGAGTTAACAACAAGGTCATGCTCCCTGCAATCAAAGGACAATATTATTGTGTAGTGTAAACAGGATCTTTGTTGACTAGTGATGATTTTGATTCTGTACATGGACCTCTGAGTGAACATTAGTTCGTGCACTCTGCATTTAAAAACAACCAAACAAGGGCAATGAGAATAACCTTTTGCAGAGAGGCTCCAGTCCAAGGAAGTTTATTTCTATGTCTTCATATTTAGCCTTGAATATTACATTTCAAATGCATTGCTTCAACATTTTTACACTTTCTGTTCAAAGTAACCATGAATCTTGCTGCAAACTTGTTTCCTACTACAGAAAGAGCTCTGGATATTGTTCTTGCAGTCATTACATTTCTGAAGAAATCATCACATTAAAGCAAATGGCACTTAATTTAAGCCTTGTTTTAGCCTCATTGTGAAATAAAAAGCCTTCCTGTGCAACCTAAAATTAAAGCATGTGTTTTCATGCTATATTGTTAGCTAACTTTATGATACTTCTCTTTTTGAAGGGCCAGAACTAAAGTGGTGTATTCCATGTACAGTCGAAAACCTGCAAAAGACGTGAAAAGAGAATTAATGAAATTAGGAGTGAATTACTACATTCTAGAAGAGTCGTTGTGTGTAAGCAGAAAGAAGTGAGTAATCTCTATCTTTCTCATATCCAAATATGTATTATGAGATTTGGATCATGTAGTAGCTTTGAAATGTTGATCTTCGCTTTATTAAAAGTGCCTGTAACCCATAATGCATTTTTCTCCAGCTTCTTCAGGTATTAATAATAAGTATGATCAACTTTATCAACGTTAGTAACTTTGTGGTCGTCTTTGTGCACCTGAAAAGCTGTGGTTTCTGTATTTTTAAACTTTACTGTAAATTACAGCAGTTCACAAAGGAAACAATAATCACTCTGCAATGGCAAGAGCAAATGTGAGTGTATAATCAAAGTTTTGAATGGTTGCAAAGTGCCGAGTAGAAAATGGTTTGAGAACCAAAATATTATGACCGTTGGTGGTCACTGAAGACTTCGTCACATTTAGACTGTTTCTAAGAAAAAGCTATGCTATTTTTCCTAATTTCTCCTTTGAGCCTTTAGGACAGGATTTAGATAACTTGAACTTCTTTGCATTTAAAATAAAATGAATCTATTTTATTTCTTTGTATTATCTTTGCCAAGTTTAGGAAGCTTAAAGCAATATTAACATTGAAGATAACTCCACAGGGAATTTATATTGGTTGTGTGCCTTAGTAAAAAAGCAAGGTATAATAATTTTATATGCTTTTTCTAAAGGTGTTTTATTTCCTGAGTTTTCTTTAGAAATGTCAGGAATGTGAGAGTCACCCTCCATTTTATAGCAAGTTTTAACGGTCGCTGGTAATGTGTGTGTAATGTGAGTTGTTTTATGCTATATGCTGCCTCCTCTAAATTCGTTGTTGTTAATTATGTAGCCACAAAAGCAACCAAATTTTATACTTTCATAATACTTTTCTTGAGTTACTAATATATTTATTGACTTTGTAATCTTAGAAGAATTTCTAGTATAAGCATTAACTTCAAATAGAAGGCACAATCAAGTATTCATAGAAAGGCTTATAAAATTGAATTCCGCAAGTTTATGCTTTGTTCCTTTTTTTATTGGCATTTCTTTATTTTTCTTTTCATATTTTAATATTTTCTAGGCCTGGTTGCAGTATGCCTGAAATTTGGGATGTGGAAGATCCTATTAACAGTGGCCGAACCCCTTTATGTACCCTTATGAGCAAGGAGTCCAGGCCTTATTTCATCACAGTATTTGAAAATAGCAATTACAGAGTCTTGAAGATTCCAGATGAGTAACATTTCAATGCAAAGAACCATCAGTCTTTCAACTTTTTATCTAGTAACTATAAGAATTCTAAATGAGAAATACCTTTTTTACTAGACTTAAAATGGAAAAATGTGTATTTTATTTTTTACCATTTTAAGTGAATTCTAATTATAGAAATATCTTAAACCTTACAGTTTGGATTTCTATTTTGGGGTCAGTCCCTTGAGATTTGCTATGCAAATGATTATATGTTTGCACATCTTATTTAACACTGATCCAAAAGGAGTTAAAAGTAGCTGTGGAAAGTAACTGAGAAAGTAACTCCATTCTCAAAACCAATGATATTGTGAAATGGGACTGTCAGAATGTGTTAGCAAAGCAAGTTTTCTTAAAGCTTTGGTGCTAGCAGCTTGGGACAAAGGAATGGTGCTATAGCATCTGGCATCACATTTCTCATGTCACTTTTGTTACCATCACCCTTCTGGACAAGGTGGTACTTATCAGAAAATCTCTTAAAAGTCGCATAGTTTCACTGGCCATGTCTGAGAGAAGTATATTTTTTCTTTGAGAGAATTAAGAAGATTGGTCATTTTGGATCACTTAATACATACTTTTAAAGCTTGCTTTTGAAATGAAAAAGTTTGGAGATGGACTTGAAACTTTATTATTTAGGTGCATGTTCTTGGAACCTTATTGATATTAAAAATGAAGACTAATAAGGGTAATATTTGCAGCAAGCAATAGTTTAGCTTTTCAGTGTCCAAGGATTTTTAGCATTCTTATGCATACAGAATAAGCTGGCATAATGTAAATGGAATTTTTTAACGGAAAATGCTTTATTCAGGAAAAATCTGTTAATAGCCTTAGAAAGATACTAAAATAAATTCTTCACTGCCTTAACTAGACCTTCAGCGCCTAACTTGATAAGAAATGACTTTCAAAATTTATGCTCTATTTTCTTCCCCCTGTATTAGATCCTGCCTGGATTTTATCATCAACATTAATGAAAAATGGAATTTAACCCAACTGTGATATGAGTGTAGTCAAACAGTGGTGTGGATATAATTTCTCCAACAGTATCAGACTGGTTCTTCAGTTTTTGCCATCTTGATGTCACACCAACATTTTAGATAATAAAGGACTTAGAGAATTCACTTCCCAAGATACCTAGTACACCGTTCAGTTGTTTAACTGACATAGAGTTTTTGTATGTTTATTGTCATGGGAAGTATCACAGTAATGGTGATTTACAGTTTAAGATTTCTAAAGTCTCATGTTTCTCTGTATATCATTCATTATTGGTTTTCCTTCGGACATCAGTCTATGGACATGACCAGTCTTTTACAGCCCTAATAGCATCTAGTAATGTTAGGTGCTATAGGAATACATCTATCTCATGTATAAAAGGAACAATTAAATGGGAACCTATGATAAAGTGTTAGTGTAACAGCTAATCGGTATTCTAAGACTTCTTATTTTTTTAAAATCTGTTTTATTGAGAGGGTGAGAGAGAATGACTGAAAATACATAAGCTTTTTAACTTTTACAGAGTAGATTTTGGAAAAATTTATATAAGGAAATTATCAAAAAAGGGCTTTTGGGAAGTCGCTTTTTAAAATGTTAATTGAATTCAAGGAAGGAGGAAAAAAATCTTTATATGAACATTGTGACTAGTGTAACAGCACAAAAAGGTACTGTATTTTTATGAAATTTATGCCAACTGTTGACATGTACTTATATGTGGTTAAATAAAAAAGACAAAGATGGAAGTTGTTCTCATGTTTCTAATGGATGTTAGAAATTTCTGCTTTGTGTATTAAAATGAAGTTTTAATACAGATATTACAGCAAATATAATTGAAGCTGAATGCTGAACTAAGTCATAGAAGGAAGTGTTTGAGAGAATTAGAACAAACTCAGGCACCTCTTTCTAGCCTCCATTTTATCTGGAGTATCACTGCAGTTCTGTGTGAAAAGACAGTGAGAAAATGTCACATACTACTTTAGACACAAAGTGAACATAGAAGACAACTCAGAATGATGTTGTTTATCTAAATTTATAAACTCAGATATCAAGAGTGAATGTAAAATACTGGTAGACTGAAGTAACATTTGAAAGTTAATGTTCAACGATGCACTTAAGTAAAAATGTACCTTATTTGATGAGAAGGCTTTAGTGAGTACATGGCCAGACTGTTTTAGTGATGCTCGTTTGTAAATTTTCATCATAGGTTGAGGGACGTTTTACTGACCCTTTCTTTGAATCAGTCTTAAACCCAAAGATTATAAAATAACTATTTTTATCTAATGTTAAGGTGATAAAATCTAGTAATAGATATAAATAATAGGAGGGGCGAAAGTAAAATCCAATATATGATTTTGGGGAAGAAAGATGAGTTCATTAATTGGGTACATCATGTTATGAATTTCTTGCTATCTCACTAATTTTTTCTCAATTCCAGGGGAAAGAATTTCAGTTTAAATGATTCCACTTTTCACACAAATGGTCCTGTGTGGAGCCAGGAGTTGGACTCAGTGATCCTTGTGGGTCCCATCCAACTTGGGATATTCTGTGATTCCATGTTAACATTATGCTTATTACTGCAACTTAAACCAGAAAAGGGAATTTGTTTTTCAGTTTGGAAGATTCTGGTCAATCAATGTGTAAATCAAGTTCATCTTTTAAATATGTGCTGACCTTGGCATAATTTAGACATAGGACTGCAATACTTCAGTACCTGAGAGCAGCTTCTCTAAATTGCATTCCAGTAGTATTTGATCAATATAGATTTATTCGCTGGAGTCTGAAATACCTCTGGCTTTGAATATGGTTAAGTTCTTTGGTGCAGTGGGCACAATTACAATCCAATGTCAAATTTTTGTTAGTTGTGGAAATTTTACCATTTTAGTAGGGAGGCAAAATGAGGCACATTAATAAAAGATACTAAGCCCTATTCAGTACTGCCTTACACTTCCTCAGTCTCGCCTGCTGTCTTAAAAATGGCTTCTTTTTCAGTTCAAACAGTGAAACTAAATCAGTCAGTATCTCTTGGACTGCTGTGATTAAGACAGCAAGTTCAACAGCGTGGGTCTCACTCTAAGAAACTCCTTCAGCAAAAGCAAACAGCACTGCTGAAAGCAATTAGATATTACTAATTATGGCTTCGGGCCTGTGTTTTACAGTTGCACTGTTGAATGTTTTTTATAAAAGCTATTATTTCATCTCCGTTGCAAAATGTGAAGGACTGAAGTGAAACTCATATGCTGTTTTTAAACGTGAAAGAATAAGATGCTCCTGAGTCACCTCAGCAGCTGGACAAATGAACAAGATAGAAAGTAATACTAGTGCTTTTCTGTGCAAGCTTTATTGTTCTACTACGAAGAGAGTAGGATGACAAATCTGGAGTGAAAGGAAAACTTTATTAACATTTCAGTACATTTTGGTACTGAGACCAGTACTGTTTAACATCTTTGTTGGCGACATGGACAGTGGGATCAAGTGCACCCTCAGCAAGTTTGCAGATGATGCCAAGCTGTGTGGTGCAGTCGACACGCCAGAGGGAAGGGATGCCATCCAGAGGGACCTGGACAGGCCCATGCCAACCACATGA
>WBMW01000581.1:1186301-1268809 GCA_013396635.1 Penelope pileata
TGTGAGGGTGGTGAGATGCTGGAACAGGTTGCCCAGAGAAGTTGTGGATGCCCCCTCCCTGGAAGTATTCAAGGCCAGGCTGGATGGGGCTTTGGGCAACCTGGTCTAGTGGGCGGTGTCCTTGCCCATGGCAGGGGGATTGGAACAAGATGATCTCTAAGGTCCCTTCCAACCTGAACCATTCTATGATTCTATTATTTAAACATTATAAACATTAAGCAATGATTATTCTTTAAGCCACATTAAGACCATGAGCATATCACATGTGGACACACTCAACTTCCTGAGAACTAGTTAACTGTGCATTAATTTAATGGGTAGTGAAACCTCTCCTAGTGCTATGATAAATATTCTCAGTTGCCATCAAGTGACATGAGCACTTCAAAGCAGTTTCAGTACAAAATCAAAGTGGAGCATTATGATAAACTGGCTGCAGCAGAGCTTTGAGCTGACCTGTTGGGAGCGCAGTAAGAGGATTTACAGGGTTGGGTGCTAGGCTGGAAGCAGGGGGTGCCTAGGAGTAGCTTTTAGCCAGCTTGTATGGAACAAAGTTTTGCTACGTAGAAATGGAAAGTTGTGATCAAGCATCAGCAGTTTTTGCAGAGCAATGGAATTCAGTTTTGCTCAACTTGCCAGAAACAATGTGAAATAGAGCAACTGTGTGAAAGTGTACATTAACTAAAGTCAGCCAGTTGGTACGTTATCCCAAAAGCATAGCTGGGTGGTCACATGCTCTTGGCTTCTGTATTAAACAGATGTCAATTTGAAGCCATTAATGAAATTCCACGGACTTGGTCATGAATTCTTAAGTGACAAATGCAAGGGGAGAAAGATGAGTCACCTTGGAAGGTTCTCTAAAAACTCTTTCATACTGAGTAGTAAAAGATTTTCCTTCTACTTTCAGAAATAAGTGACTAGTCTTATGGAGTTCTTCAGACTTTGGATTCTTCACTTTGTCTGAGCGTAGGAGAGGTATGGATTGCTGTACCGGCCCTTAAGTTTATTTTGCAGCTTATGATGACTAAAATGTGTTGTTGTGCCATTCCTGTAAGTATATACACAATCCGTTCACCTCTTAAGACATGATGCATTCCAGTTTTTAATACAGTTATTCAAATACTTAAAAAAAATATATTTAAAATGGCACAGTTAGAAAGAACAGATATTTACTTGAATAACAAATCCAATACTGTTTGTTTCAAAACCTGATGTACCCTGCTCTTATGTGAAGTGGCAGAAAAATAGTCAAACAGTACTTACCTTGCCTTGAAAGAACAACTTATATTTCCCAAGTGATTTTAAAGAATACAACTGCTTGTTTCAGAACCTCTGCCTTCTCAGAAATTGGCTTCTGCTTCTTCATCTTGTACTTCAATTCTCCATTATGGATGAAATTCTTATACTTTATGAAATTGTCAGTTGTTAGAGTGGGTTTGTCATGCAGTATTCAGCAATTTTATTACTTCCTCTGACAGCGTGTATGGAACATTTATTGCTAATAGATGAAGAAGTATAGCTAGAAATGAGAATGAATAGTATGGGGTTCCTATCTGGCTAAGGACTCAAGCAGGACAGCCAGTGTTTTAGCTGGAATTGGTGACATCACAGAGATCACGTTGATGCCAGCCAAGCCTTTGCGAGAGGGTCAGGTTGACTTCCCTGAGCTTTGGATCAGGAGTTAAAGCTATTCAGTTTAAGGACCTCCCCAGCCATGGCAGGAATACTTGGGAGGTCGTTTCTTCTCATTTCTTCTTGTTTTGCTGTTACATGAGAAGTTGCTGACTATTGTGTAAAATTTCTGCAAATCGGAAATCCCTGTGACCCCCTCAAGATACCAGTGTGTAAACGGATTCTTGAGTGCAAGCAGCGCTTGGTTTTTTCTGTTTGCCAGGAAGGATGAGATCCAGCTTTTAGCCTAAAGCAGAATATGAAAAAGCTTTCTGGGTCTTGTTTAAAGGTACTACTGGACCCTACAGAGAACCACTTCTAAATAACACAGCTCTGTCTTTTTGGTGTTCATCTAAAAGAGAACAAGTCAGCTGAGTTGATTTTGGGGGCTTGGCCAAGCCAGTGCCCCAAACTCTTACTTCACTGTTGATTATTGCCGTAATTAGACACCTGAGCAGTATGATCTTTATATTATTGAGCAGCTGGTTGCTCAGCTTCTCTGATTGCACGTCCCTAAAGTATCTCATTATGCAGGTTAGCAAACATCATCTGCAAGCAGCTAATGTTTTGCTGTAGGTATCTCAGCCTGAGTTCTGGAAAAAATCGTAGTCTCTTCTTAAACATTGGCTTTTAGTTTCGCTATTTCTCAAAGTTTCACTTTTTTTTTTCCTTATCAAAAGAAAGGTAGTAAGACAGAAAATACTCCAGAATTGGACATCTCCTGTTTTTTCCTGAGTTATTTTTGTGGTGGCACTTGAATTATTGCCTTGCTTTTCTTTAATTTTGATTATGAAACTGTAATGTGTCTGTATTTAGAGAAGTTGAGCTTATTTATATGAGCAGTGGGAGGATGTAATTTTAGAAGCAAGCTTGGTAGTTGGATAAAGTAGAAATTCTCATATTCCTAGATAAGCACTCAACTCAAAGCACAACTTGTGTAATATACTAGGGGTAGATGGTTTTCCTTAACCTTTGTTTTCATTGTTCGTGATCCTCACTGGATTTATCTGCAGTAATCATGCTACTGGTTGCTTCGCACAGGGTCTTTGGGCCATTTTGTGTCATTATGTCATTTAAATGGATGAAGTATTTTGAGAATTTTTAAACTAATGAGATCTTGGTTATTAGTTGGATTTTTCTTTCATCCATTAGAATTTTGCCCAAAATAAAAAGAGGTTGTAAAGACACCATTGAACTAGGAGCCTGTGGCATGAGTTACGTTCTTTTGAACCCTCAATGTGCAGCTGAATTGATAATTGAATTTAGAAACCTGTCAGCACTGATTGTTTTGTTCTTTGAGATTATCCTTGCACCTGAGGAAGCGCAGTGATGCAATAAAGTTCCAATTGAAATAAATTGAAAAGCATAAATATTTGCTGCTTCAAGGTGCAACAGTGTTGCCAAAAGGAAGCATGGTTTCAATAAACTCAGGCCTTGTTTGAAACATGTTTTCCTGATTTATTTTTTTTTGTGTGTGGTGTATTTCACCTGATTCTGTCTCACCACTCTAATGCTTGGAAATAGGATAAAACTTAATGGAGCAAAACCAAATAGCTGAAATTGGGGAACGTATCTGTGTCTTCCAAAAATGACTTGTTTTTTCTAAGCCTTGTCAAATAGTTGGCTTATGCGAATGATATGGGTGATGGGAGCTGCCCACGTTAGCTGCTTTTCCTGCAGCAGAGTAGTCTATAGTCACATTCGTCCTTGCTCTGCAGTTCATTTATTTATGAGTTAAAAAGATGTGAGACTTACGACAAGGTTAAACTTGGAGTGCACACCAGCATCAGGACATTACAGAAAGGGTGAGAAACACAGTTGTACAAAACCCCCTTAGGTGTCACGTGTGTTTGTTTATACACTCTGAAAATACCTTTTTTCCACGCGTAGCACATCTCAACCCATTACTGTGTAACAGATGCTCATCACAGTAAATTATCAAGAGCATGCTATGCGGCACTGTGACGATGAGAACCAAAGTGAATGTGTTGCAGCTATGATCAAAACATGTTGTCTTCTTTGTGGCCTTGAACCACCGCTCATAGGAGCTGGATTTATTTCCAGCTAGGAGTAAGCATGTTGCTACTGTTGAGAAGAAAGTCCAGAAGTGTGTTTTACTGAAGAATTCATCCAAGCTACCATGAATCGGAATGACATCCGTGTTCTGTCAGAATAGGAGTTGGGTCAAGTTTCCTATCCTTTGACTGCACCTTAAGGGTCCTACGGACAAATGTCATATACTGTTACATGCTAGTGCCTGTAACCAAATAAAGGAACATGCAAGAGGCGTGCTGGAGGTCCAAGAACCTCCTCCTATAGCTGCTGCATTTGAAATACTCTAACTTATTGCTACCAATTTTATCAAAGACTGTTGAGAATTAGGATGATTTTCAGGGCTGTAGCAGAAAAATGAGGGATTACTGGGATTGTTAATCACTGGGAACATACTGAGAAAAATTTTAGCGGAAAACAGATGAAGGACTGGCTTTTCAAAAGTAGGGAATGGTTTTGTGTGCCTTCATTTTCGGACGTGCAGTCATGGCCCAACTTCCAGAAAGAAATATTTGTCCAGACAGTCATTCAGAATTGGCTAATGAAAGCCAAACTTTAACTCCCAAACCTTGCTTAAGAGGGAGAGAAAAACTACTGTTCTTCTAGTAGCTTACTCCAGAATAGCTCTATAACAATAATTACAGTAGATCTTGGAAGGGTTACAAGAAAGAAATTTTTAATTAAAACAGAAAATCATCTGATCCTCAATGGGCGCTTTTTCAAGCTGCCCTCTTCTCACTTTTGCTTTGAATTTAGGACTAGAGTGCACTAATTGTTCTTTGCTGCCATGTGAAGAATTGTGCAGTCCTGCTCCGAGGCTCCTTTTTTCTTTCTAAGATTGATGCTGAAGCTAATTGAGACAAGTCACTGAAGGAGAAACAGGAGGGTGTTGTTTTGCTATGCTAAGTAGTTCATCTGACAAACTTCAGTGAAGAGCTGTGCTTAATGTACATGTAACCTATGCAGTCATCCCTTGTGGTCTCAGAGATGTCATGTCTGGGGGTTTGCAACTACTGTATTTATTTGTGGTTGCCAGTGTTATTTTATGTCATTGTTTACCAGCTTAGCTATGTCACTTATTTTTGTTCCAAATCAACCCTTCTAAGCAGTACACGAGTGCTGTAATCTTTGTTGTCAGCATGGTGAGGCATAGGAGGGACCTCAGTGTTCCCTATTATGCTATACAGTCTTTCACCCCTTTTTTCATTACCTTATTACCATCGTGCTTCACCTTTGTGTGATAGGTAACACTCCAGTCCGTGTGATTAAAGAGATTTAAACACCATCTGTGCAAAGCAAGCAACCATGGTGGAAAGCTGTCTGCTCCATTCTCCCCTATTTATACTGTATAAATAAGTACAGTGGTGTACTTTTTGATGCTCCTGCCATTTTGTAAATGTCTAGTTTTCCTTTTGGAACTTGCTCCTGCAAATCTGTGACAAGCAAGTACAGAAAAGATGCACGCGACCTTTACGGAATGCTTTACAAATCATGGTAATTTCCTCTGATAACCAAAAAGCCAGAAGATATCTTCTGACAGATTTTGATGGGTCAGATTACGGTTTGGAAGACTGAAGGATGAGGGAAGCACGCAGTTTTGAAATGTAGTTCTTTTCTGTTGAGCTTTGGGGTGTACTCCTGCATAGGCTGAAGTGCTCCCACAGCTGTTGCAATGAGTCTGCAGTCTCGCTGAGCAGTGTTAGGTTCAGGAAGCCAAAGCACTCGCAACTAGAGGTGAACACTGCAGTCACTCTTTTTCGTTTCTGATTTCCTGATCTCTTTTGTATTTTCTTCTTTCTACTGCAGTGTGACTGCAGGCCAGACTTCACTACTGCCATTGGAGCTGATACCAAGGAGCAGGCAGGCAGTGAGACCATTTCAAAGTAAAGGGCAAAGGAGTCAAGCTCTCCTACTCTGTATCTACTATTTCTTCCCCTGCTGCACAATCAGTGGCATATGTCCCTTACAGCAAATCCTTCTGAAAGTTACTTATATTATTTGAAATAGGCCCTGTAAAGGAACTTCCTTGATTCCCGTGTGACTATCTGATTGCCTTGCGATTTCAGCTGTGAGAAAAGGGTGAATGGCAGGGAACAACAAGTAAGGTCCATCCAAAAGACATACTCAGAACTGAGCAGGTCATTTACCGTTGACAAATGACAGATGCTAGGGGCTGTCACCAGAGCGCATGTTGACCTGCATTGCTGACATGCCAGCACTGTTGCCATCAGGGTGAAATTAAAAAAAAAAAAAAAAAGAGAGAGAGAATAGGAAAGATTTATCCATGATATATATGCAGAGAAATTCAGTAGTCCTGTAATGAGAAAAAGGTGACAGAGACATAAAGAAGAGTTTGGTTAAGCTCTCAGCCTGGGTTTATCTTCACAGAATAGAATCACAGAATCTAGGATGATCCTCTAGGATCATCCAGTCCAACCATCAACCCATCACCACCATGCCCACTGAACTACATCTACTAAGTGCCACATCTGCCCTTTTCCTGCAGAACTCCAGGATGACTCCTCCACATCCCTGGGCAGCCTGTTCCAGTGTCTGACCACTCTTTTTGAGAACAAAATTTTCCTGATACCCAACCTGAACCTCCCCTGGCACAACTTGAGGCCATTCCCTCTCATCCTGCCACCAGCTATCTGGGAGAAGAGGCAGATGCCCACCACACAACAACCTCCTTTCAGGCAGTTGTAGAGAGCAATAAGGTCTCCCCTGAGCCTCCTGTTCTCCAGAGAAAACAATTCCAATCTTTTTGTAGTCAGTCAGATTGTATTTATAATAGGTATTGCTGCTAGGTAAAGTGTTGTTCAAGTGCCTTTCCAATGAGGGGGAATTGAGAGATCCCCGTCTTCAGCATGCAGCAGTCCAGGCTGCGGAAAGTAATCTCCCATTTTCCTCAGGCTTTGTTTCATGAGCAGTTAGATTCAATCATCTTATTGCTGAATGAAGCTTCATTGTCCGTGTACTAGCATGTGTTTGATTCTGGGAGACTTTAGAGGAGCGTACACTAAGCATTCCCTGAGGTACAGCGCTTCTACTTGGGATTACTGAAACCAAAGCCATAGTGTGCACAAGCTGTAATAGCACCTCCTGGAACTGTTCTCTGAGAAAGTTTAACAGTCATCATGTTCATCTAGAGAAAAGCTTTCATAAGTTATTCTATTTTATTTTTATAGAAAAGAAATAAAAATAAATAGTGAAAGTGTAAGGAAAAAAAATGTTAGTTTTACACAGAGAGAGTGGCTAATGAAAAGTACCAGCAGGAGAATGTTAAATGCAATCTTCTTCTAAAGGCTTTCCCAGCTCTGTGATTTTAAAATGGCGGAAAGAGTTAATCTGGCTGAAGCTGTAGTAGGGAAAGCTGAGAGCAGGCTTCTTTATTCATAGGGCTACCGGTTTTTTCCTTTGTCAAGTGCTTACATTTTAGGGCTTTTTCCCACAACTCTGCACATAGGAGGAGGAGAGAGTCCTTTTATTAGAAGATATCAAGATGTCTGTGAGGTATCTGTAGTGTGTACTTGTTGCACTGCTCTAAATTTAAGGTGATATTATCCTTTGTCTCATCCACTGCCCCCTCCAGAGCAAGCCTTTGTCCTACCCATTATCTGCAGATTCTGCTCAAGGAGTGGATACATCTCATTGCCCCTTTCAGAGCAGTTGCCATGTCTTACCTCTTCTTGGCCTTTTGGCTAAAAGCAAGTGTCAATTCTATGGTTCTCTGATTCATGGGACCATGAATGATGATGCTGCAGCCCTTGAGTACCCTATGTCAGAAGAGGTGAGCTGAGTTGGTGCGGGAGCTCTGGCCTGCTGTGGTGAACTACAGGACAGTGATATTGATTGAATATTGCTTGAAAAGCTGAAGAAACTCTGGTGAACATCTGGCCTGTGGGGACTGCAGTCCTTCCTCCAAGGGCACAGCAGAAACATGGCTGAGAGCAGATCCTGCAGCTGTTGGCTCCCTTCTGGGTTTGCTGAGAGTGAGTGGAAAGGCTAGGCAACAGGGCTTGGAGAGGGGAGTACAGGCTTTGGGGCTGTGTGGCAAGCCATAGGCCTCAGTGCAGGATACAAAAGCAAGCCACGAAACTCTGGGATTTCTCTGTCTTGTGGGGTGCAAAGGTTCAGAGAAACAGAGTTAGGGACAGAAAGGATGTGAAGAGCGGGTCTTCCAATGGTGCCACCAGAGAAGTGTGACATTAATTTTAACTCTCTAAAACATGAGGTATGAAGAAAAAACTGTTTTTGTTGTTGTTGTTTTCTTGTGGCTTATTATTATTTTTTCTTTAGAGGTTAAGTCTAGGAAAGGATATGTGATAACTCTTCCCTCTGTCCTAAAGAAGGCTACAAAGGTGGCAAAGGGTCTAGAAGGCAAGACGTGTGAGGAGTGGCTGAGGTCTGTTGGTCTATTCAGCCCAGAGGAGAGGAGGCTGAGGGAAGGCCTCATGGTGGCCTACAGCTTCCTCACGAGGGGAGCGGAGGGGCAGCGCTGAGCTCTGCTCTCTGGTGACAGTGACAGGGCCTGAGGGAACAGCATGGGGCTGTGTCAGGGGAGGGCCAGGTTGGGTGTTAGGAAAAGGTTCTTCCCCAGAGGGTGGCTGGGCACTGGCACAGGCTGCCCAGGGCCATGGTCACGGCTCCAAGCTGCCAGAGTTCAAGGAGTGTTTGGACAACGCTGTCAGTCACAGGGTTTGAATTTTGGGTGGTGCTGTGTGGAGACAGGGGTTGGACTCCATGGTCCTGGTGGGTTCCTTCTAACTCAGGACATTCTGATTCTGTGAATTTGAATTATTATCCATTTAAACAAAATCCACAGTTGCATTCATTCTCCAGAAACAAACCCTAAGAAAGATCTGACTCCTTTTCAGATGACAAAGCAATATGGATTAAAATTACTATTATTTTCCTTCCAGCAAATCTGCATGAGGTGGAAGTATACCATGCTTTAAGTATGGCATTTTATAAATAATTGATTATTTCAGTGAGGGATTTTTCAGAGAGTAGCTTTTTCTTGAGCCTATTCATGAAACACTGTCTTATGTGAACTCCAAAGCAAAGATAAAATTTGAACTGAGATACGCATACCAAACAAGCTGTCATATGCATTTGTCTGTCAATAAGATATAGCTCACGTTTTGCCAATTTATTGCATCTGTAATGTTATCTTCAGGCTCCTAATACATTGAAAAGATTCCATAGGGCGGGATCAACACTGCCATGGTAGAACTCATGCCTGATAGCAGTATGATCAGGAAGTACCACTCATAAGACTTCATAAGGGAAGTTATCTCTTGAAATTAAGTTAATATTTTGTTGTTACTGTCATTTATTTGTGTATCTCTGCAGCTGAGAATCGATAGCTTGATTCATACAGAAAACCATTAAATTGCTGTTAGAACCATTGTTTCTACTTCCTGTTGAGAGACAAAATGCAAATTCAATCTGTGATTTCACTGTTAAATAAATGAATGAATGACTAAAAGGACAAGTGAAAAGGTTAATTATTCAAACATTATATTTCCAGAACCACTAAACAAACAGATAAACAAACAAATGAAAGGATATGGCAACAAATCTATCCACCTAATGTGTCTCAACTTATGAATGTGTACTGGGTGCTGTTTGCACTGGTCCCCAGGCTATGGTGCCGGCCCTTCACCTGTGTGTGCCCTGTGGGAGCAGCAGGTGCAAGTCGGGCAGTGAGGGCCTGCCTGGTGCTGCACCAGCATGGCCACTGCCATCGTGGCCGTTGCAATGGATGCAGTAAGAAAAGGCAGGGCAGCCCAAGGAACCTGCTGCTCTGGTGTTTGTGGGTGTTGGCGAAGCTCCTGCTCTGGGTCCGTTGTAAAATCAGGCGCCATGAAGGGCAGAGCAGAGTTAGGTGGGGAAGCAGGCTGGCATTTCTCCCCCCATGCTGCTGCTGCAGGGTCTGGCAGGATTGGAGCGGCACCAGCCCGGGTGGGGGATTTCTTTGGGCGCTTGGTTGATGGGGGCCCAATGGGTGCCGCAGGCTGCGTGCCCGCTCCCTCTTCTGATGTCTGCAGGCTGCTCTCTTGCCCTGCAGCAGCAGCTCCCTGCTCGGGCTGGGCACCTGGGCTGCTGCTTGGATGGTTCTCGTTGGGATCTTCCTGCAAAGCAGGGGCAGCCACAGCTCTTCTCTTTGGAGCAGCTCTTCTCTTGCAATGTTCAAGAAGCTGTGGATAATCCCGTTTGAAGAACAGATGATAGTAGACAAGTAACTAAAACATGCAAAGGAGAAGAGTTAGTTGCCATTACTCTGGGACTGCAAGACAACAAGATACAGGAGCTAAGACTTCTACTTGCTGAAGATAGACAAGGGTATTAAAAAGGCCAATTGCTCAGTTTAATCCTACAGGATAGGCTGGCTGAAACAAGATTTGTTGCAAATATGTTGAAATAAATAGACTCATCATATCCTGATTGATTTATCTATCCATTCCATGGGTTCAAACTGGGATATAACCCAAATATATTTTATCCATATTTCTACGACTCTGCAATGCTACCTCTGAAATACCTGGAAACAGCCAGAGAAAGAAATGAAGATGAGAACATTTCCTGTCATCCTCTTCTATTACTGAGGATGATTTTATTGGAATCCCCATCTCTCCCACCAGAATATTGTGAGAGCTGGTTTAAGTGTGGAGCAGCTGACGTACCTTCCTATGAGCAACAAGTGCTTCTTCCTCTGCCAGAAACTCTGGAAGCGATGGAGATCTCTCATGGTCACGTGGTATTTTGGTGAATCCGTACAGATTAAGTTGGCGAAAAAAGCTTTTCATGTTTTCCATCTCAAAAACTTTCAAACGTCCTTTCATTCCTAGTACTTCCACCTTAAACATCTCCTGGTCAATTACAATGCGGTGTCCACCGTGACTCCACCAAATGCTCATAATTTGGTCGCTTTCCACCAGCACCCAGAGTTTCTGCGGGAAGCTGAGGGGTGAGAAGATGCTGCTTTTGCTCTCCTCAGAAGCAGCGTGGGTTTCTTCTTCCTCAGTGAAACTTTGTGAGTCCTTTCCTTCCTTTACTGATGCTAAAGCACCATCCCAAGCTGAGAGATCAGGAGAAGGGGGGCCCGAGGACTCTACCTGCTTCTCTGGATGAGCCACAGAAGCAGTATCTTCTTCAGGTGGCTCAATTGTAATTTCTCTTGTCTCAGTTTGAATGAAGTTTTCATGAGCAGCCATTTTTGCAAAGAGCCAGGCTTCACCTTGCCAGCTGGCAAGCAAAGTCCAACTGAAGTGTCTGGGGGTTCCGTTGGGACATGCTCAAATATCACCATGACCCCTACATGTCATCACAATGACAGCGCTGTGTGGCACCCAAGGCCCGGCTGGCTGGAGCAGCCAGAACAGATGTCACTGACCAGCACTTGTTGATGGTCCTGCACAGAGCCACGGGTGTTTTGAGTCCAGAAGCAAATAAAGCTGTGTTTGAAGGGGATCACTCCTCACCTAGACCTTGCTTCCCCTTCCCTGTGTGGTCCCCTGAACGGCTTCCTCCTGGCCTCCTCCATGTCCCTCTGATTCTTCAGATAGGGGAGGGAAATCAGCTTCCCAAGCAACGTTAACAAAAGAAAATAGCAATCTCTTCCCAGTTTGTCACCATATTTTGCAAATCTCCGTGATTTCAGTAGCACGGCTTCTGCAAGGGAGTAGCTGTGTACCCAGGTGATGCTCTGCAATGTCAGCAGTGTCCCAGAGGCTGCTCTGTAGGTCCAACCAGAAAAAGACACTTAAGTACATTTTGCTGATGGTGTAAACAGGAGGTGTGCAGCCCCTTTTTGGTTCCTGTGCTTTTATTTGATATTTTAGTAATTTAGAAAGCAACTCCGCTGTCATGTCCCGCCTGTAAAGAGGGATTGGGGTGGAGGGGCACTGCTTGAGTCTGTTTCCTTGCGTCTCATCACTTGTTACCTGAGAAAAGAGACAGGAACTCATCTCCCTACAACCTGCTTTTAGGGCCAGTTCTGTTTAATGTTTTCATCAATGACTTGGATACAGAACTTGAAAGTCTGCTAAGTTTTCAGAGGACACTGTGCTGAGAGGAGATGTTGACTCCTTCAATGGTAGAGAAGCTTTGCAGAAAGATCCTGTCAAATTACAGGGCTGGATAATTACCGACCACATGAAGTTCAACAAGAGCATGTGCTGAATTCTGCACTTGGATCAGGGCTACCCTGGATATGTGCACAGACTGGGGGGTGAGAGGCTGGGGAGCAGCCCCACAGAAAGGGGTCTGGGGGTTCTGGTAGGGGACAAGTTGAATCTGAGTCAGCAGCGTGCCCTGGCAGCCCAAAGGGCCAACCGTACCCTGGGCTGCAGCAGGCCCAGCACTGCCAGCCGGGCGAGGGGAGGGGTTGTCCCGCTCTGCTCTGCGCTGTGCAGCCTCATCCTGAGCACTGGGTGCAGGTTTGGGTGCCACAATATAAGAAGAACATAAAACCATCAGAGTATCCAAAGAAGGGCTATGAAGAGGGTGAAAGGGTCTTGATGACCAGATGTGTGAGGAGTGGCTGAGGTCCCTGGGTTTGTTCAGCCCAGAGCAGAGGAGGCTGAGGGGAGGCCTCATGGCGGCCTACAGCTTCCTCACGAGGGGAGCGGAGGGGCAGCGCTGAGCTCTGCTCTCTGGTGACAGCGACAGAACCTGAGGGAACAGCATGGGGCTGTGTCAGGGGACGGTCAGGCTGGATGTTAGGAAAAGGTTCTTCCCCAGAGGGTGGTCGGGCCCTGGCACAGGCTGCCCAGTGCCATGGTCACGGCCCCAAGCTGCCGGAGTTCAAGAAGTGTTTGGACAACGCTCTCAGACCGAGGGTTTGAATTTTGGGTGGTGCTGTGTGGAGCCATGAGTTGGACTAGATGGTCCCCATGGATCCCTTTCAATTTGGTATGTTCTATGATACATTTCAGCCTTCTTTATCATGTCTTTTTTTTGGTTTTTGGAAGGTGAGGGGTCGCCCATGCTTTGGCCTAGTACTGAATATTGTAGATCCGGCACTGCCAAGGGGAGTACAATGGCCTTGCTGAGTTTCCAGCACTACTGTCAGCTGCCTGGCAGCAGAGGTGTGCACTGAGTGTGGTGGTGATGACACTGATGGCTACACTATGGTAGAGAGACGGAAACAGTTCACACAAAGGATTTAGGAATTGGGTTAGCCTCATCAGCAGGCTTTGGTGCTGCTTGCAGATAGCTGGGGATTGTTGTGGTTGATTTTTGGTGTTTAGACCGAGCTCTGGAAGAGCAGAGTGCAGGAATAGGTACGGCCTTGCTGAAATGGTCCTGGTCACACAGTGGTTCTCCTCTCAAACTGAGAGCCTCACGCTTCTCTGAGGTACAGCATTGTGTGCTTCTGTAATGTAGGGTCTTATTCCCTAAAAGATGGTGGAGCCATAATGTGGCTCCTTTATTTCCTACTGATAGTTTGACTGAGTCAACAAAACCAAGAGGTTAGCAATGCTTTTCCAGCGTTGGACACCAAGAGGAATCTGCCTTCAGGAGTGCTGATCACTCACAGCTGCCCACAGAGCCATTAGGAGATCTGATTTGAAAATATGAATACAAAGCAGATGATGCAAAACTCCTCTCATGTGTGTAGGACTGGAGTAAGAGGATGCAGCCTCATGAAGGTGTCAGGGAGATTATTTCATTTTTGCGCCTAAAGCAAACTCATGGTGCAGCAGAGTGCTAAGTACAGACTGAGGGCAGCATATCTGAAAAGCATGGAGTAAAGGTCTGTGAATGTACACTGAACACCTAGGAGAAGATAAAATAATGAAAAAATTTCATGATGGTCTATTTTGTGTAATATGTGAAATAAATGCACTTTGTGGTGGTAATTCTGTTCTGTGTCACATTACATCTGCATGCAGGAAGGAAAAGTAAATTAACTGGCACACACAACCTTAATTTTCACTTGTTCTAGGTTTGGAAGGATTAAAGTTGACACATTTGGGGCTTTTCCAGTGTCTGGATGTGCATATGATTGCATTCATGTGCTGTGCTGTGCATGTATCTGGGTAGTGGGTCACTTCCATTCTTCTGGCTCAAGCTTTTTATCCACGGTACCCTTAAGCACTTTGTCCCCACAATATATTTTACGAAGAGAATTATTTTAGAAGGTTTTGACAATTTGACAAGCTGCCTGCTTTCTGGGTACAAAGCCACAGTCAGGGGCCCAGAAGCAGCTCCATGAGCTGATATTGCTGCCAAAAAGAGTGGTCTGAAGGTTGTCCCCCTTCACCACCTTCTCTTTTGGTTAGTTGAGGTGTTTGTACAGCCACAGTGGGAACTGGTGCAAGATTATGTTGCTGAAATTAAAGCTAATCCAGCAATATCTGCTAAATTTATCATGTTCTTGATATGATGAACAGAGGAGTGAGATGCTGAGGGTGGGCGAGAACACAACAGTGATTTTTGGTATCAGCAACTGCTTCTGCTGTCCTGAAGTGCAATGCAAGCATAGGAGCGGACGTGGGAAGCGGCAGCTGAGAGCTGTGAGGGAAATGTGCATACTGGACAACCGCTTTGCAAGCCCAGTAGTAAGCCTGATGGACACCCTAATAAACCAGAGTGACCCCCTAATGCCTGATGTATAAGGTGATGAACATTAAAAAATGTTGAGCGTTTCATAACAGCTGTTCAAACTAATATTCAGAGTTTTGGATTTAGAGGAGAAGGGGAAGTGCCTGGTAATTATTATGGCACATGCTAAATATAGGTCACCACTGGTGCAGTCGCCAACTTTGCATACACATACACAGGGGGAGGGAAATGTATAACATGAGGTTGTTTTGTAGCGTAAAGATATATCATTGTCTGAGATACCCTGTGTGCTGTGCCTTGCTGGTTTTATTCAGCCTCCTCCCACGCTTTTTCTCAGGTAGGAAGAGAATAGTGCAAGTGAGTGGAAATCCTGGGTTTTCCTGTATGATACATTAAGGAAAACCTCAGAATGCACAAATGATTTAAAAGAATGAGAAATATGTTATCCTCTCTCATGTACTGCTAACATCGACATTACTGAAGTTCCAGGAAGAAAAGCAAAGTGTTTGAGCCATGCCAGATACAAGGGCAGCAAAGCCCTCTTGAGTTTGCTCATCTTCAGCTTGAGCAGTCAGAGACTGGCAGGGAATTCAGGATGAAATTGTAGGGGAGTATGAGAAGTCATTTGACTCCAGCACCTAGTTTTATTTGACAAGCAAGGCAAGCAAGTTTTGCACTGCTGTGCGTAGGTGCCACCCCTGTCACACAGGTTTTGGATCCAGACTGCTGGGTAATGTCATCCCCAGTCAGAAAAGCCTGTCTTGGCACAGAGGTGTTTTAAGTCAATAATCCCAGCGCTGTAGGCTTTTAGCAGTTATTGTGCTGAAAAAAATAAAAGCAATGCACATAGAATCAGTGCCCCATAGCAGTCTGCATTGAGTGGGCCCTCCTGTTTTGCTGGAGGGGCACATGGGGCCTGAAGGAGCTGCTGGAGTTTTGTACACCCGGGTCGCTTGCCTCCTAGAAACCCTAAACTATGGCGGTCTGGTTGAGAGTGCGGGGAGATGCTGAGATCAGCGTGCTGCCTGACAGCCTCATGTAGCGTCTGCAAATCCGTTGGGAATGAGGCTCCATGCAGCCAAAAATCCAGAAACACTGAGCTGGCTGAATGCACATCTTTAACTTCAATCGAAGGGTGACCAGCCATGGCTCAAAGTGGCTCAGGTTTCAGCTGAATGTTTGGTGTGTTGCTATCTACACAAATTGTGCCTGCTACACCTCTTGAAAGTTATGCTCAACTTCTCATGCTTTTTCATCTTATCTATATAATATTTCCTCAGGAAACTTCAGAAACTCAGCTCTTTCCATCGTAGAAGTTCCTATGTCAAAATACTGTCCTTTGTATGCTGTATAACTAAATGTAAGGAGATGATAATATATAAACCTGAAGTCAATTCTGACTGTAGTTGGAAAGGTAAAGACAATAGAATATTGCATTTCCAAAAATAGTCTGGTTTTGTTTTTTCTTTGGATTTGGGTTAATCTTAATTCTCTATTCTCCCTGATTTTTAAATGCTTAGAGTAAGCTAACTGAGGAACTCTCTTCTGTCTGTGGATGTGACTAAGCAGCTCTTCCCGTATTCCCTCTACTGCACATATCTGCACATACTGCACTGTTGGGTGCCAACAGTGAATCACCACCTCAGCTGGAGGAGCACAGGTATACAAGCAAGACACCAACTAACAGGAGTTCTCTTTAGGAAAAACAAAGAAACAAAGAAAACCGGTGATTTCCACAGTGTTTTGAGTGGTGTCTTAGTTTCTGACTGAAGTTACTTCTCTCATAGTGTCTGGTATGAAGCTGTGTTTTGGTCTCAGAAGAAAAACAAAGCTGACAACACCTGGCAGTGTTGAACACAGCCGAGGACATATGTTCCTCAGTGAAGCAGTTAGGTCCTAAGGAGCCAGGAACTGGGAGGGGACAGGATCAGGGCAGCTGACTCGAGCTGACCAAAGAGCTATTCCATACCACATCACATCATGTGATTTTTACAGAAGAGGAGCCTCTTTTCCGGAGGGAGGGGCTGCTGGCTGGTTGGGTATTGGTCGTTGGTCCCCTTGCTTTGTGTACCATCTATTGTTTCTTATATATGTATGTACTGGTATTTCTTTTATTCTCTCTGCTGTCTTAGTAAATAGCTTTTATCTCAACCCACGAGTTCTACCATATTGGTTTTTTTTAATTCTCTCCCCCATCCCATTTGGGGAGGGAGAGGGGGAGTGAATAACTGTGTGGGACTTAGCTGTCTGCTGAGTCAGAACCATGACAAGTGGAAATCTAGTACGCCTACAATTTTTGTTCATAATCTAGAGAACACCCTCTTTTCTCCAGTGCAGCTGGGGACAAGGGGATGAGCCTGAAACATGCTGCTCTGCGATACTCCTTGGCATGATGCTGCTGCCTGGGTACAAACAAAGATGAGTTCCTTCAGGGTGGGGAGTGCATCGATTCTGCGGGCAGGGAGTTACAGATCATAGGTGACATAAAAGCCGAGGATCAAAGCTTTTATCCCAGTAGCTCTGATGGCAAACACCAAGTAGCTGCAGTAGCCCTGCTCCTGAATGTTCACGCAGCTGTGCCTCTGAGTGGTGGGGAATTTGGGATCCTGCTCCGTCAGACGAGAAGACGTTTTGCACGCATGGGCTCAGCCATGCTTGCAGCCTTGATGTTGCTGTGCTGTGGAGCAGACAGGCGGCCAGGCTGTGCCATGACCTCCTGCAGCTGGAGAGCAGCTGGGGATGTTATGGGACGGTGTCAAGAAGACATCTTGGAGCCCTGCAGCAAACTAAATGCAGTGCAAAGCCTTGAAGGAATGCAATTAAAGAGGAATTCAAAACGTAGGCAAAGGTTACGTGCTTTGCTTTCAGCAATACAGTAGAGTTAAAAAGAAGCATATGAATAAAAAATGTGTGGATGAGTGGAACGACATTTTACAAAAGGACAAAGGATTGCTCTGAATAATATTTAAAGTTTAGTATTGCAAATTGCTTGAATTAATAACAATGACCTTTCTAAAAGGTCAGAAATTGGTTCAGAAAGGTATCTAGTATTTAAAGCTAAGCAAAGGAATCCTTTTCCTACAGTCATGCTTTGCTGGCATCGCCTGGGACCCGCTGCTGACTGTGATTAGGGAGGCAGGACCAGCCCTCTCTCCCTGTGAGTCAGAGTGATGACCAGCCTCAGTGATGGCCTTTTTGGGATGGCCATTAGCAGAAGTGACCGTGTGAGCTGCTCAGCTGAGCTGAACAAGCATCCAGGAAAATCTGTCACTGCCCCAAGGAAAGGTGAGGGAGAAAATCTGTGCATTTTGCATGAACCATAGTCTAGGTGGTTATGCAAAAGAGCCTGCCATGGCTGGCAGAGGAGATCCACAGGATGTTCTGTAGACACCTGGCTGGCACCCTCTTCCTTCCGCCCTGCATGAAGCTTCTTAGTGTGGTGCCTTGAGTCACCCTCCCCTTGATGCTGTTGCATACAGCTCTGCTAATTACAGGTTGTTCTGTTAAGGTGGCTTCGCTGCGTGCCAGCTCTTCAACCATATCCTCCTGAAGCAAATGTCCAAGTGAGTGTGGGAGGATGGGGTCTGGGAGCCTGTAGTATGATCTGTGGTAGAAGAAGTAACAGCATAAAGTGGTATTTTGAAGTTCTCGAAAGCAGAGCTCTGCTGGCAATGGAGGTACACCTCGCCTGCAGAGGGGCAGCACCTGGCTTGCTTTGAAGAATGCAGCCAGCAAGAAGGAGTACAACCTTCTCCAGAATGTGCTTGTGATTATTTCTCCTCTTCCTTCCTGTCTGGCTGCCAAAGAGAGTGAGCAAGCAGGGAATAAACCCAATTGTCGTCATTTGTATCTGATCAAGGAGGGACTGTGGGAGCACGGAGTTCCCTGCCTGGGAGCTGGAGGCTCATGGCACCAACCCATCTCCTCTGGAGTTCAGCATCCTGGTGGTGAATTCTCCATCTCTCTTGGCCTGATCCACTGTTTTTTTTGTTTTTTTTTCTGCATGGCAAGGGACTGAGCATCATGTGGAATCTGCATCTGTTGCAACAACCCTGTGGTTGGTGCTGTCTTTTTATCAATTTGTGAAATTCCAAGGCGTGGAATTTCAGTGAGAAATATGAGAACTGATTAATTATATTGCTGCTTTTAATACCTATTGTGTATAGTCACAGAGGCAATCAACCTCTACTCCTCTAAAGCTATTGTACTGCTAAGTCTGTTTTGTCACCACCACATTTTTGTTGATATATTTGATCTTCTTTGATCAGCCATGACTCTCAATTTTTTTTTCCTGTGCTATTGGAAACATGGAGCAGGCATCATCTTGTCCTTGGGTGGCAAGTCCCCAGGGGCTGCAGATGGATAGCACCAGCTGTGGGGCTGCACTGAGGTGCGTCTGGTTAACACTAGAGCAGGAGGCTAAGTGAGCAGGATGGCTTTTCCTGGGCTAACCAGCAAATTGGATAAAACAGTGTTTATGGCCTGATGGAAACACTAATTGTTGCAATGTCAATGAACTGATGCTCACTGCTGAGTTCATTGGAAACTCATGAGCTGATTGGAAGATTGCAGTTTTCCTTCTAGTAACTTTGAATGCCCTCCCTTCCTCCTGCTGCTTTCTGTTGTTTCATTCCGGTATTTCCAAATAAAATAAGTCACATTCAGAGGCAGAAAAATATTATTTGGAAATTTGCTGTGGGAAGACTTGTCAGAATCAAGCTTTTCCAGCAAATGTGTAAATAAATGAAACCCGTTGAGCTATCTGACCAGTTTTCTTCATCTGTTTCAGATGAGATGACTTGGGTGCTTCCCTGGATGCTGACCACATGTTGTGGAGGTGACTGCACTTCATTCTTGCATGCTGGAGAGGAACAAGTTAGTTCAAGATCACTGTGAAACCTGGTAAGACTGATTTTCTTGTAATGGGGATGTCCTGCTCTTGTTCAGCTGCTGAAGGGCGTATAGTAGCATACGTGCTAGTAGCTTAATTGCAGAGAATGAATCCCTGCAAAACCCAAATTCTCCATCCTCAGTGGCAGCTAATTTGTTCTTCAGGATTTGCAGCGGTAAGTTCAGATTAGGTCAATGCTGTAAACTCGTCACCCAACTTGGATGTCATGTATACTGGTCCAGTAACAAATGTACACTGTTCAAAGTGAGATGGCTCACTTTTGGGGTGGTGTGAAGTGACATTGAAGATGTTGCATTTTTTGTGGAAAGAATGAAGTTGTTGAAACCAAGGAAACACAAGCAAGTGTTGGGTTTTTTTGTTGTTTGTTTATTTGTTTTTCTAGCACAACCAAGAGCTCAGCTCATGCTTTCAGATGCCTTTGGTTTTTAGATGTTATGGCCTAAAAAGTTGTTAAGTGAGTTCATTGGAAACTGTTGTGATGGAGGATAAAAAAGAAATTTGATAAACTTTATCATTCAGAGTTGGATGACATTTGGGAAATGCTGAATTAATCTTCGAAATGTCTCCAAACATCTTATCTGGGGAGGGGGACGGAGCAAGAAGGAAAGACAAAGTGATTCTATCTGGCTAATACTGACAATGAATAAATGCATGTGAACAAAATCCCTTAAGCACTTGTGAATACATTTCCTCAGACATCAGTATTTCATCAAGTAATGAATAGTTTCCACATTTGTCTTACTGAACAAAAAATACCATAGTCTGAAGGTGAAGAGGGAGCTATATGTTTAGATTTAGCCTTGATGCAGCTGAACACAAAACGGAGAAGTTATAAAATATAGAAAAATAATTTTTTTTTTTTTAAAAAAAGGAACAAAACAAAAAAACCCTACAAAATAAACCCCACCTTGAACTCTCACAGTATTACCTTCCTGTTTCAATAAGAGGAAATGAAAGCAAGCCTAATTCTTTATTTTTGTTGATAGTACAAATTTGCCATTGATTTTTGGGATTTCAATTTCAGGCTTTTAAATAATGAAATGAAAATTGAGTAAAAAAGTAGTATAGGTCAACTGTTGTAATGACTCTTACGAGCCTGCCTTGTGCTCGCAGGTGACAGTACCCCACATAAGATGCTGATGCACCTATTTTCCCTTTCAGAGAGAGGCTGTCCTTTGAGCATAGCTCAAGAACTCTGAAGTCCCAGCATTTCTGGCCAAGCCATGGACAGACTTGTCCCTTTCTGCTCAAGGCACTGGTGTCCCACATGCTGATGTCCTTCCAAGAAGCAGACTGGCCCATCGCTCCTTGGCTGCAGGTGTTCTGGGATTTAGACAAAGACTGCTGTCAACTTGTTTCTGAAACAGAACATCTCAATAATCACAGCGGACCATGTTCCCCATGGGAATCTGCTGAATATAGTGCCTTCAGGAGGGATTAACGCCCACTAATCCTCCATTCAGGAGGAAAAGGTCTCAGGTGTTTGCCAAGAACCAATGAGCCAGTTTCATCCTCCTTTTTATTTCCTCTGCCTTTTTTTTTTTTTTTAAGTAAATCCTTCTCAAAATTATGAAAGTAGATCCAAGCAATCACACAGTGACTCAGAGACTGAGCTATAAGCACTCCATGTTGCAGACCAAATTTGCAATAGGTAATATCGTTTTGCTGCACAGTGGAAACGAAAAATGACTCCTTTCTTATTTGCTATGTGCAAAGTGCCATATGCAAAGTTTTATATCAAGCCAGAGAAGTTTCTAGAAGAGGAAGGTGAGGAAGAGACATCCTCAGATGGTCTGAAAGACCATCCCCACCAATGTCTTGCTTTACCAGCAGAGTGGTCTTGGCTGGGTGTGCCAGCAGAGGAAAAAGAAGGCATACCCAAAAGCAGTGACAGCGGATTCATTCACAGCTAGATGTTGCAGGGAATGGAATTTTCTTTCTTATCCAACCTGTTATATTTTTCCCTGGAAATAAAACAGTCATGATTTTTTTTAATCTGAAACCCACCCAGAGCTGCAGCAACTGCAGATGCAGTTAGGCATTGAAGAATTCACAAAGGTTTAAACAGTATTAGCACAGAGTACTGAATTCCAAATACCAATATGTGAATTATAATATTACAGTTACCATGATTGCATATAAGTTTGATTGCTTTCTAATTGAATCTAACGATCTCTCTTTTTTTTTGTTATGGGACAAAATAGACAGGAGCGTTGAGTCTGGTCTGTATCTCTGTTTTATGTGCCTTGTTCCTCTCCGTTGAAGTCATCTGTCCCAGCAGTATGTAAATGGTATCACTACGTTGTCCAGATTCTGACTTTTTCCTGGGTATACAAAGCAATGTCTGTGCGAATTCCTGATTCATTTTGAAATCAAAGGCAGAATTTCTATTGACAGCAGGAGGGCCAGAGCTCCTTCACTGCCTCAAAGCTTCTTCCTGACACCCAACTGTTGCTTTGTTCTCCCCTTCTTTTAACACGACCTGTTTTTACTCTGTCCTCCAGGAATGAGGTTAAGAGTCTGCTTTGCCCAGACTGGAAGTACCATCTGCTGGCTTTCCTGTGCCACCTTAACATGGTCTGAAAGATATCTGGGCGTTTTACTCCTTTTCATTCGATATAAAAATCAGTGCTTTGAGTTTACTTCTGTCCAAAAACAAGAAACAAAAATCAGGTTTGGGGGCTTTTTAGAAACCAGTCAACTATTTTAGCTCTGGTTCTTACACAACCCAATGCAGCTAACTATTGCTAGAAAAGATTATGCAAAGCCATGCAGAATATATCTTCAATTTTTAAAAATTTTAAACTGTGGAAGGACAGTTGATTTCTGTTCATAAAATATAAACAACTCATCTTTGATTAGAAGACATGAAAGATGAATAATTCAGTATTTCTCGTGGTGATTCCTTCCACTAGTTAAACATTTCACTGTTAAAACATGATCATAATGTCTGGTTTGATTTGTAGACTTCAGCTTCATCCTACTGATGCATTATGCCTTGCTCCACTAAACCTAATTTTTCGGCACTTTGTTATTCTCCCTGTGAAAGTTCTTAGATGTTGCTATTGCTAATCTTTTTCTAAGCAAAATAGATTGATTCTGAAGATTCTTAATGTAGGAGATTTACTTCCAACCTCAGATTTTGTTATGGCTCTTTGCTGACAGACTACACAAGTTTTGTAAATGTGTTTTGAAAAATATGTTATATCCACATCTGTTCTTCCCATTGTGTACAGAAGGGTGTTGAACAAGTCTTTTCTTTTCGCTGGTCTCGAGTTACACTGGGAGCTCATGCTACGTTGCTAATTCATTATTATTCTCTTCAGTTTCTTTCTAGCTTTGGGTTTTCCAGCTGCAGTGCCACTTTCCCTAGATAAAGGGGCCATTTTTTCACCTCGATGCATAGGTTGGCGTTTGACTTTACTAAAATGCATTTTGCCCGTATAAGACTAACTTATGGAATGTTCTTGCCTGATGTTGTGAAGATGCAGCCCTTGTCTGTATTCGTTTGACGTTAACATAGTTTAACAGAATACTTTTCGTATCTTCATGTTTCCAAATGGGTGATAAGTGTACAGAATCGTTTGACCACCGTGAAATGGGGAAGGACAGTGAAATACAGCATTTCTATACACCCCTTTTGGCCTGCCTACTGGCTTCAGGCTGTGTAATGTTTGGTGGCAAAGTGACTGCTGGTGAAGGGTCTTTCCATGGGGAGCAATTGCCCTGTGTGTCCTCTGTTAGTGCCCCTGTTCCCTCCTGAGATGCCCGTCCCTTGTCTGCTTAGCAAGTGGAGCTGGAGGATTGGGTGGAAAGGGCTTCGTGACTATCAGGATAGCATGCTCCAGGAAACAACACTCCACAATGAGGTGATGGGATGTTTCTGATGTGCCCTGAGGGGTTGAAAGTTCTGCAATAGAGCAGCAGGGAAAAGCCCTGTATGTGAGAGAGAAAGGGGGTTAAAATGCCCAAATGGTTCTGTTGGTAGCTGGAGTGTGCTGTAAACAAACTTTCCTGGGAGTCACTCTCTACTAGAAACATCTTTTTTTTTTTTTTTTTCCCCTCTCCTTTTCTGCAATGCATTAAAGGAGCTAAAAGGCACTTTAGAACAGAAGTGTCACTTTTGCCTCTGCTTGCAGGTATGCCACCTAAAATAGTATGAACCATAGATCACTTTAATAGATAGCAGCAGAAGCTTCACAAATCCTTGTGATTCAAACTTCAGAGAAAGCTAATGTAGCAATTCAGAAGAGGAGGGCTGCAGTCGTGCATTTTGTGATTGAAAAGATTATGAGCTGAATTCAGCTGATGGCGTAAGGGATGTCAGTCAATTGAGCAATGGTAATGCATTTAAAGGGATTAATGACTCTGGTGGTGAACGTCCTGTAGCTTGATAATTACTCGTGCTTGAGTTAATTATCTGAGCTACATTTGCTTTGTGAAGCAGTGATGGAGAGGTAGGTGGCTTTCATACACCATAGAAATACTAAAAACAGATTGCTGTATCACTAATCCCAAAAAACAATGTCTTGGCAGGGGAAGTGCTTCCATTTTGCAGCTTGCCTTTTGCTTGTGTCTCTTGGATAAGCAGCAGAGCAATCAGGCATGACGAGTCTTTTATCCAAAAGCTTCCACTGTGTTAAAATGGCAGACATCACCCTTGGTTTGACTGTGGCCTGAGTATAAAGGAGGAACACATGCAGGGGACGCCACGGGATGTGGAAGCATGCAGAGCTGTCCAGACCAGCTCTAGATCCAAAGCAGAGTGGTCAGAGTACTGCAGCTCCTGACTTCTTGCCTGTTCCCGTATCCTCACATGCGCACAGAAGTGCTATACAGAGGGTCACATAAATGATGGGCTTGGATACAGATTTTTACGTGTGCATAAATCTTTCCTGGACTTTTCCTAGCCTGCTTCCCTCTCTCTCCAGACTGGGGTTTAGGCTGCAGCTACCCGATAGTGAATAGGGTTTCCTTGAGTGCAATGAGATGATGGAGCAGTGACTTCCTGAACTCTTCAAGACACTGGCAACTGTGAAATACTCCAGACCTGCTTTTGAAAGTCAGTGGATTTTGGTTATGGTCTGAGCTAAGACAGCAAATTTTACTGACTTTAAGACTTTTTGTCTATTAGGACCTTTGAAACACGTTCCATGGAGTTTGTGTTTCTTAATTCCAGTTAAGAGTGAGAAGGAGAGAAACTCATCAGAGATCTTATCTTGACTAGGAAGAGGCTTACACTGTCCCTCAGATTGCTTTTAGTTCCTATAAGTGTGTGACTCCAAGCATACTCAATGAGCCAGGAATTACATTATACCACTGCTGAGCCTGTAATAATACCAAGAGCATGTAGGAAATTGATGCAATAGTCTTGGAGTGCTCTGTGCCTCATAGTGTCATTGAATACACCATTTCCAGACTTCTGGTATTTTATGATTTCCTGTCTGTAGTGTAATTTGAATCCCCTAAATGTTTTCTGGGTATCAGGACAGTCTTTCAAGAAATAGGAATGACCTGTGCTTCTAGGAAGTACATGTTACTTTTTTTCACCTCTCTCAGTAGTTAAGCAATACCTCCCCATCTATTTCTTAGTTTTCCTTAGATAATTCTATGTCAATATGCACTATTCCCTCTCTGCATTTTGCTTGGCTGACCTGAAAAAGTCTCTGTGGCCTGTTTTTTAAATGTCAGTTTGATTTGAGATGCCAGCTAAATTAGCTCAGTGCTGCCTGAAATAGTAAGTGTAAACATGTTAAAGAGGTCTTGTATTCTTGTACAGAGCCCCATCAACTCCTACTAGAAGCAGAAAGAAGAATATTCATGACCCGTGGTAGGATTGGATTGATCTACCAGTGATATTTCTTCATCACCCAACAGGCATCCTCCAACATGCGAACTAAAGTTCATGCTGCTTTATCTAAGAAAAGAAATTAAATTTATTAGATAACCTTCAAAGTGTAGCAACTTAATTATCTTCAGGCTTTTGCAAATATCCAGCTGGGTAGAATACTAATCTTTTAAAATTATTCTTATAATTACAAAATCATGATTATATTCAGTTTTGGATGATTGATCATAGCTCAGAATAGCTCTCGTGTATATTCCTTGATGCATGGTTGTAGGCCCGGTCTAAAAAACAGCACAGCTTCAACTGAAGGTGATAAAGCTGTGTTCAGTCATAAGAACTGAGAATCTGGCTCAGAACATTAAATCAATTTGGAGGTGTAGTGCTGGGTTCCCCTTTGGTCCTTTCAGATACCTTATTGAGCCATACCAACAGCATGTCTCCATACATTAGGCAAGTATCTCACTCACGGCTGTGAGATTTGAAATGGACATTTACTGTAGTCATCAATTCTGCAACAGTTCTTCCCTATTAAACAACTTTTTTTTAGGAAACTGAGTCAAAGCTATGTAACCCCTCTCGACCCCTGGGTTAAAATACTTGCAGGAATATTTTTTCTAATTTATTTTTTAAAAATTGACACAGTCTTCCATCCTCAATGAGAAGTCCCAAAGCACATGAAAATCTTGTTGTGGGAGAAAAGATAGGCTGAGAAAGAGGAGAGCAGCCGCAAAGAGGTGAGAAAGCAGAGGCAGCCCCAGGTGTGGGTCTGCTCCTTTGAACAGGGAGTCACAGCCTGAGCCTGGGGGCTTCACTGCTGCAGGGCCATGGCCATGCTAAAGTGTCTCCCTCTTCTGCTTGGTCAAAGAGACGTTCTCTGCAGGCAAAAACCTTCAAACTCAAAGTTTTCTCCAAACCAGTAATTTCCTGCAGGAGTATGTTTGACAATAAATATCCCCAGATGACTCTACAGCCTGCCCCATGGGAATAATCACATTGACAGCCCATTATCTGAGGGAGATTCAGGGGAATTGCCAAGTGTTCCTGAAAGATTTTGCCTTTCCTCTATGAATTATCCTACGTTTATGCCATTCTATAAACACCACGAAGCAGACACCTTTAAATTGTTGTTTTGGTGCCACACCAACACTGAGTGTGCTTCTTCCACCTACCTGATGTCTATGCAAATCAGTAATTCCCCTATCTAGGTTTTTAAAGACTCTCTTGGAGTAATCCTTCTCTCCCAAATAAGGAGATTAAGCTATGGGCTCCAAATGGGACTTAGTAATATTTTCTTATTTGATCACTTTAAAGTCGTTTCTCGCTCTATGGTAGCTTCATAAAGTACCTTTTAGCTTTTAGCACGATCAAGGGAGCCTGACTTCTCTCTAATTTTCTGTGTAATGCATTTAAGGGACCCAAATCCTTCAAGTCAAGGACACTTTGTTAATTTACAGACACATGAATTTTTCCCTTTGGCATTAGCCTGTACTGCCCAGGAGGTGCAGTTTTCCAGTCATGTCGTGCATAAATGTATACCAGTTTGCAGGCTCTTAATTGCTTCTTTGTAGAACCATGAGCATGTGTGAAGTCAATGGAGTGGCAACCCAGCTGCTGGGTGCATGGAGTCAGGTTGTCTGCAAGTCACCAGCGTGGCTGCAGGCTGTTGTGTGAGGCCAAACAATACTGTGTGAGCCACAGTATCTTGGGTAAAGAGGAAAGGGGATTGTGCTTCACAAATGAATGCTTGTGTAAGTATGCTATCATCAGTATGAAGCTAAACCTCAAAGTCCAAGTGTCAGCAAAAAGGTGAGCTGCTACCTTGCACTCCCCTCAAACCTGTGATGTGTGCTGGGAGGGTATGCATGTGCCTGGAAGGTTGCTCACTTTCCCAGCTCCACCAGTTTGGCTACAGAAGACACATCTCCAAATAAATGTCCCCCACTGATATGGTTCAGATTAGATCTCCTCACTGGACTGTTGCAAAGGCACAGCCGTTACTTGATGCAACATGAGAGGAACCCGCTCCTTCCTCCCTTTCCCTTCTCCGTAAAGCACAGAGAGTTGTGCTTTGCCTTGTGATTAAATCTCAGTAAACAGCCATAACACAAAATAGGATATCTTTCTTAATCCCAAAATCTTGTTACTGATCTGTGCAATACTGTCAAGCAAACTGATATTTGTGCCTGTCAAATTTATTCAAATTTATTCATGGTAAGATCATTCCAGGGGGTGGCGTTTGTTGCAAATTTATTACATAGTTTAAGTAGTTCTCTCCTCTCTGTCCTTTCCCTGTTCAGCATTCCCAATGTGTTAACAGTCAGCAGAAACACCGTTTTTCCACTTTCCATTTTACTAGCCCCAACAAGCCACAACCTCAGGCTGTTTTCTTCCATGTCTTTTCTTTTTGTTTTGCATGGCATGTTCTAACGCAGTCTTAGATCTGACAAATGCTTCAGCAGATACACATTGGGATCGCATTAGCCCCTGAACCCACCAGCTGCGTTGTTGCACTGTTGTCAATAACCAGGCATCGTCTGACCTCTGAACATGCTCAACATTTTCTCCTCCTCAGACGTTTCCGGCTGATGAGCTCTCAATTTATAGTAGAATTTCTCGTAATTGAGGTAGCTGATTATTATCACGCAGTGTGGTACATTTTGTCACATTTCTGCTAATCTAGTCCTAAAGATCAGCCGGTTCTTTTTATGAGGTGCCTCAGACTGTCCTTTTTTATTGCATTTATTAAAGCTGCTGAATTTTAGCCCATTTTCATTTGCTTCACTTGAGTCTAAATTAACAGTTAAGCTTCTAATTATGTACCACTATAAGCAACTAGTATGAGGAATCAGCGATGCCTGTTTGTAAATTCATGCCTCTGTTTGTATGCCTAACCCTCTCCCCCCATATTTTATGCGTACTCGGAATAAGATGCCATCAGACGACAAAAGATTATCTGATGAACCATTCAGCTATAATGCTTATCTATATTGAATGCTGTGTGAAATAAATTACAGTTTGCTAAAGAAAATGAAACATATTTTACCTTACAGGAAAAATTGCATCTACTTCCCAAGTCAATCATGTTTCCAAGGGTTGATGAATAAACTAAAAACTCTGCTCCCGTAAGCACCGGGCTCTTGGTTGGAAGGTAGAGACAGGTAGATTCGGCTGTAGTTTATTTTTATCATGGAATTGTTCCTGACTTGAAAAAGGACACTTAAGCCAAAAATGTATATATATATTTTTTGCTGTGCTTTCTGCAATTTCTTTCTTTTGTACTTCTTCTGTTTTTGTCAAGTACTTCTGAAGAGTGCATGCAGTCTTTGTGACGGGTAAGGTGAAGTGGCAGGCAGTGTTATGCCTTCTGGGTTCTTGTGTGAAACAAATCTGTACAAGCAGCACAGGTAGGAATTTCTGAAGGGACACACAACTTGAGGCATCTTGCCAGCAAGTGTCTTCTCTGTAAAGAGAATGCCAAGAGACTGCTCTCAGGTATCTCTGGTTGGTGGTGCCCCAAAGCACTCTTCTCTTCAGAAATTCTCTGTTGAAGTTGTGTTGAAAATGTTCCTTTTTTATTGAGCCACTTGTTGCTGTGCTTCATATAGAGGCCTTTGGTTTTAGAGAGGATTTTGCTTATTTCCTGGCTTGTAATGTCATGAAATATGAAATCTTAAGAACCATAAAAATTTCTGATATTTAAATACCAGGACTTGAACTAAGATAAGTACTAGTCTCACTTGTACTTGTACTGCTTAGGTGGCCTTCTTAGAGACTTCAACCCATAAGGGTCTGATGTTTGCAATAGTCAGTACTGCAAAGCCACACTGTGTAAGCCCACTTCTATAATGATATTTATGGGCCTGATTTTCAATAAACCAATTCGTATTCAGATATCTAGGTGACTTGTAGAACAGGAACCTTCGTTCATTTATTCCTTGTAAATCTTGTAAAACTTTTGTTCTGTGGAAGACAGATCATTCTGTGTCATAGCACAAGGTCTTTTTTTTTCCTGTGAGATGTAGCTTTAAAGAACAAAAAGGATTGACAGGCATACAGAAAATTAGCAAAGCTAAAAGGCGAAGATTTGGGGTGGAAATTTATTCTAGAAAGTAATCTCCTAAAGAAATACACTGAGTAGCTGTAGTGGTAGCTATCCTGTGTACACCTGTACTTTCCTAAAGGTAATGAGTTCCAGAAAAATTAAGACTGTGCATCATCTGCTTAACAACAGGTACTGCAGGTATTAAAATGGAGCACTGTGGTGTTACACGAAAAGGCAGTAAAGAGAAATGTCAGCCCTCCTGGGGACCATGCAAAGCAAACTCCACCAAATGTTCTGAGTCTCCTATCCTGAACGCAGGCAGGAATGGGAGCAGGAGATGCTGATCCTTTCTTTTCTCCATGTCATATATTGTTGCATAGGTGAGAGTATGCCCCGTGGTTGTGGGGCTCGTTGTTGATCTGGTGAAATGAGTGTGGGAACCTTATGTGTTCAGATCACTGAAACCTGCACAGAGTGTAGACTCATCATTTTTCTTGACTAACCATGCAGGCTACCATTTTCTTGGCTGATAACATCTGTGCCTCTAAGATCTTAGTCAGAAGCGTGCAGGAGGATGCAAAATGCCTCACGGTGGGCTTTCTCTTTGTTATTCTTCCACAGTTTCATTGTGGAATATTGCACTCTGTTGCTAGAGTATAACTACCCAGTGGTTTGGATCTTAAACTCTCGTGTCTTCATTAGCTTTCTTCCAAAGTAAAAGTGAAAATGTAAATGGAATTTTCAAAGGCAAACCCACCAATAAGAACAAAATACCACTTTACATTTTTAGCAACAGAAGGAAGCCTGGATGAAGAGAATTTAATTTTAAATTACATACAAAAAGAAGCAAAAGTTGAATAGCTTTCTCTTTCATATTTTCTGTGCATCTGTCACAGGAAATACATATTTTCTATTCACTTGAATTAAATATTAGTTTGAAAAGTATACTAGTTTTAGGCTGTTTGATGTGACTTGTCTGATGGATGAGTATCTCATTTTCATGCTTCCTGGGGATCTATGATCATAAAGGACTTTATAAACATATGGTATTTTACATCCTAACAGGCATGTCCGTTAATATTTATGGTTACTGTGGGCATGTCAAAAGGATCTCACAAATGCGTCTTGAAGTGTTACAGATGAGGCAAAACAC
This sequence comes from Penelope pileata, assembly GCA_013396635.1. Classification (NCBI taxonomy): domain Eukaryota; kingdom Metazoa; phylum Chordata; class Aves; order Galliformes; family Cracidae; genus Penelope; species Penelope pileata. Next base: position 1,216,552 of record WBMW01000581.1, read on the forward strand.
AGCCCAGATCGATGCCACCTTCCTGTGTTCCAGACTCTGTCTCTTGGTGTTTGGATCTCAACACTGCCTTTTGTTACTTCTCCTGATGAGTCTGGGATCTTTCATAACAATCGTGTCACAATTAAGTCAACAGGTATAGAGCAAGCTGCACGCATGGAATTAGACACCCACCAGAATTAAATGAAATCTCCAAAATTACTCGCTCACAAGACAAAGCAGGGCTGTGAACATATTTTATGGACTAATGGCAAAATTCAGTTCTTTTTCAGTTTCTCGATATGATGCACTCTAGCTTCCAACAAAAATTTTAGAGCTCATAAAATGTTAGCAAAATCTCATCTCCTGCACAGGAAGAAATCAGGAAAGACTACAAGAAAAATTATTTGTTTCTGAATACATGCTTGGAAGGGATGCAGACATTGTGTGAGGGTATTTGAAGTGAAAGACCTTCATATGAAGAAAGGCATTGCAGTCAGTTCCACAGGAAAAAGGACAGGAACAGCATATAAATGGTACCTAACACAGTAATAGTTGAAAAAGACTTTGTTTGAAAATAAGTGAGTAATTACTTAATTTAAGATTAGAGTTCTATATTTACTCATGCATGTGTTCAATTTTGGTGGGCTAATTAATGTGCTGACCCCATTTACAAATTTTTGTGGGATTGAGGCATGTAAGTTTTCAAACCAATGTACTACTCAAAAACGTTATCTGATTTCCAGGTATTAAGTCTATGCACTGCAATAAATGTTCAAAAGTAGGCCAAAAGTACTTGTGTCAAATGAAAAATTGAAAAAAAAGAAAACAACAAACCAACAAAACCTATATTGTTAGGAAGGTTATTCCGCTTCTGGGAATGTTACGAGATGGCTGCAAAATATGTTTTCTTGTTCTTATAGACAATCTACCCAAGGTGGATGCTGTAAAGGGTGGTGTGGATTCATGGTTTTAATTAAGCGGGTTTTAACACCAAAATTTACATGCAACAGAACTTCGTAATAATAAAAAGAGAAACCCTACTTATTTTCATGAGAACATTAAGCCCCATGATTTTATGTATCTTCTACTTAGGAAAAAAGATTTTCATAACATAGGTAATTAAATAAACTTTATTCAGTTCTTGTTTTGCAGGGAATAAACTCAAAGTAAAGAATCATTATCATAAAAAAACTCTGTTTAAACAGACTTTGCTTGTGTAAGAATGCAAATTTTGCAGAGAGGAGCAAAAACATGCCACGCAGCTGTTTAGAGTGCATTATAATGCAAACAATTTAAGCTGCTTTATGGTAAAATGAGCATGAAATTAATATCCTTCACCCAATTGCTAAACCCACATGAGAACATTTGTTTTTGAATCAAAGGGTTTGAGGAAGGGAATGTCCAACATCTCGAGACACTGTGCAGCGAAGCTCTGCCTGGTGGCTGGTGCTCTGTGCAACCTACAATGAGTTACAAGACGGGACCATCAAGGTATAATTTTTCCTAAATGTAATTTGAGGTTTACAATTTGTCCCATGTTTTTCTCCACCTCTGAGCTTCTGTGAAGATGTTCATGGCTCCCTCCATGATTGAAGTGGCATAGACAATTTATGTAGGGCAGAAGAGGGGGAATTGTTGCTGTGTGGTGGCAAGATGGATCTGTGCTGCTGGAGTGCCCTGCGCAGTAGCTCTCCTTATGTTGTATGAGTGTGGGATCCCCCAGAGACTGCTTAGACCTTTTATCACAGGCATGTGGGCAGCAGAGCAGGTGAGGCACTGTAGGATTTGGGATGGACTGGCACATACCTTGTCAATACATTAGCCCAGAAAAAATGATTGCCAGGATGTGTCATGGTGGGATAGAGGTAGGGAAGCCAATGTAAGACAGCAAGGAAATTCTGCAAGGGGACAGAAGGACAAGCCCCATGAATAGTGTGTATGGGAGGACCAGTGAGGCAAGGTGTGAGACAGCCATCCAGCTCTACAGTCCCCTCCTCACTGGTATGGCTTTGTAAGTGATCATGTGTGAAGCCAAGACATAACTACGTAGAGTGACAGTGGTGTATTCTCACTGGAAAAGTGCCTGTGTTTTCATTTGAAGCAGGATACCCTCCTGTAACTACTTGTGAACACTCTTCACCAGTTCTATGAGCTGCATCGTACTGGATGGCTTTGAGTGACTCTTGAAGAACAGAGAGCAGGCTCTGACCAGACACTATTTACATTGCTTTTTGCCATTTGAAGTACAGATATGTTACAGCTTGCTTGAAAACAGATGGCTAAAATGAGCCATCACAGAAGTGGCATGCAAACCCCTCGTGGCAAGCTTGGTCCTGGTGGCGTGCGATGGCTGGAGGTGCAGCGCTGGTCCCAAATGCTTGTGCTGCTCTAGAGCAGCAAGGCACAGGCTCTGTCTGCTCAGTTCATGCATGGTGTCTGTCTGTCCTTGGGGAAACCTCTGCTCTCCTCAGCAAAGATCCTGGTGTGGCTCTGGGGGCATTGCTCATGCTAGATGTATTCTGGCTTGGACAGGACCTGCATCTCCTGCCCTCCATCACTCCGGTCCCGGAAAGTTCCCTCCAGCCGTCGTGTTCTTCTCTCCCTAAGGAAAATAAGGAATGGTCAGGATTAAAACAGGTGAAAATAGGTTTAGCGTCTGCGCTTATGTGCTTCCTCCCCTCCTGGGGGATAGTCAGGGTGACAGTAAAGGAGCGGTACTCGAAGGGCGGGCAGAGGCGGTTGTTGAAGAGGCAGTAGATGAGGGGATTGATGGCACTGTTCAAGGCCGGCAGGTTCTGGATAATCACGGATGCATAGAAGCGCTCTTTGGTCTCAGGGAGGATTTCAAAGTTGTCCAGGATATCAAACAGAAAGTAGGGGCTCCAACAGAGAACAAATGCTGCAGAAGAGACAGAGGAAGAGCTTGACGTTAGATAGTATAGCTATTTAGGGAGTTAATCACATACACGCATGGAGAGACTGTCATAACACGTAAGTATTTGTTCATGCAAGAAATATTGCTCCCTATTCAGGGTCTTATTTAAGAGGATAGTTATTAGATTCTGTTTTTATTTGTCTTCATTTTTATTTTAATGCCCATAAAATACATTATGTGTGCTCCTTTAAGTGTTTAGAGTGCTCCCTCTAGACATATTGAGGCACTTCTGAGCACTGCTCACACATAAAGGGTAAATAGGTAGCCAGTTAGAGCATCATCACTTACAGAGAAGCGCTCTGTTAATGGTCCCCTGAGTGAGTAGCCAGTCTAAACGCACACAGCACCAAAGTGCTGCCCGGTGACAGCCCTGCCTATCTCAGCCACCTATTAAGAAAAGGCTCTTAGGCACCCCAGGAGCAAGGAATGGCACTTTCACACCAAATTACAGCAGGCTGACATGCCACTTTGCATGCTGGTTGGAGGTGCTGCGTAGGAAGGGCGCGCACTCTGATTCCTCTACTGCTATTTGAGAGACAAGCCTGAGGGAGGGAAGGGAGGGCTGCTCCTTCCTGGCTTTTGTTCAGAGGTGGTAGAAATGAAGAGGCCACAGGTTTAGCTTTGTTTGCAGGCATAGGGGATGAATTTGTCTCATAGGTATCTATGTCAAGTCCTCTCACAAGGATTGTTGAAAAGGCTGGGGTGGGCAGTTCACTCAACTAAGGTATAGGCACCTGGATTGCAAATGTGCAGTTTTCTGTGAAATCAGACATATGCTTTCTCCCTGATGCAGATGAGACAGCAGAATGACCAACCCCATGCTTGCTGTCCTTTACATTAAGCAGTATTTCTCAGCTGGCATAGAGCTGGATGCTCAGTGAATGTGCAAGGAAGAGGTAAGCTCTCCTGTTCTCCAGGGTGACAAACCTGACAGCATCCATGCTGGATGCAGGAGCCAGCATAACAGCAATGAGCACTGCCAGTGTGTGGATCATAGCACTGACTGTGAGGCTACCACTGTAGGTGGCTTCAGAGAAATCCACGAGTGCCATGTGCCTTAACTTCCTTGCACAATGAGAGATGCTGGGTGCCTGATACCACCAAGGTCCTTTGAAACACTGAGCACCCAGGTGAGCTCTTGCCATCTGGAGGCATTGCAGCAGTGGCTGTTTCTGACACAAGCTTTCTCTGATCGCCATGCAGGAAATTTCAGACACAGAGAAGGTGCTCTTGGATTTCTGAAAGGCATGAATCACACCAGCATCTCTCATGTTTAAGGACGCTGCTGCAAACCAGTGAACTAAGCACCTCCGGTAGTAGCTATTATTGTGGTATCAATCAGTCTGAATTTGGTGCAGGATTAGGAAGAGGAGCGATCTCTCTTGTGGTTCTCTGGGGAGTAAATAGCTTCTGATGCCTCCCTGCCTGTCTCCGGCAGCTAATCACAAGCCCTGTGTGACGCTGCCTGTATTTATTGAGATTAAATGTCAGCCTCCTAATTCCATCAGGATAATGTCATCTCCCTGGGAGACGGAGGACACCTGCACTGAGTCATCTGCGGTCCGGCTGGATGGGGAGAGCTCTTTCTTTCCATCTCCGCAGGAAACGTGCTTCTGACATCAGAGTCAACTGCTCTGCATTTCTCACCTCTCCTTCCTGTCCCTGCCCTGCCCCAGAGCTTATGTGCCACCCATGTTCTTTAAACCTAGAAAACAACACATTTGCCAGGTCTTTCAGCAGCCTGGATTAGGAGGTGATGCCCGCCTTTGCTCTTTTTAGTCAATGTCACTCCTTTATGTGCAGGGGAGGGCTGTGTATATCTCTGCACCCGAGGAATACGTCAGGTGCCTAAAATAGGATCCTGTCAGTCACAGGAGAGCAGAGGACAAGATCAGAAGGCAAGTCAGGGGTCTAAGTCAAGCTCCTTCTCTGAACCATCTAATGTGCTTTATTTGCTGGTGATGGAGGGAGCCAAGGAAAACTAGCTCCCTAACTTCAGCATCCTCCTCAGCTGCCAGCTGCAGGACTTTTCGTTGTCACTTACCAAGAACAATTACAATGCTGTACTTGATGGCTTTCACTTTCGCTCTGGATATGAACCCACGACTGGTGTAGCCAGCAGAGGTTTTGCCATCTGTGGAGAGAGGAGCTGAGCTAGTGAAAGAGCAGGGCTGGTGCATGTATTTCTTGAAATTCACACACTTGAAAGTCTGCTCACATTAGACACTCAAAACCTGAGCGCACCAAAATCAAAAGTGGAAATGTAAGTATAGGGAAGATTCCTGAAGCACTGTGGCAGCTGCATATCCCTGATCCTCCACACTTGGGCGTGTAGGCAGGGGAAACACTGCTCATGCGCCCAACAGTATCAGTCTAGCAAAAACCATTGGCCATCACAGCTGCAAACACACAACTAGAGTGGTGTTAGAAGAGATGTTTTCTGAAAGGAACTGGCAACAGTAATTAAAAAAACATAGGACATAACCTTGCAAAACAGACTACCTGTTCACTTTTTAACTGCATTTCAGTTAGATGGGTTTTGAATGCTACATACTCCATTTCCTTAACCTCTTACTCTTTCTGATGCTTTAGATAATTGGTCATGCATTTTACTTTTCATCTGGACTCAGTAATAAAAGAAGAAATGCTGCTAGACTAGCTTTTCAGAAATGAAATGTGGCTTGAATTGAGAAGCAAATTCTATTCAGCTTCACACCAGGGCTGGTTGATCTCATTTCCTCTGAAGTCACACTAATGTCTCTGAGAACTGTGCTCTGTATTTCAATAGCAGTACCAGCATGATTGTAATAATATGCTTGATTTCATTATTAATGTCAATTTGCTGTTCATGTTGCTGGGTGAGAATAATTAGGTTCATCATAGTGAACACACAAGGTCATTTCTTATCAAAACATCTCTCAACTCCTGTAATCCAAGCTAAGAACTGGAATTTTAATGAATATCATTGGAAATAACTATATGTACATGACTTCTGGCACCTCTTACAAAAACAGCATATCCAGGCTGTGTAATTTGGAAGGAAAAAATGTAAATAAAATTAATGAGAGCTTGTTATCAGTGAAACATTCCATAGAGAAGCCTGAAAATAGTCCATACCTAATATTACTGGAAGTTACTTGGCTTATAGAGCAGAATGTACCTCTTGGACAAGAAGAATGACTTTTTTTTCAAGGTTACTTGCCTTGACCAAAATACAGACTTTCCAAGGGCATGTGAAAATACTGCAAAGTTTTTATTTAAGTGTCTGCTAGAAAACAAATCATTTCAGAAATGGGCAAAGTTCTTGGGCTGAGGATTCTAAGTTCTAGAGTGAGGATTTTTTACCTTGTAATTCTTTTCTTGCAGATGTTTTCTGTCATTTCTCAGAAGGTTATTTAGTGTCAAGGGAAAGAAGGAAAATAATAGCGTAGAAAAGAGTTATGAATGAGCAGTTAGAGAAAACCCATTCCCACCACAGTGATGGGGTCCCAACTCAACACCACATGTGTGAGCATTCCCAGATTTGGTGTGGCTGGCCAGATTCAAATCGTGCATCTGGAGACACATGTGCTCTTAGACTCACCAGGGCAGCTGGATATAATGACAGCCTGAGCTTTGCTCTTCATCCAGATGGTTCGAATCACGATTGAGTATATGACGCTACAGAAGGGAAAGAGTCATTGATATTATGAGGGACAGTAAATTTAACTGACATCTCAGTCATTTGTGCTCAGTGAATATACTTATCTGTGCGTAAGGAGCTCATGGAGATGACAGAGCTTCAGAAGAATGATGGTAATAATAACAAACAACAATATTAAATTAAATATTACTCTCCCAAAGTACTTTTCAGGAGCAGACTCAAATTGTTTTCACAATGAAGTTTGTTACCATTGTCCAAGCTTTGCAGATGGAAGCTCTGAGGTTTGAAGCAGTGACATGGTTTGGCCAAGCTCTCTCAGGCAAGAGCTTGTTGGGAATTTTGAGGTGGCTGAGGCCGGATCTGTCTGGTTACCAGGCCCAGACAGAAGACACCTCATCCTGCACTGCAAAGTGCTCGTAAGTGCTTTATGTGGGAGCTGCAAGGAGGAAACTTGCCCTGAAATGGGGGAAGTAAGAGGAAGGGCCTCTTATTGTTTTGGCTGCATGTCCAGCTTTGTTGTGGTGCTGCTTTGGAAATGTGAAGCTGTTGAATAAAACGGTACCTCAGGGAAGGCAATGGGGCACAACTCAGGAGAACATAAAGTACCTCAGTGCTCACTGTCAGCTAATGATGTCCTGAGAACAAAATCAAGGAGCACAGAAGAGTCAAGTAGATGGGAAGAATTAGGTGACTCAAAACCAGATTCACTGCAGTTTTCATATTTAGAAGGGAATATGCAAATATCTTTGATGGGAAAGATGGAAAGTGCTCTAGTCCACAGCAACCACAGATAGCTATGGCCTTTGCCTAGGTGATAACAACTGTGGGATTCTATTTATTTAACATAGAATAGGTGAAAGTAATTCCTCTCTGCAGAAGAGCTGTTTGAACCCACATTCTGGAGGATGTTATGTTTGCAGCCCCTTCTGCCTCTTCCCCTGAAAGTGTGGATAACATGCAGCTAAATCAGTAAGCAAGAGCAAGCTTTTGTCTGGTGACTTTCTCTTTCACTTGCCAAGGGAGATAATTTTAAAATATTTCAGCTAGTGCACTTGGATTGCCATGTTTTCCTAAAAATCAAGCATCACAGCAGAAGTCGTTGTGTGCCATTTGCAACACACCACAGTGTTTCGGTGGGCCCTGGGCAGCCTGATGGTTAATTGTCACAGACCTTAGTGGTGAGCCTGTGAAAATAGGTGCAACTCTGGAAATTATTTCAGGGTGTTTATAGAGACAGAAAAGGTGTCTTGTTTTCATGCAGCTTATTTTGTTATCAGAAGAGACATTATTGCTATTAGAGCTTCCAGAACGATACACAAGCCTTTCCTATAGTACCCTCAATTCCTAACCACGTTTGCAAAGGCAGTAATTTAGCATCCTGGAGATTTCCTTTCTGTACAGGTTTGAGACATCTGGTTCCCAGGCTGAGTAGGTGAGAGCTAGAAATTCAGCACACAGACCAGGCTGTGCAGCAGAGCAGCACCATACTCACCCAGCAAGGATTTTGCATGCATCTGCCACAGACGCCAGCTTGCCCTCCTTAATCCCTTCAAAGGTCCAGCATGGCTCCCAGCTGACTCAAACATTTTCCTTTTATCTCCTGGCTTTTCAAGAGCCTGTTTATTTATCAGCCAGTGCACTTGAGAGTTTCTGTGTACTTTGCTCTGACGGTGGTTGAAAATTCATGTATCATTTCTTCTTTGATTGTTCCAGTGAATCAGGATGTATTATGATGGTAATTGTTGTTATCATGAGAAAACTTCATCCAGCTCCTGCAAGACCTGTTTCTATTTTATCTCTAGCCTGACATTTTTATTTGCAGTCAGAACAATACCCCCTCTGATGCAAATCTGTGTATGTGTGTTTGGAAGGGCATATCCAGAGCTGCCCAAATATCAGAGTGAAGGAGCCTCAAATACTGTTTCCATCCTTCCAGCCAAGTGCCACAAGGGCTGAATTAAGAACCCAGGCTCCTTACTCGCTTTCCCTCCTACCCTGGAAATCCTGCTCTCTTGGCTGCAGATGATTAAGAGCAGCCCTTTCAGAAGATACAGTTATAGCAACTTGCTTTTTCACACAGTGGTCAAGGGATGCGACATCAGGTCCTAACGTACGCTTGGCATTTCATGTATACAATTACATGCTGAATCCAATTTAATTTGAATACTTATTTTTTAGATGTCCAGAGGAAACTTTGATACCTAGTTTATTCCAGTGACTCCTAAAGTGCTGGCAACATAGTGGGTTTCTACCTATGTTTTTGCCTCTGTTTGTTTTTCTTTTCTGTATATCTGAATCTATGGAAGCCTTCCTTACTGGGAGTCCAGAAGTGGTGTAACACTGCTCAGGGTGGGTATCAGGGAAGCCACATGCCACACTACGTCCACTTCCCAGGGACAACAAGGCCTTTATGCCTTCATCTCTCTGGGATTCCAGATCTTATTACTATCGCGTCTTCATTTTCCACCCTTTCCAGAAATGTGTCACTTAAAGCTTAAGATCATAAAAGGCATCTATGTGTGTGTTTCAAAGCCAAAAAAAACCCAACCAACCAACCAACCAAAAAGCAAAAAAGAGCACATATGGAACGAAAGTTGTATTTTTCTTAAAGAGGAAAAGCAGGGTTGGTTTTTGTTTTGTTTTGTTTTCATTGTTGTTTTCAGAATTGAGTCGTAGATTTTTTCTTTCTGTAAAAGGTAGCTGGAGGAGGGAGTGGGAACAGACTCTCACTTGATGGTGAACAAAGTGGCAGATGAACAAAGAGTAGAGAGGGATAGGTGGGAGCTGGTGTTCAAACGGATTGGAGGTCTGGACCATAGAATGGCTTAGATTGGAAGGGACTTCAAAGATCATCTAGCTGCAACCCCCTGCCATGGAAAGGCTTGGCAACCACTAGATCAGACGTCAGATCAGGTTGCCCAGGGCCCCGTCCAGCCTGGCCATGAACATCTCCAGGGATGGGGCATCCACAACCTTTCTGGGCAGCCTGTGCCAGCACCTCACCACCACCCTCTCAGTGAAAAATTTTCCCCTGACATCTAATCTAAATCTAAGATGTTCTCGGATTTCTTTGTGCCTGTAAGCACTTAGTGCGCTGCCAACCCTAACGGGGGGTTCTTGGATGCCGTGTAAATGTGTTGTAGTCATAATGCACACTGTTATACTGAAATATTATTTGAGTTGTTGTGACCCATTATTTGCAAGTAAGGGACTATTTAAAAGGAAGAAAGAGATCAGATGTAGTAGTCAAATCTGGATGGAAAAAGAATCCAAGATTTTTTGAGAAGGAGCCACTCAGGCTATGAAGACCACAGGACAGAATGGACATGCTGTTCATATGAAAATGCACCACTTTTTTCTAGCCCCAATAAGATGCATATGTGTAGAAATGTCAGGAAATCACAAGAATACGCTTTAGACTAGGGATGTAACTCAGCGAATTAAATTCATTGCACCTCCAAAAGCAATTTAGATTGATCCAGATTCTAAGATGCATGTTCATTGTAGCATGTTATTAGTTAATGGCATTAGTTAATTTGACCCCACTGGTAATTTTGGCAGTCTTTGTTCCTACATCACTTTTGTTTTGGAAAATAAAATGTCTTCTGGTAAAGCTAAGTAATGATATTAACATTCATAAGAATTATTGATTTGTCAACTCGTTAAAAACAGGAGTTTTTTTGTTTGTTTTAAAATAAATGCTTGCATTATGATAGCATCTCATCTGGGCTCAGTATTTACTAATAAAATGAGCCATTATAATGGCAAAAAGTACACTGAAGCTCCCCATTAATTGCTTGTACTTGTCATCCAGCATTGTCTATTGTTGCTCATACTTTATTTGTGCAAAGGGCTGCAGCTGCAGTATGTTTTATGGTAGCTAATTTGCAGCACTGTTTATCCAAAGACAAAAATTGTATGTAACTTCACCCAGACAAACCATTATAGGCATGCATAATGGGTAAGTGAATAGACAGGCACATATTAGAACAAATGTGCAAGATCTAGACTTTTCTACTTTGAAATGGAAATTGCAGGCAAAAATGGTCGTCCTCATTGAATCAAGCTCAAAATAAGACCTTTGATATTTTTATTATTTTTTTCGTTTTATTCTGTTTAATTCAGATAAATACCTCTCAGTTCATCTACTCATCATTTCATTGTAATGCCTTAATTTTAGTTTGATGATTTTCCTTTTAGCTGATTCTGTTTTTTCCCTTCTGATTATTTTTCTGCTGCTCGAAAGCAAATGTTCTCTTCGGAGTTTTGCTTTTCCACAGCAGATGGACAGGTTTTTTCCTCTGTACTTCAAGAAGAACTTTTGCATTTTTTTTCCAACTTGAATTGGAAATTATCTTAGATTAATGTTGATGTATTGCATTTATCAGGTTAAAACACAGAAAACATATTTGACAGTCACGAACAGCAGCTAAAAAGAACAAAACCTCATTGACTCTGAATTTCTGGAAATCCAAGTGACAGAAGACAATTACGGTATGGCACAGAGTTACTATGAAGAACAGAAAAACAGTAACTTTCCTGTCTCCCCATCACAGGGACTGAGAGAGCCAGGTGCAAACACTTGCAGGAGAGAAGTCTATAATCTTGATCTGGCCCATATTTAACCCATGTTCAGCAACGCCTCAGAGGTGTTCACCTATCACAGCTACCGTTCTGAGGTTTGCTTGGCATTTCTCGCTGTTGCACAAATGGCTTTGGTTGTGGCTGATGACACTCGTCCCGTAAGAGGTGGGAACAAATCAGGCAGGATGCCTAGTTCTTTTTTCTGAGCTCTTTGTTGTTTGGTAGAGTGACAATACCAGCTGCAGAAAAAGTGGTAGTGCAGCCCAAAGAAGAGGAAAGAAGAGCCATATCTTTAAGAGCAGGAAGGAAGAGAATGATGCAGGATATTTGGCTCTCCCTGACCAGCACTAAGAAAGAGGAGGGGAGATTTTAAAACCAAGCTACAAATGTTCTCCCCTTTTCTTGGCTCCCAAAGACAAACAGCATTTGAGTTAAAAATCTAATCAGCGCTTTCATTCTCTTTCTGATATTCAAATCTTGTTCATTTGTATTAGAATTGGGTAAAAAATTCACCAGAACTCCACTTGTGTGAAGTGGTAGTGGGAAGAAACCTCCCTAGTACTGAAATCTTTCAGAACTGTTGCAGTTTTGTTCACAGATTGCCTTTTCATGTATACACAAAAAAAAAATTAAAGAGCAGATTGTTGTTTTCTTACGGTTCGTGTTTTGGCCTGGATTCTATAGGGTTTCCAGGCACTGTGTCTGCGGATTTGCTCATCAATGGAAGGGCTTTCCAGGCTGACTGTAAAGGCTTTCATCAGCTGAATATATCAGTTATCATGCTGTGGTGCTATGGACGATGCAGCTCGCCTGAGTTACTTGAAGGCTGTGTCAGGAACATGTGAAATCAGCTCGGTGGGAGCTGGAGGATGGATGACAGAAGCTTAAAAGATGATGGTATGTGGACTGTAGCGAAATTGTGCATGTAGAGAGGCAGATCAGTGTGGAATTAAGTTCTGCACCTGAGAAGTAAGGCTTTATCCTTTGTATGCACTTTGGATGAACCGTGCCAGAAAAAGTGCTGTCGTAGGTGAACTGCTTTGCTCTGGATGTGAGGCTTCCTGCAGATGCAGGTGGCAGAACTAATTAGGAATTAACTCCGCCAGGTAGCATTCCGCATTGCTTTGGGCACCCAGTGCAGTTAGGTTGGAGTGCTTTGGGAGAGAAAATATAGGAGCTGCGCAAGCAAAACGAGTTATTGCAGAAAAGGTCTTAATCTGTGTGCAGCCTGCACTGTGAGGCTTCGCTTCCTTGGAGACTGCGGTACGCTTTATTGACATTAAATTCATATTTCATAGAAGAATTCACTTCATATATGAATTTAGTATGAATAAACCTTCTTCTTAGATACCAGTCCTTGAGTTTTCAGTTGCACGTGTATGGATCGTCTCTCCATTGTTATGTTATGGCTTTTTTTTGGAACATCTTCATCTAAAAGCCACTAAATTCAGAAATCAAAGTGTCTTCCTTCCTTGACTAAATAACACCTCTCATTTTATAATTAATCTTTCAACAGAGCAACACATGCCCGTTATATCCAGACATTGCATCCGGTGTCTCTGGCTCATCCTTCTGAAGCAGAGTCTTATCTGTGACCAGTCCTGAAGAGCGTCTGAAGGCACTCGGTGGAACAGTGCTTTTGCGGGGAAGTAGAGTCCCTACAGAAATTAATGGCCATTCCTGGTGCTCTTTAGCTGCAAACTGCATACCAGAGTATTTATACGCTGCAGCCACATTAGGTGGGTTAGATAATAACCCCTGGACTGCCAAGAAATGGTAAAGGAATAGGTGTTGTGCCTTGAGGCTGTGTTGGCAGAGGTCTGGCAGATTGGCCAGATGGGACGTTGCAACCTTCAATTGTATGACTGAGAATCCAAAACTTGAAAACATGTTTTAAAAAATAGCCATTTCTTTCCAAACCATGCAGTATTTGTTCACAATGTCTCTACTGATTTTGCTCTAAAGGTAATCCTCTTCTGCTGTGATTGTAGAAATCCCTCTCTATTCTGAAGGAATAATATCACTGACAACTAATAAATGGCCATAAACTAATAAATGGCCATTAGACATTCCCCCACGGCCCGCCCACCTCCCTCCTCCCAGTGCCCCACACCACACAGGATCTGTCCAAATTCAGTATCGTCATCAGAATTTGTCTTCCTGCTGAAGAGGAGGTGGAAGCACCTGTGTTGAGATACCCTGTGCTGGGAAACTGGTCAGTGCTTTAAGTTCCTGCCCTGCATAAACTTTTCATGAGAAAGTCACTTAAGGTTAAAGCCACAGACACTTTAGGATGTTTTATTCATCTCTCAGCTGTCAGGGCAATCTCATGAAATGCTGGCTTCGCTGCCTTTCCCTATCCCCTCATGTCTTCATCACCTTCTTGCTTCTGGGAATTTACTGTAAGTCAAGTCACACAGTTTTGACAGGGAGGAGGGGGAACATAATGTCAGAAAATTGGAAAAAAACTGCTGTGTAGCTTGCCCCTTGTTTGCAAACATATACATACTCCATGTGAAAAGGAGTGGCTGATCTGTCACAGAAAGTGCGTGGATCTATAAATTTGAGTGTGAAGGAGATGTTTTACACACGTGTGTGACTGATGAGTTGACAGGCTGCTTCCTGGAAACATTTAAGATGCTGGAGAGAATTTCCTGATAGCTGACTGAAAAATTCAAAATGAATCTCCTCCAGAAGCAACAGCCAGCCTCAGAGTTTTCTGACATCATTTCTTTTGCACAGTGAAATTATTTTTTGTCTATTTTGTGTATGTTTATTCTTTCTGCTGTGATCACTTTAAGAGGATATTCTACTGCAGGCCATCTTTGTGATATTAGGCAAATCAATCTCAAATATTTGCAGTCCAAATTTTCCATTACAGAATGGGGAGAAATTATTTTTTTATGTTTTAGAAGTGCTTGACAGCTTCAAACGATTGGGGAATTCTTTCTGACCCTGATGAAGAAGCACCCTTCGAGTACTATGAATCTCGAGAGCACTTTAAGTTAACTTTAGTTTAATTAGCATGTGTCGTTTCAATTATTTTATTAAAACTGTGTTTTGTCATAATAGCTAGACATTCCTATTGTATTTATAAAGATATATTTAAAGCCTGAAGCTGCAGAGATAAGTGGACATACTTAGAGATTCAGTCCTTGTTCAGAAGGAATGTTTCCAGCTATTACTGCACAGAGAGCACCCAGGGCAGGCAGTGACCCGTGCGTTCTGTGATATGAACCGAAGCCGCTACGAGGCAGGTGTGGAAATGAAACTGTAATGGATGACTGAAATTAAAGCATTAAGCTGATTGCACGCTTGAGAGCTTTCACCAGGCACTTCCATCGGCAGGCTTACCTGATAATGATCAGAGGAATGAAGTACACCAGGAAGGCAACCACCGTCATGTAGGGGATCCAGTAGGAGTCATCTGGCCAGAGAGCCCAGCACTGCACTTCCCCGTTGGAGAGCTGCCGTTTCCCAAAAATAATCAGAGTCGGTATCGAAAACAGGAAAGAGAGGCTCCAGGCCACTCCAATAAGAACTTTCGCCTGTCTTTCTGTTCAACAAATTCAAACAGACAGTGTTAATGGGGGGGCAGTGGGACTGCCCTGCTGCACTTTCATATCTGGGCACAGCAAAGCAGCAGTCAGTATGGGAACAGATGGAAAAGGAGCCTTTGTGCTACAGGTGACAGAGGAAGGTTGAGATCAGGAAGGATTACTTAAAACATAACTGGCTGGGGACCAACCCCAGCTCCAGCTGATGGGCACCTGCCCAATCATGATGAGGGAGGGCAGCAAACTTGTGAGGCAGGGAGCGCGACAGTGGGCTAGTGCTGGAGTGCTGAGCCCTGTTTTCTTTGCTGCAACAGCCAGCAGATAGGAGATCCTGCCGGACTGCACGGTGAAGAGCAGGAGTTCAAGGATCCCGAAGTACTTGGCAGATTTGAGTTACTGCTTCCCCTTGACTTACGGCCTCCTCAACAGCCAAACAGGGAGAACTGGTAGATAACGAAATGATGCCATGCGGCACCTATGGAATTCTGTAAAAATCAATGAGTTGGAGCACACAGCCCAAAACTTTAGTTTTCACAAATACATATCTTTTGGCTAAAATCCATGTAGCTCTAGCTGAAAAGTGTGGAGAGGAGTGGCTGATCTGTGTAATACCAGTGATCCTCAGCAGCAGTTATTTCTCCTGCGTCAGACTGCTAGAGGAACAGATGGGGACAGATTTTTGATCCAAGAAGCATCAGTGTTGAAACACTTTATTGTCCATCCTGCCTACAAAATACTTGGAGCGGTGCGTGAAATAGAAAATCACTTTAAATTATGGATATCAAGAATGACTTTCTTCCTTGAAGCTCAAAGAGCAATACAAAAGTATGCAGGAGAAACGTTCAAAAAGTAATTTTATGCTTTATAAAACATCAGTTGCAAATATTCCCGCTCATCTTTAAATGCTGCCCACGTTCAGCAATATACAGTCTTGCTAATCTAGGGCTTAAGGGAACTCTGATGACAGCCCCATAAGTGAGAGGGTTAGATTAAGTCTATAAATATTGCACAGGCAGAGGAGAGCCATAAGGTTTCCCAAAGCATAGCAGAATAAACTTAGCAAAAGGAATATTAAGAGTTTCACAAAATATTTTCCGACAGAAAGGGCTTTTAGATTGTGGGCAAGCTACTTAAATATCATGCATACAAGCCTTGATGGGGCCCATGTGTCTATTTCTAGGGGGGAAAGGTCATGGCGAGATAACATACCTTATTTTTTGCACTGAGAATTTGAAGAAAAGTGGGCAATATAGATTTGGTAAGAGTGTTATTTTATTTTTGGCTTTTATAAAATATTAGCTGCAATGTTCATTTATTTTTGTTCCTTATGTTTGGTAGAATATGGCCTTGCTAGTCTAAAAAGCTTTACAGGACACTGGTAGCATCTGGGTAGATTTTTGTTTTATTGAACTAATGTTAATTGGCTGCCTCATAAGCAGTTTTTAATTTTTAATTCTTTTTTGTAAATGCTGTAAATGCTAGCAAGTAATATAACTAGGACTACGTAAGTTATAAATGTAATAAAAAAAATAACAGTTTTTTAATATTCTGTATAATATCCTGTATAACATTCCATTCACTCAGTGTCAGTATTTTCCTTCAAAAATGATGCTGCTCTTTAATTGGAAAGTTTTCCAGACTAGAATGTTTCAGACCAACAGCCAGCATCAGCAGGAATCTGTCATGAGCTCTGGTACTGACTCTCTTAATGGAACTTTTCATAGAATCACAGGATGCCTTGGGTTGGAACGGACCTCAAAGTCCATCCAGTTCCATCCCCCTGCCATGGGCAGGGCTGCCACCCACTGGATCCGTCTGCCCAGGGCCCATCCAACCCGGCCTTGAACGCCTCCAGGGATGGGGCATCCACAGCTTCTCTGGGCAGCCTGTGCCAGTGCCTCACCGCCCTCTGAGTAACAAATTTCCTCTTAATATCTAACCTAAAACTCCCCTCTGTTAGTTTAAAGCCACTCCCCCTTGTCCTATCACAATCAGCCCATGCAAAAAGCCCTCCTCCTGTCTCTAAGTTCCCTTTAAGTGCTGGAAGGCTGCAATGAGGTCTCCCCGCAGCCTTCTCTTCTCCAGGCTGAACAAGCCCAGCTCCTTCAGCCTTTCGTCATAGGAGAGGTGCTCCAGCCCTCTGATCGTCTTCACGGCCCTCCTCTACCTGCTACAACAGCTCTGCATCTTTCTTGTGCTGAGGCACCCACACCTGGATGCAGTACTCCAGATGGGGCCTTACAGGGGCAGAGCAGAAGGAGACAATTGCCTCTGTTACTCTGCTGGCCACCCCTCTTTTGATGCAGCCTCCTTTGCTTTTGCTCCACTTCCTCCACCCACACAGTGGCAGTGGCTCTGTGTACGTGTGCCTGCTCCTAGCCACATCTGGTGGGGAGGCACCTCCTGGTGGGAGTTTTGCTTCCTGCTACCATGAATGGCAACGCTGTGCAGTCCTTCCACCAAGCAAGTGCCATTTTAAATCTGGAGAGAACTGTTCCAGGATCTCAGTGATCTAATGCTCCTCAGTGTTTGCACCCCACAGCCATGCAAGGGAGTTTCCATCTATTTAGATTTTGTCTTTTATTTAAGCAGTTCTGTTGTCTCCTGTTGATTAGTTTGCATACTGTTCATGTCTATCTTTTCAACATGGTGAAATATTTATGAAATGTCTTCTGCTGTAACTTCTCGGCTCCTTTTCAATCTTCAATCTTCAGGGTTTTTTCTTTTTAATGAGCCAATTGCTTGTTGCTGTCTCACACAGCAGAATTGTTGGAATTAGAAAGTATAGTTCTTCCCCATCCTGCAATTTCTCTGGTCACCTAACGTATTTGCAAAGTGAGTATAAAATATTTAACTGTTTATCTTCCTGGAAGCCATTAAGAATATGGCTTCTTTCAAATGTTTTTTAACATAACTCGTAGCTAGAAACTAAAGCACAGAATTAAAAAACAAAACAAAACAAAAAAAAACGCAAATTGTTTGACGTTTTCTAAACAAACTGTTTGACTTGGTGTGGTTTATTTTTCTCCAAAATGATATTTTCAAGGCTACAGGTGAATGTGATTTTTAAACAGGATAAACAACTCTTGTTTCTTGATTGAAGGGTTTTGTGGGATGAGCATTTCATTTTGGAAAGGAATACGTGCTACTTGCCACTGATTGACTCAGAATCATTTTTGCAGTTTCTCTGTGTCATCACCAATGACAAAGTTTTGCAAATCTCTTTGTTCTCCACTTGCAAGACACCTCAGAGCTTCACTCATGACACCTCTGCCAGAAATAGCTGGGTGCAAAAGGTTAATGTGTACATGCATATATTCCACGAAGTTTCTGCGGTAAATATGCCTCCATAGGCATTCTATTGAATTTTCCACTGCCTCCTTCTTCCCACCGAACAGATGCAGACGCTTACATGATCTTGGTTCCATGAAAGACATCTGTTGGTGGCATCAGCCCCGCCGGAGGCAGGTGGTGCTCATCAGGGTGCTCAGCATGCCAGACCTCAGCAAAGCATCCTGAACCACTTGGGCTTCAGTAACTGTGATAAGGGGAAGCAGGTGTGCCTTTTCAGTCCTCCCAGGCTCGTTATCCCTGTGTTATACATCAAACAGCAGCTCGGCTCCTGGACATCACATGTTGAGTGATGGAGGAGTGGTGTGGGACGGAGAGCACCTTCCGCACGCTGTGGGGCAGGTGAGGGGAGACACGTACTGCGGTGGAGCAGGGTGAGGATTGAGATCTCTGAGGACTGAGATATCCCACACCCCACCAAGGGTAGGGAGAGTTTAACTGAGTTTGCATCATGTCAAAGAAAGCCCTCTTCCCATGAGAATGAAAAAGATATATTGCATGCAATTTGTTCTTTAAAATTTACCAAACTTTCCATAGCAACAAAAAGAAAAGCATCTATAATGGTTTTTTCTTTTTTAATTGACTTCAAAGTGGCTGGCAAAGATTGCCTAACAAACTCTTTATTAAGCCCAGGAGGTAATTTAAAGAAGAAATGTCATCAGGCTGTCTCGTAGCACCTGCTTTGCCCGCAGCTGGTGCTTCAGGTGTTTTGTGAACGCAAGGCTGGTGGGAGCTGCAGCGTGTGCTGTGCTCCCAAAGCCCGCTCATAAAAGCTTGCTATCAATTCTCTCTGTTCTGAAAAAGTCTGTCTGCATGCTGGGGAACGTTAGGCTGAACTTCACACAAGCATTTGAAGCTTTCAGGCTTTAACATCTGCCAAAGGTGCACCGCTGCCTGGGCTGTAATGGATTCACAGGTTTTAGAGGCCAAAGAGCAGCATTATTCTGATCCCCCAAATAGAGCAGGCTGTCAGAAGTCGTCATTACTCTGAGATACGAATGATATTTCTCTCTGATTGAAGTGCATCTTCCAGCCATCATCGGTCTTGTAACTGATCCCCTTCCTCCCCACCTGCCACTGCTATTTATTCACCCTGTGCAGCATACATAAATCCAGACTTTAAGCTGTGCAGGGAAGAAATCGTGTTCTTTAAATCATGTTGCTAAGCATACAAGGTGTATTTGAGCGCTGCAAAAATGACAAATAGAAGAAATTTTAAGACAGAATCAATATCCAAACTTACTCGCTGTAGTTTTTGAAGTTCACTTATCAAACTGTCATATCAATTCTCAGTGCTACACTCTCTATCCAAATTATTTTTTTCATGCGAATATACAGGTAATATAACTGTTGCAGCTCCTAGCATCAGGGATACCTTTTGCCCATAATAATTTTCTCAAAATGCTGGAAGATAATGAAAACCTCTGTGCTTTTAAAATGTCATTTCATTCTTTGCTAACACAATGCTTATAAAAACTGCTGAGGGCTAAGTGCAGTTTAATAAATCTTGAAACCACAACTCCTCTGCCATTTGGAGAACGGTGGCCGAGTCCGAATGTTGCTGCAGCAGGAATGAATAATTCACGGCAACAGGGTTAATAATTTTGAAACTTTTCTTAGCAAAGTGTAACTTGCCAATAATACCCATGGCAGTAGCGAGGTATGGAAATTCTCCTACCTCCTTGCATGAACTTCATGGGATAAACTATGGCATGATACCGGTCTATGCTTAGTGACACGAGGACGTAAGTCGAAGCATAGAGGAGGACCACCTGGAGCAGAAGGTACACAAGACAGCAGTTGAGACACATTTACTGCAGAAAACAATGCCAGCTAAAACACTGCTCTGGGAATACATGAAAACTTCGAAAAAAAAAAGTCTTGATTATAGCGAGACATATTTTCACCCAGATCTTTTTCCTTTTTCTGGTCTACAAAATTTAAGGGATTTGATATGTTTTAATTAACGTTTAAACATTAAATGATTGCTTCTGGCATCTAGCACTTCTGATGCTAGGATCGCTTCTGCACAGAGTTGTGTTAGGGTTTATGTCCGCGGAACACGACGCCCTGTGAGCTCGGGCGTACAGGAGCGCATGCGGTCCTGTACCTGTAAGTAGCGGACGACTCTGCAGACGATATCAGGGGCCATGAAGTCTCCCGTGTAGCGCCAGACGATGTCGGTCATTATGTTTATGAGTCCCGTGAATGAATCTGCGAAGGAAAGCCACCAAAGCTACATGAAAAGGAATGTGGTTATGTTGCGGAGGATGGTAGGACCCTTGGGATGTACCGGCTCCCCCAGCCTGAAGGGCAGCCCCCGCTGGTGGTCACCATAGGATGCTGGAGGAGCTGGAGGAGCTTCAGGGAGCACTGGATGTTTGGAGCTTTTATGATCTCATTCTCTTAATTTAAAGCCCATCCATTTGGAGAGACAAGGCGAGATTAATGTACACCTCATGTACACCCATGTACACCTAAATGTGTCAGGCTTCCCAGGGAGATGCAGAGGGCCTGGTCCTTCAGCGCACCTGCATCTTCTCCTCCAACTCACTGCCTCCTGCTAAGGGCCCCCAGCTTTTCCGCGAGGAGTGGGTAAATTATAACACTGGGGAAGCACCCAGGTGTGTCAGCCTGATCCCAACTGTACCAAATATTGCGCTATCTAGTGTCTGGTTTTTGTTGCCTTCTATTTCACTGCAAAAAGAAATATGTATCCTGTGAAAGCACTTGGCATGAAATCCAGGTGCTGCTGAAGTTAGCAGGAATTTTGTCAGGATTTTATTCGCAAACTTAATTATTTAGTAACCAAGCCCTCCCTGTCAGCTTGAAGTTAACCTACTTTTGCCTGTGCAGTCCTTGTACACCGAAGTGAGCACACCTCAGGCCATCTTTGAGGAGATCAGAGGAGATATTCCAGTCTTCATTCTGCTACTTATTGAACAAATGAGCATTCGCACTAATGCAAGTTCTAGAAAGGGATTGCAAAAGCTGTTATTGCTCTTGTGCCCATGGGCAATATTAATTCTTGCACTTAAAACCAAAATAATAAAAAAGCTCTTTCCCTGTAGGACAGAATAATTATTTTGAGTGCTGTACATAGACAAAAATGCCCATCAGTGTGGTGTTGTGCCTCTTAGAGTAGCACAGTGTGTTGCTCTTCTTGCACAAGGGAAGGGAGCAGGTTGGGAAAACATCTTGTGTGATTTGTGAGGACAAAAACAAAAGACCTTCAATCTGTACTTGAAAACATTAGAGCAGTGAGACAAAATGTTTCATTCTGATACCACCATTTTAGACTTTTGAAAATTGTAAAATTTTCTGTGATTTCAGAACATGTTGGTTTGAAAACGTGTGCTTTTGGATAAAAAATATTTCAACAGCTTGAAAACATTTTTTTTCAAGTAGTAAATGATTTTAACCAGTATTTTCATGCAAATATTTGTGGTTTTGGCAAAATGAGTTTATTTTACTCCCTTTGACATTACAGGCATTCCATGCACTTCTTAGCTGGAAGTTGAGATCTCAGCTTATTGCTTTAGAAGCGACCTGTTTTGCTTCATTGGAAAACCAGGCTTGTTTTTTTCTGTATCAGTAGTTCCTTATCTCCTTTTTCATCAAGGCTCAGTTCAAAATGAAATTAGAGGAGAAATAGCATTCCTGCTGCAACACACCCAATGCCTCCCTACTCATGTCCTTATCTCATGGCAATTATTTCAATTATTTCACAGAATCACAGAATTGTAGGGGTTGGAAGGGACCTCGAGAGATCATTGAGTCCAACCCCCCTGCCAAAGCACGTTCCCTGGTGCAGATCGCACAGGATTTCAATATCTTTCAATTAACTCTGGTTTATTCCTTCCTCCCCCAGTATTTCCCAACACCATTTTCTCCCTCTTCTTTCTTCCCTGCCTCCAGAAGGTCTCTCCAACCAGCATTTCCGTGTTTTCTGTTCTCACATCTGCTCAAGGCAACAGAAAATCCTGGTCTGAAACCATATGTTAAACTTTGCTTGTTGTTTAAATTAATGGGGGCAAGGGATGGTTTTAATACTCTGATGAGTATTACTGGCTTGAGGACTTTATTGAAGAGATTGGAGGTGCCTGTAATTAAGGTGGTCTTTGAAGAAACCACAGTGTTTAAATGTTTTAAAGTGAAATGTATCCTCTAGCAGCGGTCCAAACCCAGCTCTTTCCCTTTCCTTGCTCCTGAATTATTGATTCATATTCTCTCTCTCCAGTAATGAAATATTCATTTGTTCAAAGTAATACACATCAATAGAGCTTCACCTCAGGGTATCCTCCAGCTTTTGATGGTCGGACCATCCACCAAGAAGGCAGTAGATGGGGGCTCATCCCCCTGAGGAGAAGGAGGACGTGCAGTCTGCTCTTTCACCGACCCACCTCAGCACTCTCCAGGGGGCAGAAGGGAAGGCCATCTTTCCATCTCCCTCTTCACACCAGCATTTTGTTTTCCCTCTCTGTTGCCCTTGGGATGTGCCTTGGAGGTGCATGAAGGATCAGCAGTGTCTGGGATATTGGCTGTGCACCCAAAAACTCACTTCCAGCCTATACCCACCTCAGCTTTTTAGTCTGCGTTCCAAATGCATTTTTAAACTGCAGTTGGTCTCCACTTCTCTGGCTCATGTAAGGGAACAAATAAATGAGCCTTTGCTTAAAATGGTGCTCATCCCAGAAATGCTCACACGCCTTGCAGCTGCCAGCCAGTGCTGAGACGCCATGGGGGGAGTCACTCATCTAACGTAACCCCCTTGAATGCACACTGTGGATGTCAGCTCCATCTCCTTCACTCTACAGGTCTGCTCCAGCTGCACTGCACCTGCCAGGATAGCTGTAGCCTTAGGAACTTTAAAGCCAACTCAAAGCTCTCCTTCCCTTTAAAGCCCGTCAGCAAAGCTTTTGGGTTACTGCAGAGGCTTTTTAGGCAAGGTTTAAACTTTGCAGCTGCATTGTGCTGGCAGCCAGGGCCCTTCGCCCCCATCTGGCAGTGTATTTTTGGGTTTCTTAGTCTCTTGGAAGCTCTGGACGGGCACTCAGCAGAATGTGTGCCTGGGCACAGCACACCTCTGTGTGCCAGAGAAGATGAAGCCAAATGAGATTTCTCAATTCCCTTTCATCATGGAAATACTCTTCCACACAACAGACTTGTGCCCTCTGCACTACCAAGTGCTGGCCAATTGTTTCCCCCATCTTTTGCTCACAGCACAGCACAATTTCAGTGCTATACATATGAGACACAGATCATGAACTACCAGCAGGGATTTAGTGATCAATGGATGACTCCTCATCACCCATGGATCATCTCCATTGCTACCAGAGCTGTGATCATGACACCTCGAAATCCTCATCCATTGCTTTGCCAGAGGTCCATGTTTAGAAGTCAGCTGATTTTGTTTATGAGATCTCAGCAGATCACACATTTGCTGATTGATTTTGGCAAACCTATGCCTCAAGACTGGAATACATCATTGATGTCTGAAATGGTAAAAGTTGGGTACTAGGAACAAGCTTAGCTGATATATCGCACTGAAGCTCAGTGTCACTGCTCCTGCTAGTGTCCTCGCTACTCCTCATTGAGCTGGTGGCTTGTGCATTAGGTACCAATGTTCGTCCACTGCTGATTCATTTTCCAGGCCAAATGACACCAACTTCTTTCCAGAAAACAGCACTAATCAACATTTATCCATAACTATGAGCAAGCTTGTCATTGCCACTGATTTTTTTAATACTTTTCCTTTTATTTTAACCAAGAAGTATTCAGTGTACTGTGCTTCTGTGCCTGTATTGCTAGGCAACTGTGTGACTATAGGTCCATTTAATTCTTCAGAAGAATAGGAGAAAGACCAATTAATTACTTATATTCTTTTTTGATAGAAAATAATAATAATAAAAAAAATCAGCAAGTGATAGCACGATCCAAACTATATTTAAAAGATGATGAAGACAAAATGATTCTTGGTTACGGAAAAGACAACAGCACTAATATGATGGGGATGGAAAGGACTCACAAAGTTTTACTGAGGAAGAAGAAACCCACGCTGCTTCTGAGGAGAGCAAAAGCAGCATCTTCTCACCCCTCAGCTTCCCGCAGAAACTCTGGGTGCTGGTGGAAAGTGATCAAATTATGAGCATTTGGTGGAGTCACGGTGGACACCGCATTGTAATTGACCAGGAGATGTTTAAGGTGGAAGTACTAGGAATGAAAGGACGTTTGAAAGTTTTTGAGATGGAAAACATGAAAAGCTTTTTTCGCCAACTTAATCTGTACGGATTCACCAAAATACCACGTGACCATGAGAGATCTCCATCGCTTCCAGAGTTTCTGGCAGAGGAAGAAGCACTTGTTGCTCATAGGAAGGTACGTCAGCTGCTCCACACTTAAACCAGCTCTCACAATAGTCTGGTGGGAGAGATGGGGATTCCAATAAAATCACCCTCAGTAACAGAGGAGATGAGGATGACAGGAAATAATCTTCATTTCTTTCTCTGGCTGTTTCCAGGTATTTCAGAGGTAGCATTGCAGAGTCGTAGAAATATGGATAAAATATATTTGGGTTATATCCCAGTTTGAACCCATGGAATGGATAGATAAATCAATCAGGATATGATGAGTCTATTTATTTCAACATATTTGCAACAAATCTTGTTTCAGCCAGCCTATCCTGTAGGATTAAACTGAGCAATTGGCCTTTTTAATACCCTTGTCTATCTTCAGCAAGTAGAAGTCTTAGCTCCTGTATCTTGTTGTCTTGCAGTCCCAGAGTAATGGCAACTAACTCTTCTCCTTTGCATGTTTTAGGTACTCGTCTACTATCATCTGTTCTTCAAACGGGATTATCCACAGCTTCTTGAACATTGCAAGAGAAGAGCTGCTCCAAAGAGAAGAGCTGTGGCTGCCCCTGCTTTGCAGGAAGATCCCAACGAGAACCATCCAAGCAGCAGCCCAGGTGCCCAGCCCGAGCAGGGAGCTGCTGCTGCAGGGCAAGAGAGCAGCCTGCAGACATCAGAAGAGGGAGCGGGCACGCAGCCTGCGGCACCCATTGGGCCCCCACCAACCAAGCGCCCAAAGAAATCCCCCACCCGGGCTGGTGCCGCTCCAATCCTGCCAGACCCTGCAGCAGCAGCATGGGGGGAGAAATGCCAGCCTGCTTCCCCACCTAACTCTGCTCTGCCCTTCATGGCGCCTGATTTTACAACAGACCCAGAGCAGGAGCTTCGCCAACACCCACAAACACCAGAGCAGCAGGTTCCTTGGGCTGCCCTGCCTTTTCTTACTGCATCCATTGCAACGGCCACGATGGCAGTGGCCATGCTGGTGCAGCACCAGGCAGGCCCTCACTGCCCGACTTGCACCTGCTGCTCCCACAGGGCACACACAGGTGAAGGGCCGGCACCATAGCCTGGGGACCAGTGCAAACAGCACCCAGTACACGTTCATAAGTTGAGACACATTAGGTGGATAGATTTGTTGCCATATCCTTTAATTTGTTTGTTTCTTTGTTTAATTATTTAGTGGTTCTAGAAATAAAATGTTTGAATAATTAACTTTTTCACTTGTCCTTTTAGTCATTCATTCATTTATTTAACGGTGAAATCACAGATTGAATTTGCATTTTGTGTCTCAACAGGAAGTAGAAACAATGGTTCTAACAGCAATTTAATGGTTTTCTGTATGAATCAAGCTATCGATTCTCAGCTGCAGAGATACACAAATAAATGACAGTAACAACAAAATATTAACTTAATTTCAAGAGATAACTTCCCTTATGAAGTCTTATGAGTGGTACTTCCTGATCATACTGCTATCAGGCATGAGTTCTACCATGGCAGTGTTGATCTTGCCCTATGGAATCTTTTCAATGTATTAGAAGCCTGAAGATAACATTACAGATGCAGTAAATTGGCAAAACATGAGCTATATCTTATTGACAGGCAAATGCATATGACAGCTTGTTTGGTATGCGTATCTCAGTTCAAATTTTATCTTTGCTTTGGAGTTCACATAAGACAGTGTTTCATGAATAGGCTCAAGAAAAAGCTACTCTCTGAAAAACCCCTCACTGAAATAATCAATTATTTATAAATGTCATACCTAAAACATGATGTACTTCCACTTATTTAGTTTTCTGAATGTGTGCATGAACCATCAGAAAAGTTGCCACTTTTTTTTTTAGCAGTGGACAGTTGCTTGTTAGATCCTCCCCACTATTTATAAAAAAGAAAATAAAGGATGTCCACATTCAGTGATCATTATAAGCAAGCATAATCTTTATTCTGCTTTGAAGTCTACCATGCAAAAAATCCTGGCAATGTTTTTGGCCCTTATTTGTTTACTTACTTATTTACAACCAATTTCAGATTGTTCAGGCAGCTCATGGAGTAATAGAATTCATTTAGCTGTAGCACTCTGTCGAGGGGTGTGATTGATGGCCAGCCCTTTCTAGCCACGTGAAACGGGACAGGCGTACACTAAAAAATTCACCTACATAGATCTGCTACAGAATTTCACAATGTACTTGTTGTATGTAGTGTGACGTGTGGATTCCATCACAAAGGCACTCATGTATTCATTCTATGTACACAATTACCATCTCCAGACACTAATTTCATCCAAGAGGCCTCTATAAGCTAACCACACATTGACAAAGCCAGACAGACATGCACACACCTTTACATATGAATAACTATGTAAAAGAGGGTCCCTTACTGTTTTCAGCTCTGCAGTAATGTGGCAGTCATGAATTAAACACCGCCTTCCAAAGTTCTGGTTTGTGCCTGCTCTAGAAAGGTTTCTAGGAGCACCCATTAGAGACTGAACAGCTTTACGCTACAGGCGATGGGGGTCTGCAAGAACCAGGGTTGTCTGTGGTCCCATCACTCCCTCCTCCCCATCCCCACCACAACCACAGCCAGAGTCCTCCAGGGCTCCACCAGTTCCTGCCCTTATGAACCTGCCAGTGTTTCAAAATGCAGAGTTTATAATCAGTAGCTATTAGAAAGAGCAAGAAAATGACCGCGAGAGAAGCAGTCTGTTGATCCTTGAGGAGTCTGAACCACACCACACATAGCACTGCAACATCTGGGAAATTCAACAGGTGCTGAAAGCAGCTGTGAAAATTCCTAAAACCAGTTCTTACCCAAGTCTCCACTGTCCTCATGAAAAACCCTTTGGGCTTTTCAGGGCGTGAGTGCAAGACCTCGCCTTGCTACATTTGAGTACAGGAGCCACTTGGTTCATGGGGTGATTGCGTGAGCTGTGTGGTGGGCGCTGCCTCATGGGCCTGAGGGGTGCGAAAATGGGAAGAAGACAGCAATGCCTTTGGAGGGACAAGTCTGAACATGGGTTTGCTATTGCTGTGAGTGTGACAAATTTTCATGGCAAAAAAACCTCCACTGAGATAGAAGTCCATTAAGGAAAACAAATGGAGGTAATTAGTGATCTAGCATGGGAATGCAGACATGTTACAACTGTCCCAGTTAATCTTTTTATAGAAATTCACTGACTTGATGGCATTGCCCAAGGGATGTATCTTGTGCAGACTTCAGGATATTTCTTTCATTACAACGAAAGAGGTTAAAACAAAATTCTGTGCTAATGAGGCTGTGAAAAAAGCCCTCCATCATTTGATTATTAGTGCTGACACCGATGTTCCCTTAAGTCATTTCCCCTAAAGATGCTGAAGGCTTTTCCTGTCGGAAGCGAGGAGCAGATTGCTGATGAACTGCCATGGGTTAAAGAGCTCCACATGTCATCTCTGCCACAGGTTGGACTTTTTTCCCTCAAAGAGAGCAGTCCTATTAAGCTGGATGTGGTGATCCATGACTTTTTGACAAAGCTGGAAGCTGATGCCTCTCGCTGAAATTTCATGCCTCTGTTCACGTAATTTACTGAGCGTTCCCACTGCAGCGAGGGATGTTTTGTCCTGTTTTGTTGACAGCACCAGACTGCACAAGGCAGGACTTGTAACACGAGTTCCTCCTCAGGGCTGAGCACCAGCTCATTTTCTGGGGACATCACCATGTGTTCCCATCACCTGCCTGTCCCCATCAGAAGCAGCACATCTGAGACGAGATGCCTGTAAGATACCTAAAAGATGCCTCTTCAAAGGACCACATTTTAGCTCATAAAAAACTGCAGAGTCAAGGAGAAGGGTGGGAGCTGAGCCCAGCCCTTTCACATTCTGTGGCTGCTCACAGCCCCCTGCAGCAACACTGCAGAGCACCCAGGCGTGGTGCTGGCATGGGGCTGGGGTGGTGCTCTGTGTGGGCAACCAGCAGCACTTTGCTCAGCAGTGCTTCTGCCACATGTACTGACAACACGATGTGTGCTGATGCTGTGTGTTTTCTCCTTAAGGCCTGGAGCAGAACACAAAATGGAAGAGATGAAACAAAACTCACTTGAAAACATTTAAGAGGGAACCTATTCAGTTCCTGTTACAGATATGCAGGATTTTTAGTGACAGAAGTGATGTTTTTCTTTTATTTTTTTCCCTTTTCTGGCTCAGAGAAAGTGACAGAAAGTCTTGTTGCAGTGGGTATTTAATATATTTTATATATTTATTGAATTTTATTTATTCATCGCACTTCTTACATTTCTGCACTGAGGTCCCCCACCCCCGAGACAAGTCAGGTAAGACACTGTATGGATGGGCTTACCAAGGCTCCAGCCTCACCCCAGGGCTCTCCAGGTTAAAAAATGAAGGGCTAAGACAACCTTGTACCATGCAGCATCAGCCTCTAGAGAAACAGCGCTTACCAGGCAGCCAGAGAGCAGATCTCTGGCAATTCAAACACAACGTGCTGCAGCTGTGAGAGGCATTAGGACTTGGTGTGATTTGCCTTTATTAATAATTCTCTTTCTACCATTCCTCCCCACCTCACGAGAGCTGGACTATGCCAGCAGTGCTGCAGGGGGATCATGCGGAGCACAACAGCCACTAAAACAGTGGAGAGTGGACAGGAAGGAGGACTTGGCTCACAGAACGCGTTCTTCTGCATCAGCAGTGGTCTCAGGCTCCCAGAAAACCCGCAAGGGTGAAGAGCTGAATGGAGGACTGAATGGAGGAGCATGTGCTGCGGGCAGATGAAGCTGGTGGCAGTTCCAAGTGTTACAGTGAAGTTCTCACTTCCCTTCTTATGCCACTTACACAGAGACGAGAGTGTGGCCTATGAGGTTATGCCTATGAGGTTATGAGAGGGAGTAATCTTTTTGAGCAGAACATACAGCATGTAGTTCCAGACTTGGATTTGAGCAGCGGACAAACTTTCAGCAGCTGTTTACACAACAGATAATGGCAAACACTGCAAACACCATCAATAAGTTTTCTGTTGTATTGAATCCTTTCAAGGCAGATGTAGGTTTTGAAACAGGAATCAAGCATCTCTAGGTACGCAAGCAAAAGGCTTATGCATGCCTAAGTGCCTGAGTTGAAGTTAAGCAAGAACAATGGTTCAATCACTATTATTCGGCTGTTGGGAAAGTACATTTCAAATTCAACCCTTTAATTTAACTCCCCTTCTCTCCTTCAGGCAGAGCAGAACAGGTAGAAAGAATAAAAGCAGCGGGAGGGAGAATTCCTGCACATAGGAGGGTGGCCTCAGTTAGTGTAAATGCAGAAGATGAGCTCCTATGCATCAGCTTGCCTTACCTATGCACTGGAAAACAAGGACATGCCTCTGCAAAGGACAAAGAAATTACACAATTTGTAATTCATTGCCTCTTGATTTATTTCAAGCGATGCCTATGTCTCTAGCATTTTTCAGGAGAAATATACTTCGTAGGATACCAACTACCAAAAAAGTCAATTTTAATTCTGTCCTTCTCCAGTGCTTTCTACACAGATCCTTTGTTTTTTCATCTGGATCTCCCTTATTGGTCCTTTTTGGCAACACTTTATCTTGAGTATCTTAAGGACTGCTCATCCATATGTTGGTCACAACAGCCACTGCATGATTTTTCTCATCTAGAAATTGTGGACTGTCCAGGTAAAAAATTTCTGTTGATGTAATTCAGGCATTCTGGTCACTATTACTGTCATTGAGCACCAGCACTTATAATCCTTTCCTACTGTTTCAGATATTGTTGATGTAGCTACTTTAAGTTGGTAGAGTAAAGCCTTCTTTTCTCTCTCGCCTCAAACTGTAAAGCAGATTGCCACGGTGTTCAAGCAGTGATATTGAAAGCTGCAGCTCAATTTTTGTCTAACTGTAGGCTTGCAATTACATAGCAGTAGGACAGTATCCATTCTCATTTTTGTACCTGCTTTGTCTCCGCTGGTGTTTGCTGTTAACACAAACAAAATATACTGGTAAAATTCCCTGGAGGATTGCCTTGTAAAATCATCACATGGAAAAGGCAGTACATGAAAACGTATGCTGAACTGCTTTCCATTAAACACATTGCAATGCCAGAACACACTGAAGATTATTTAACATATGGTCTGGATCTCAGACCTAAAATTAGGCTCAGCTCGGCCATAATGGACTTTTGAGCTTTTGGTCTTATGAGAGCAACTGAGTCTCCACGATGCCGCATGTGATAACACAGATATCATAGGATGGCTTGAGTTGAAAGGGACCTTAAAGACCATCCAGTTCCAGCCCCCCTGCCATGAGCAGGGTTGCCACCCACTAGATCAGGCGCTAGATCAGGCTGCCCAGGGCCCCATTCAACCTGGCCTTGAATGCACGTCTCCCTTCTCATGCTGGGGCTCCAGGCCTGGACACAGTACTCCAGACAGGGCCTCACGAGGGTGGAACAGATGGGCAGAGTCGTATTCATATCTTGGATATGAATTCCAAAGCCTTGTTAAACCTTTGTAAGCATTTGGCACACAGCGATGCAATGAATTTGAAGGATGTAACTCTCTACAAAAAACTTTAATACTTGTTATTGTGAACAGCATGAATCAGCAAGCTAGGAAGAAGAAAATGTGAAAACGCTGGGAATTTTGTCTTACAGCCCTTTGGAAAGATGGAGATAAGTCTGTCCAAAGACAGAATAATAAATAAATATCACTGCTTTAATATGCAAGAGGGGAATAGTAAAAATCCCTGCCTCCTTAACGTAGTTTTATGTTCTATGTGCTTTTTAGTGCATGCAAAGGTTCTTTCCAGTATAATTTTTGTTAGATTGCAGTTAGAAATGCTGCTGTACAGATGTTAAGGTGTTAATAATGTATTTGTACATCTAATGGCAAAAGTTGGAAGCCATGTCTTTTAACAAGAGCTAATGAGAACTTAAATGATGATTCTGAGGAAAGCATAGCCATTACAGCCACACTGCTGGCAGCGCCGTGAAATGCACCCTGTGCTCTGCAATCCTCTCTCTACCACCAGCATACAAAAAGGAGAAGCAGAAAACTCCACACACCCATCTTCATCTAGTAACAAATGCCAAACCTTCACATAGAGTAACTGCAAAATTAGCACCCCTTCTGTCAGATCACAATCCTGCCTGTTCTTTCTGCTGGAAATTAAACAGGAATCTAAATAATTTAGAGGCAACATTTTCCAGGCAATTCAGAAAAAAAACCCACTTCCTTCTTTAATGCTGAAACGTTAGACCCAAAGGATTACACATCTTGGCTGTGAGCACCTTTTATTAAAAACAAAAACAAATGCAGCACCTCTGTCATTAGGATTTGAATGTCTAAAACAGGCTGAAGGCAGGAAAACCATAATCAGTCCTTCAGGACCAGAGAACAATTCTGTAGCTGTCAAAACAAGAATTAAGCCTTCTGATAAGCCAACATCAATTGACACAGCAAAAGCAGATTGCTGCCAATGTAAAAAATACATATTTCAGTCTGCTGGCAGCTGCATGTCTCTATAAAGCATACTCAGGGCTACTACTGGGACATTTGAAAGGTTACTGAAATATCAGCCATCCTTATGTCTGGTTTTGCTTTGGGGACCCAAAGAAAACCCCAAATCCGCTTCTTGCCCTTCATGTTTCCTTGTACCACACTGCGTGAACTGAATGTGACAGGAATATAAAAACAGCTCTTCTCCTTGTACTCTACCTTGACCAAAAATTGGGCTGTTTTGAAGACTGTCATTTATGAAAAGGCACACTAAGCACAGGACCAACATTTTGCTAGACAGACTTACTGATGCTACCGGTCCCTTTTCCCAAACATGCTACTAATTTAATGCCCCTGAGATGTGCTCAGAGATAAGCTGAAACAGTCAAAGTTTCCCACTAGTGTCAAGAGCCCTTGGATGAGATGTGATCTGTTGTTTGGGGGCTAGGCCCACCAGCAGCTGGGTCGAAGTCACAATCTCAGTCCAAAGCGACCCCCTAGGGTGCTAAAAAGATAAAGGTAATAGTCTTTACAAAATGCCCAGGTTCCCTTTCTGACCAAAAAGGTCTGAGTATGATTGAGATGAATATCCAGAAAGTTGGGTTCCCCTGCAGGCAATTCAATAAGAATGACAAGTGTAGAGGGTGTAAACAAACAACTCAATTAAAAAGCAATACAAATTTACTTGTGCCTTTTCCACGTCTTCTTAGTCAGTGGCTTCCAGGCCAAGCTCATCTGAAATTGGAATGTTTTCCAAAATAGTGAATATAATTTGAACTTTCATATTTACAGTTCATACCAAAAATGTAACTGTGGCAAAAGCTTGATGCTGATCAGAGTGGCTTTCTCCACTTCTGGAGCAAAGATTGGTCAACCAAGGAGAGATGTGAAAATTTTTAGATACCTTTTAAGAGAAAAAAGATAACATAAGCAACAGACTGTATAAATTCAGCAAGCCAATGAATTTATAAAGTCACTATCTTTTTGAGAACTTTTTCTGCAAAGTATAAAAGATGTTGTAAAGGCATCGTCTGCTGAAAACAACATTAACCTGCCAAAGTACTTATTTGAAAATGTATTGATGTACTAATGAGTGGGTGTTTAAGAATTTGGAAATATGATTGAAAACACACAATGGTATCTTGCAAGAGCAGGTAGTCCATTTGTTTGTGGCATTTCAGGATGATCAAGTTAGTCCTGAGCAAGAGCAAAGTAATTTGTTTGTGACATTATATGCAACAGAATGAGGTCCAATAAAAGAACTCATAAACATTTCCTTTTTCAGATCCTTTTAGTTTTATATTGACATTATAAACCAAATAAGTGAAGCACACAGTTATTTAAAAGCATATCTGCAGGGGTATAGTTTTGGAAGCATTGCTTTGGTGTGGGTTTTTTTTTTTTTTTTGATGGATCCTGTTGAATTGATTTTTTTTTCCAGTTTATTTGTATTGGCTATGTAGATTGTTCACAGAAATGCAATTGTGTATTGTAATTTCACTTTGATCACAGTCATTTTCTCCCTTGTGTTATCCAAGCAGTCTTCTAAAAAATACAGCAGTAATGGTATGCAGCGCTGGATATTGAACTGCTTGCAAATCATTCAGGCAGCTCATAAAAACATTATTAAAAGGCAAATGCCCTTTGTGCTCCTAACTTCTAAACTACGCAAGCTGAAGTGCTTTAATACATCTAACGCATTGTAATATACTGAGACGTGCTCTGCTGGAGTTAGCACCACGTCTTTCCAGCTGACAGCTTGTCCCCACCTATCAGTCGCCAGCTTGATCCGACAGATTCTCACACCAGTTCACAGTCAGATGTCCGAACTTGGGTTGCTGGGGAGCTTGGTGAGTGGCAGGTGGCACGTACAGCCTTACCCAACAGCTGGGCATATTGCTTTAGTTTCTGGATGGGTTAAAGAGCTGTCCTCCCCTCTCTCGCAGTCATCGCTTGCTCAGCGGCATCCATGAATGCAATGGTCAGACCTCGTGTGAGTTTATTCCTTTACCCAGAGAACTGGGAGTACATCTGAGGATGCACCTTCTCTCCAGATCAGATCCTGTGCGGGTGGCCTGCAGCTTTCCCCATGTAAAGGAGTGTACCAATACTTGCCACAGCTTTTAGCAGCTGAACATTGTAGTGTGCTGGAGACTTGTTGCATCCAAGCAGCTGTCCTAGGTTCAGTGCATTTGTTCTCTCATGTGTGTTTGCAGGTAGTGAAGAAGCTTTTCCTTATTGTCTGAAGGGCTGCATGTTTCTTTCCTTAATGATTGTGCTTGCTAGGCATGTGCTGCTCCTTCAAAATATGAAACTTGCATCATTTTTCAGGCTGGTAGTGATACCCAAGGGGACTGTCAATGCTTGTGTGGAAGAGCTGAGCTCATTTCTTATACCATATAGCTTTCCAAAGCAAGCAGTTTTCTACTTGGAAAACTTGGAAATTTACTCAGAAATTTAAGTAACAGCCCATGACTTGGGGTATTTACTCCAGGGAAAAGGCTGACTTAAAATGCATTCAATGAGAACCCCATCTGTTGGCTTGAAACTTTGTATGGGAACAAGTCCTGCCCTGGTGAAGTCACCTCTGTCTCTTAGAAAAATGGAGCATTCTCTTCATCTTCTGTCTATCTTGACTACTTCTGTTGTAAGCTAAACAAAAACTCTATACTGTCTACAGGGTCCAGATTTTGTAGCCTAGGAGGTCTTTCCAAATGTTGCAGTTACAAAGGATGCAGAACATGTTGAAGATCTAAGACTTTCATACAGACAATAGGGACAAATCTAGCCAGTGTCAAACTGACAACATACTATTGATTTTTTTTTCAGTTGTCATTCAAGTTGTCATCATTATCTCGAATAATAATATTTACATATATTTTCCCCTTACTGGTAAATTATTCTTTTTCCTTTTGGTGTATTTGTGGAATACACTTTCCCTTTGGTAATGAGTAAATGTTATGTGCCTTTAGAGATGGGATGCACTTACAGCAAGCTAGCTCTTGAGCTCAAAACATGTTTCTAATGTCATTGCTGACAGAAAATCCATACTTGCGGTAGCATGCTCTTACATTGTGCCCTAGACACAGTGTGAAACACTTTCATGTTGATTTCTATCAACCGCCCATGTTCTCCAAGGCCTCAGAAGATGGCTGGTGACACTGTCCCACCCACTCTACAGCCCAGGTACCCAAAGTGCTACATACCCACACAACTCAAAACTTGTTCTAAAAGGTTTTTACTTCAGAAGAGAGAAAAAGCGCTCTGGGAAATATCTGAGGAGTGTAAAAAGTGCTGTGTTTTGAACAAACCATTTTAGTTAATTCAGCGCATCAAAAGAAACTGAGCATTTGGGGGTACTTGATGAAAACCATGCGTGTGGTGAGGGGATGCTATTCCAGTTAATTTGACAAGCTACTAGTGCTGACATACCCATGTGGGGAGACCTAGCGACAGTCTTCACTTACAGCCAGACTGCAAAGGTACAGGATTCACTATTGATTTGGTCATTTTAGATGCTTAAGTGTTTGAGAGGTTTGTTTTTGTAGCATAATATTATGAGAGGATCCTTCAGAGAAACTCGGTTGATGTGCAGCTGATGCAGTTGACGCTTACTTATTAATATTAGATTAGATATTTTGCTTTGCAAAGGTTTCAGGTGGGTAGTTTTCTGTGCTATAATGTCTCTGCTGCATTAAAATTTCATGAGAGGTTCTGACATAGAGCAATGAGATTTGCCACCAATAACTCTGATAAAAAGAAACACATTTGATGTATTGTTGGGAGTTTTAGTACTGCAGAGCTGTAAAAACTTTTGAGTTTTACTCATCAGTTTACTCAAAGGCTGGAAATGCACGCACTGCGTAAGAGTGGATCAGTGCTATAGCACAGACTTCACGGGTCCCATGCAGCCATCACAGTGAGGCTTACTTCAAATGGGCCGTGCCATCGAGCAAGCTTGGTATTTAAAATGTGTCAGACTTGCTCTCTACTTGTGTATACTTCTGTCAGGGAAATCCATGAACTCAAATTTAAATTGATTCTGTAGATAAAAGATGGAAGAGGTGACATGGTATAATCCTTACAGAGAGAGGGAGAAACCAAAACGCTGAAGGGGTCTCATTTTTTCAAGGTTATGTACAAAGCTGGCCTTGGAATTGGTGATGCTCATTAGATTCCAGCCTAGGGCTGAAAGAAAAGGCCTCTCTTGTTTTTCATCTCTTTTAGGGGGGATCTGCTACTGATTTCTGTGAGCAAAGGTCTGTGGCTTTGCAGTTCATTACATAATGAGTAGAGACATTTAAATAACAGAACATCGCCTTGATTTTTAAATAGTTTGCATGTTTCATAACAAAAAAGACTGAGCAGCAAGTGATGTTTCCTATATTCAATTTATCTCACCGTATATCACCAGAGAGACAATTTTTTAAGGAGCAGTATGAAATGACAATATTTAAGATCCTATAACCCAGTTTTGGGGCTTAGTAATAATACAGCAGCAACTCCACAGCACTTCAGAAAAAGTGTTTACATGATTGCTATCTCTGCAGCACGGGAAAGCCAAATTCTAGGAAGGATCTCTATCCCTTCCACACGTGGCTCCAGTTCCTGTTTTTCTTCCAAACTATGTGAGCTGGTAAGCGGAAACGGATGGAAATCAGACTCTCCATTCAAGACTAGAAAATATCCCCTCACAGAAAAACACCATCTTAAAATGTAGCGATACGGTATTTGTCCCCATAATTAAAGTTATATTTAAAACCCAGTAGATAAAAAGCTGCCCAGGCACATCCACTGGATGGCTTCTGATTTTTGCTATTAACATTATTTCTTCTGTTCATAAATGACTTCATACTTTCACACACTTGTGATGTAACAATTTTTTAGAGGAAATATTTATACTTTTGTTTTTGCCATGTTTCTTCAGGTTCACAGAGCTACAAAGCAATTCCCTTGTGCTGGTCTCCTCCTAGGACCCCGTTCTAGTCTACAGGCTTTGGTTGCGTTTGGGTAATATTTTGTCTATTGCTCTCTTTTTCTAGTTTTCACTGAAAGTACAAACATCTTGCAACAAAAATTTATATGCGTTCATTACCTGTAGCTTCCCAGTCTAAGAAATCAGCGTGATCAACCAATCACTTCTGCTTTTCAGTGTTGTTAGCCTAGCTCCTTAAGAAGCAGCAGGAAGTCTGATTTGGAAGTGAAAAGCATGGGGGTTTGTCCAGACGTAATTTTCATCCTATTGTGAACATCCCTGATCTTGCTAAGCAGATCTTCACCATTTCTCTCTGTAGTTACCACCTGACTATTTATGCCCTCATACTGAATAAGACAAACAAGAGCAGAGAAATATGATGCACCTGCCAGTTTCTTTCGGATTTCAAAGTTTGTGCTGTGAACACACCAATTTAACTCTGCAAAGGTTTGTGTGCGTGTTTTTGTTGCTGTTGTTGTTTTTCTGGTTTTTGGTATATATTAAATGTGTGCAGAACCAGACTGAGCTGCTAAAACACATCCATATCCACATTTCATCCTTTAGTAATTTCATGCTGCTTTTTCCATTAGTGCAGCAGGGCATGGCAGTTATTTACTGCATCTGTCTATCTGCAGAGGTTCTACTCCAGTGTTAGTCATGCAGCCACAGAGTTACCGCACAGGTTCAAAATAACATTTACCATTTAAGATACACCATTTTTTTTCCAGATCCCACTTGAATAAATTGTTTTTTTTGGGAAGAGGCCAGAAAAGCTTGGAGGAATTCCAGGTGGCTGTTTAGAAACACAGACAAGCATAAAATCATGCGTTTTCCATCAGGTAACAGGTTGGTATGCCTTGATGTGCTTGGAAAAAAGAAAGAAAAGAAAAAAAGAAGAAAATACTTTCTCTGGAAAGCTTTGCATTTGCTGATGGAGTTTGATTTGGAGTCTTTTGAGGCCTTATTCTAGCAGTAGAAGATTAGGTTCTTAGTTGTCAGAGAGGAACATTAATCTTGACATATTTGGTGATGTCTGAACGTCAGAGGGATTTATATAGTCAACTTTAGGGGTCTAAATTAGGAACTGAATCCTTCTGTACAGTCAGTGAAACTTAGAGGCAGCTCTCTACTGGCTGTGGATGGATCACAGTGAAAGCAACTTCCTATCTTACATACCTACAGTCAGGCGCCTAAAATAGATGGCGTGAATAATCCCTAAAATGAAAACCAGCGTGAAAGAATGCAGTAATGAAACTTAATGCAGTTATCTCTATGACAGTTATGGCCCACTGTGTTTCCCAGGACTGAAGCTGAACCTCATGCTTTCCTTCAGCCCTACTCCTCTACGCGTGGCAAGAAGCTGATGGAGCATTTTCCTTCCCTTCTTCCTCCTAGTAATGATATCATATAAAGCTAAAGGTCTAATGTCCCCACTAATGGTGACTCCCTCAGGTGAAGAAGGTCACAGGTTAAACTCTTTTTGGCTCATAGGCAGGCAAACATATGTTGTCAACAAAATTCTTCACTGCCTGGCTATAAGAGAAAGAAAGTAGCTATCTGGAGGTATTTGCCTAAGTCACATTTCACTAGGCTAAACAGAAAAGTTGCTCAGATCAGAAATTGGTTGTCCTTCTTGCTATTTCTTTAAAATATTGCATGGTTGCTCTAGCATATACACCCAGCCCACTGAGTGTTTTTGCCCTACAGCCCTCAAAAGTGCTGTAGTTGGCCAGGCAAACCTTTATAATCTGCAGACAATCCCGCTGTGTCAGCAGAGCTGTGATGGCACAGCAATTTAGCTGCACAGTGCAGGTCTCAGCACAGAGTTAGAGAAACTACGTTGATGGTGAAAGGGAAAAAAGGCTACTAGCAAAAGCTGGCTGAAAGGAAATGCTCTTGTTTTAGTCACGCTGATGCATAGTCAGGAACAGCATTTGTATGCATGGTTCTGAATAAATGACAGCTCCTTTTAAAATAATATAAATGGTAAATGTGGCTCTCCTGTGTGCAAATATGTAGGTGGGAAGTGGAATAGAGTTTTGGCTGTGTGTGCCTGTTGAAATGAGAAGACAGCGCCTTTGAATAAAGATAGGGCATCTGAGGTCCATTCATCATTTTTTAATCCTTTCAGAAATGACTTATTACCCAGGAAAAGCAAAGAAAGTGATCCATTCCACCTTAGATTAAACGTGTATGATGTGAGGTGAATTTGGAGAAATAGGGTTGTCACCACATGTTCCAGTAATTTTGTCTTCTCCATTGTGGGAGTGTCTGAGGGCCCACGCCTTTGGGATGATGTTTAAAGGCACTCCTGGGTGACTTGGGAACAGAGGTCTGACGCCTGCCTGTGATTTCAAGCACATTTATGCGCTGCAAAGGAATAATCCCTGTGTATGGCACTGAATACGTACAGGCATACTGGTGCTAGTTCTTCTCTGTGCTTTAGAGCCAGGGGGATTTGTGGACTAAAGACTATTAAGTCCATAAAGTTTATTTATGGAAAGGCTTAAATTCTTTATAAAGGAATCCCAGCCTCTGCTGAAAATATGTTATGGCTCCACAAAATAAAAGTAAAATAAGGTTCTCTGGCTTGAGAGTGTTATAGCGACTGATATGCAGATTAGACAAAGGCACAGAATTTTTGTTGCTAAATTCTCAGGGTCCCATGCGGTCCTATGGTATACAAAAAAAGCCACATTGACATACTTTATCCCGAACTGGATACAGGTTATGTCAGTGGGCACTGCCAAAATCCCACTCTGAGCACCTACGGATGATGAACACGAGCTACCCCTTCCAGAACGATTTAGCACAGGATATAGATGCTGTACATTGAGCAAATGGGAAAGAAGTGGCTTTGTGCATGAGTGATGCTTGTCTGCACAGACCTGAGCACTATGCCTCATATGAGCTATGCTGCAGTGTGGTTTTTGCTACCTGTAATGGATCTGAGGACCACTGCTCAGACACAATAGCCTGAAAAATGCTGGTTTAAGGATGCCTGCCTAGTGGGCTGTGATTGCATTAATCACAAACCATGAATCATGCACATCTTGTTCCTGCGTTTGTAAGATTAAAGCAGGCTATAGAAATAACAATAATTACAGAGTTTTTAAGTGGATGACCATTCTTTCTTCCAGTAGCAAATTTGGAGAACTCATTATCTTTATATTTCCACTAATGGGAGGGACATTTCATTCTACTGTTAGACCTACAACACCTCAGGTTTCTGTGCCAGCGTTACTTTTTCCTACTGCAATGGGCTACGACAGATGGAGTAATAGCAAACGGGCACACTGTCTCCAGCCCTGGACTCTTTAGTGAGCCCTTTAGAAGGTATCTAAAAACACAATTGGTGACCATTAGGCAAAATGTGCATGCCTCCTTGACTCTGATTTTCTTGCTCACATATGTAGGAGGCAAAAGCAATTCAGCTCCCTTGCACCTCAGGATTCCTGCCAGTTATCCAAGATTACAGCCAGTCCACCAAGATTAATGCCAGTCTTCCAAGGCCACCTTTTTTGTTAGAGATTCAGTCTTGTGGGAGCACAAGTTTACCTTTTCAGGGAGAGTTCATTCTGCACCAAAGGCAGTTTCTTTTACTTCACATCTGCAAGGAAGTTGTATAACTAGACTGTTGATGTGCTATTCCCTATTTCACTGTTTTTCTGACACTACTGGACTGGATTAGAGGTATTTGTTTCCAGGATGCCAAATTCTCTCCATCAGACCTCTAGCATCATGATTTCACCTCTAAAACATGGAATCATTATTCTTCATGACCATTTCCTTTGGCTATATGACCAAACACTGTGAAATGAAGGTCCATATCCCCTCTAAGGCACTATGTTCCTCCTTCACACAAAGCTGCTTTCTGTCTCACAGTTTTGGTGTTAAAGATCACTCTTGGTTTCCTTGTGCAGTTTCTGGAGAAATTCTACTTTTTACTCCATCTAAATCAGGCGAGGGTTTGGAGACATCAGAAAAGTTACACATACAGAGACATTCCTGACTGTCCATACAACAAATCTGAGTATTGTAAAACTGGAACTGTACAGCATCGGTGCTCGAGTGATTTATTATGATCTAGGGTACTACGACTCATCCTTATATCTGAGTTAGAGTTCAAAGGAGAATTTGAATTTTTACTAGGCAGCATCAAATCGCCAAAAATGGCAATGGATATCATGGTTTGCCATGTGCTACCATGAGGTATTGCAGGTAGTTACATCACCACATTTATCTTATCCTGCATTATGTCTCAGCCTGGGGGGATACACTAATACGTACCTAACTTAAAGTAAGTCCCTTGTTGCTTTCCAGTTAATGAATTAGCCTTCTTGGCAGTATCAGGATGGAAAAGTGATTGCTTCTTCTCCAGGCATCTAATGCAACCATGCAACGAAATTTCTTATTAACTCGCAGTCCAGAAAAGTCAACATAGTTTAACAGGATGCACTGAATAAATAATATTATTAATATTGCTGTGCTTATTCCCTGAGACCATTTTTGCTCTTGGTTAATTGATTCTCATTTATTCTGTGAATACAAAATGAAGAGTTTTGCTGATCGTCATGGTTGCTCTAGTCTGCAGAGGAAAGGTGGGTGTAATCTATTTCTTTTCCTGTTTTTTCAAGCCACACACAGATGATTTGCAGAGTCATTGGACTTCAAACTAGGTGTCTGAGAAACAATCTGCTTCTGAAATGGTGGAGTTTAGCTGCCTTTGCATACTCCAGGAAATTTCAATATCTGTGCCTGTGGCAATATTTACAAACGCTGCTCTTCCTTCCCAATTGTGACATACGCTTTCCAGTAGTCACAGGAACACGCAGTGTAGAGCACAGACACTCCATGTTTCCTTATCATATGTTAATTACAATTTCAAAAAGTTTCAGGAAATAATGAACACAAGAAATGCAAGTATCTTTCTTTCAATTTTAACAAGGAACTGTGCAGTACAACTGTAACTTCCTCCAAGTCTTCTTTACTACAGGTAGGATACTGAACCATTTCCTTAGCATAAAACACAACAACAACAAAAATGCTTCTCCCTTTTCCTCAGGCTTCTTCTTCTTCTTCTTTTTTTTTCCTTCCAAAAATAAGCAGCTAATAAAAGCGCGAAAAGAGGAGAAAGCCACAGATCTCTGGGGATTGCTGGAATAAACTCTATTTCAGTTCAGTATTCTGCATTATGTTTCTGTCTTGGGCAGTAAACCAGTGGCAAGCTCCAGCCAAGACACAGCCAGCAAGGTGTAAGTTTTCCAGTTTAACCGGGAACTAGACAGGCTCTTCGGCTGCTGATAGTCCTCCTGCAATAAGGTGACTTACTGAATCAGAAGCTAATTGCCTCTATACAATTAACTTCCCATGCTCATTATCATTTTGATATTTAATGTACTTGTAAAACTGATGAATTTGTACTTATGATTTCTCTGAAGTGAGGAAATATTACAAGTACCATTTTCCAGATGAAAAGCTGAATGCGTGAGAACTGTCTGTTAATATTGTTCTACACGTTAATTTTGGTAATGCTTCAATTATATTAAGCTTTTGTATAGACCAGGGAGTAACAAGTCATCTTCATTCCTTCAAGTCACAGTGACAAGGAAGAAAACTAGTGAAGGACATGTACAACCCATTAAAGCAGTGTCATAGCGGGTTGTGTGTAGTTTTATTATCTAAAGCCTCCTGAGGAGATCACATTTATCGCGTAGGAAAAAAGAGAAGAAAGAAAGAGCAACTTCTAATGTGTTTGTTCATGTTTAGCCATTGTAGTAGTTGAGTTAGATGCATCGATTTAGTGTAGGCAAGTTCTCAGACTCTGCCTTTAGTCATCTTGACCAAAGCCACTCCAGAAGTCCATGACTAAGCACAGAAATGAAATAATTCCTGCTTCAGCTGGGCCCATCTCCACCAGCTTATACCCTCTCATAGCTGGTTTTTGGTGCATTGCTTTTTTACTAAACACTAAACTAAAATGAGTGCAATTGCTTGAAGACAAAGGCCACCTTCTGAAGTCCTGTTTCCTGGGAGCAAATGAAAAAGGTGGAAGTGATGTAAAGAAACACACTTAAAAATACCTCCCTGTCTTTTCAGTGTCATTCTCAAGTCATCGCTTAGTATTTGGTATTTATATCACAATTCAGACTGTAGGTAAATATTTTCTCAGGTCTTTTTCTTTTGTTTTTCTGTCTGTGTGTATGCTACAATAGAAGCTAGGTGGCATTTTTTTTTGTTTTCTTTCTTCATTACAACCACAGCAATACCTAAATGAGCATGCATTCCCAATGAAGTCTGTTGGCCTAG
The DNA here is from genome assembly GCA_013396635.1 of Penelope pileata. Lineage (NCBI taxonomy): Eukaryota > Metazoa > Chordata > Aves > Galliformes > Cracidae > Penelope > Penelope pileata. Next base: position 1,259,710 of record WBMW01000581.1, read on the forward strand.
GGCTTAAAATTAGGCATGTGGTGAAGCACCTACCTGTATATCTACCCCCAGTAACGGACAGAATCCAATATCATTCTTCACATTCTGATTTCTGCATAATGTTGGGACAGAAAGAGAAACCTCAGAGATTTCTTTGAGAAACGGTCATAAAGTTTTCAGCTCCAACTTTCCAGATATTTATTTTTGGGGAAAACAAAAACAAACAAAAAAAACCCAATCCAAACCAAAGAAGCAAACGCAAAACACACAACACTATACATAGCCATGTATGCCTGTGGTCATTAAATTATGAAAAGGAACTTAAACACATTCTTCTGACACTAGCAGTTGAAGTTGTGTGAAGGATACTGAGCAATTAAATATTTTTTAACAGAGGTTTTTTTGTATTGCTTGAGTAGTTTTTGAATTGGTCAAACAATAAGTTTTTATTGAATAGTATTTTTAGGCAATATATGACATTTCTTGTGCAATGATACTCAAATACCTAAGAAGAAAAAAATATATGCTCACATCAGATGCCTTTACATTTTGAGAGTAGGGTTAAGGAGGCTTTCCATTGGTAGAGTTGGGAGAAATGTCTAAATGGATAGAAATATTTTCTGAATACAACCATATTTCACTTGAAATTTTCCAGCATGCTCTCTGTGCCTGTGGACTTACCAGTCTGTTAGACCCCGCTCTTTGTTCTTGAACCACTCGGTGAATTCAGTCAGAGGCAAAAATCTTAAAGACTCTAAGGCTCTGTAAGGTATGTGAAATGGCATCAGATAGAGGGAGATGTGAGAGGTTTCCTGCCAGCAGAGATAGCTATGCCATGAGCATAGGTTGTGTTAAACTCAGAAAAAATCTATTTGGGAAAAAGTGTTTAGAAATACCCTCCCCACAGGGTAATCTTCAAAGCTTACACTTTCTGAGAAACTAAATTGCCTTGGAGATAGAAATCTGTAGGAAACCTGCCTTTAGTTTCAATCTTCACAGAAGAGCTTGTTTCTAAGAAAAAACATAGGAAAGAAAAAAAAAAAAAGCATATGCCCAAAAGCAAACTGAGCACAAGACAAACATAGCAATGTTCCTCTTTGTTAAATTAGCTGTTGCTGAGTGATTAGAACTATTGTTCAACTCAGCTGTTAACTCTTAGCTGATTTCCTAGTGCTTAATTCCTAGATAATTTCAAAGCAATTTATGCATGAGCTGAGAGTTAAACACAGACTTAACTGCAGTTCTGATACAGCCATTCTATAAGCATATATTTAATAAGAAAGACTCCCTGAATCCAGGCTTCATCAACCTCTTTAAGCACACTGAGGTGGAAGGGATTACTCACATACCCACAGATCCCTGCATCCTGCAGCACCATGTTGAATTGCGGTGTAGTGAGGGATGGGTCTTATCTGTGACTTTGCCAAGCGGGTGAGACCATTAAATTCTAGTGGTGTTGAAAGAAGCCTCAATCACTTTGTTACTTTTCTACTCCATCTGGCTTGGCAACGAGTCAAGGAGAAAAACAGTGCTCACTTCCTATTCATGTATTATGCACAATTTGCTTTGAATACCTTGTTTATTCTAACACAAAAACTATATTTTCAGTTTATATTAGTGCTACATTAGTGGGAAGATGTGAGAATTGAGGACACTATTCAACTGTTGAGCCACGGATCAATAAAAAAGAAGTTTTTAAATGGCTTTGCAATGCCTGCATTGATAAAGCCATATTCATTATTCTTCTCCCTTGCTCCTAGGCAGAAATAATAAATATTTTAAGAATCCAAAAATAGATGGAAGTAGTAAGATTGAGTAAGCAGAAACTGATTGTCAGGAGATTAGGCTTTAGTTAGTAGGATTTAAATATGCCTGGCATGTCAAAGCAATGTGACAAGTCAGTGTTTTCATAATGTTCTGTGTCTACCTCATAACTTGTTGTGAAAGGCTGATGACTGTTGCCAGCTTGCTTTGTTCTTATTAATATTTTTGAAGATAAGAAAGTGAAATGGCTCCATTTCAGGAATTAAGTCATTCCTTTGTGCCAAAATACTGGCAGGAACTGTTGGTGAGGAAAGATAAATTAGAGGCCTGATTCCTGCGTCACAAAAAAGAAATCAACATGGCTTGAAAGGAGCCTTGCTGTTCAAGATGGTGTAAACTCTTCTAACATTGCGGATGTGAGTGTCAAGTGAGTTTTCTATGTGAATTCCTGTAATATGAAATGGAACAGACTGTTGAACTCAAGAACTTTCAAGGTCTGATTTTCAAAGTTGGGGATAATTTTATGAAAGGGGAGGTCAGAAGAGCTAGCAAGTTTAACACATGGACCCTAGTCAATATGGTAACATCAACTGTAGAACATTATGTGGTGCCACATCTAATGGGATATTTGCCTCCTTGTTTTTGTCACTGGTTATTGCAGCTTCCTCAAAACTGTGTTTGCAATCCCTTCTCCTCGCATCAGGTAGACTGTGTTAAAATCCCCAGTGAATAGCTCTCTATCCAACTCTATTTTAATCCAATTCCTATGGGTCTAAAATGACAGAACTCCTACCCAGCACAGCACTAGCAGTATCCTCCTCCTGGTACACCTCACATGGAACAGCTTTCTCCTGACTAGTTCTGGTCAAGACCCTTCTGCCTACTTCTTGCATTCCTCTGACCTGGACACCTGTGTCCTTATGCTGGTTCTTCATCTACTGCAGAAAATACATGTGTTTTCTTACTAGGACAAGGCCCTTCGCTGTTTAGTTGAGCTCCTCCTATCAGGAGCCATCTTCTACTACCATGCTGACCTGTGCATTGGCTCCAGCAGTGTGCCCGGCCATTGAGTCCGCAGTGCGATGAACACATGGGTTCATTTTCCACCCAGCTTGCTTCCAAAGACCTTCCCATGACAGTTGTCCCCAGTACTCTGCTCTCTGATGCCATCAGGCAGAAAGTGGATTGTGTCCATCTGAAGCTTCACATGCTTTTCTGCTCTTGTCCCATTTTACTGCTTGGCTGTCTACTTTTTACTGTCTTCTGTACATTAATCTGTGGCTAGGAGCTCTTTGATCAGAGACTGGCTATTTTGAAACTCCTATGGACACATATGATCTCTGATTGCAGCTTTCAAAATGAGCTGTGAGACCGTATCAACGTATCTTAGCCAAGGGAAAATACTGCTAGCGCACAAAGGAAGTGACATGAAAGTCACGACCAAGATAGGAAGTGAAACCTTATATTACAGATGACTCACAGATGAACAAAAAAAACTAGTTCTTCAGAAGAAAAGTCACTGCAAACCTCCTCTTCCTGCAATAATTCGTACATCATACGTAGTTTTGGGCTAGTCCCTCCACATAACTTTGCATACTTTGTGCAATTGTTTCTGGTAAGGGTTGATCTTCAAACCTTTAAGGCCTTAGGCAGGTATGGTTGAGACCATGAGCAAGAGTTAATTTATTTGCAAAGAATACATGTTCAAAACTGGGCAGTGTAGTCCTTTGCTTTTCCAGTTAAAACAGACATAACAGACATCAAAGGAGGACTTAAAATTTCTGGGAAAACATGCATTAAATAGCTGGTTAGTGGAAATTTGGTGTAATTCCTACTGCATCTTACAAAAAAAAAAAAAAAGAAAAAGAAAAGAAAACAAAAAAAATATAAATACATCCTACATACACAAGCAATATAACACAGCTGTCTTGTAAGCAGGGATTAGTATCCGGGCACTGTTATAGAAACAGTACACTTTTTCCCTTGGGAAACTGTTAAAATTCTATAAATTCAGTCCATTCAAGGCCACAGAGAAACAATGCGCCATGTATGCTCTTGTTGCCATTCCTTGCTGCTGTGACATTTTACAAACCAGGTTTCTGTACCTTCTCCATTTCATTTAAAAACTACAAATTTCTTGGATTGGAATCCTTATTCCCACTCAAAAAAATTACCAAATATATCCCTCTCCACATTTACATTTTAATATCTCCCTTACTTGGTTAAACCAGATCACAGGAAGTTATTTTCGCTCTTCAATGCAAGTGCATAATTGATGGAGCAACACTGTAATAAAGTACTTTAGAAAGGATTTTAGCAGAAAAACACCAGAGATTCATCTTAAACTAGTTTAATCTAAACAGTTCTATGACAACAGCTGGGGATATAACTTCTGGGAAATGCGGATGCAAATTCAGACTGAAAGATAAGATTCAGTGAAATCAATGAGTTGCAGCTGCTGCATCTGATGCAAACACTACTATTACATCCAGCAACATCTTTTGAGATCAGAGGCAGACTGAGCCCTAAGATAAGCAGCCATCCATATGTCTTATGGCAAGCTGCAGCTCGGTCTTGGGTGGCAACTGAATTCTTCACCATTCAAGTTGCACTTTCTTATTTATGCAAAAAAAAAAAATTGTCATTTTCATACCGATTCCTTTACAGCTCAGATTCCCCTTTCCCTCCCAAACACTACCTGTGATTGCCAACTGAGTGACAAAGAAGGTCATTCGAGATTTCCGCTTCCTCCTCCACGTAGAGAAGAGCACGATGGCATTTCCAGAAATAGTGACAATAAAGAGGATCCAAAGAGTCACCAGCTGCTCTGTCTGCATTGGAAAGAAGAAAAAATCATGTAGATGGGTGAGTGGATGGTGACTTTTGTTAAGCAAAAATGAATACAAAAACAGAGTGGCATGTGAGTTCTGCCAATTGATTTTTATTTATTTAGACTACAAGATATTCTTGTTCTTTCAGAAAATACTTCACATGCATCATCACTGGTGAAGTTCACTCCAGTTTGATTTGCAGTGTCTGTATATCACTTCTATATTCACAGAACTACTAGCAGTGTCTGCGTTCAGCACTGGACACTAAAATGAGAGGCAGCCTTCAGCTTTCTCGTGTTGCTCCAACAAGCTGCCTCGCTTCGTAAAGGAATATTGATAGATGGGCTCCTTTGGAGAAATGAGGGAAATAAATACTTCTCTCCTTCCCAGCCCCAGTGAGTGCAGATCATCCACAAGCCCTATGAAATTCAGACATCCACTCCACGATCTAGATGTGTACCAAGATTGAAAAGAAAGCATGACCCACTGCAAGTAAAATTGTGTCACAGGCGATACGTGATGACAAAACGTCCCCTAGTGGTAGCGTGTACAAGGAAAAGAAGAAAAATAAGGAAAACACTCTTCAAGCATCATGTTCTTTGGCTACAAGAACAAGGGCGTATGTGTGTACATTTGCTTGCATTGTGTGAGTGCACACACAACTTGCTCCCCCCTTCTTGGCCCACCAAAATTTGTTTGGTCTTCTCTAAATGCAGACTAGTTATTTTCAATGGCTATTCTGTAGGTTTCTCCTAGCAAATGTGAAACTGCAAAATCAGTTTTCTCCGTATCAGCCAACTAGCTCTGTTGCCTGAGAAGCACTGAGTCTGCAGAGCATGGTGTCAGGTTGGGTAAAATATTCAACATTTCTGTGAACTTCTTACTTATAAAACCTGCCTTGTGTAATGGATGTAGTGGCAAGGAGGAAGACAGTTCTGCTGCTCTTCTGCAGAGACAAGCAGAACAGACAGCATTTCTCACAGCAACATTTTGAAGGGCATAGGGCAGGGGAGCACAGGAGAAAAAAGTCCTGAAGTATCCAGCAGCAATAATATGCATGTTGTTATTACAGTCAAGGAGAGAAAAAAAATGCACACACGGTTCAGCAGAATCTGTAGCCAGCATCCACAGCCCCTTCTCTACTGAGGAGCCAGTCCTCAGCCAGCTCTGCTGCAGTGAGGCAGCAGTGGTGCCCCATGACCTACGTGGGCGTGCAGGAGAGGCGAGACCTGCTGCATGAGCAATTCCAGGCTGCGCTCCATGCCTGAGCCCAGGGATTAGCTTAAGCACACAATGAGGGCTGTGTTTAGATGGCTTGATTTTTCCCAGCACGATAACTTTTGTCAGTTTAATCTGCCATTTGGGTCACCTCATCTAACTTTAAAGCTCTAAAGAGACAGCTACTCGGCATGGTCTTTGTAGTCTGGATAATGGCAGTATCTCAGACATGAGTCACTGTTCATCTCTCCCACCCCAGGATGGCCTGTCTCCACTGATTATACGGTCACCTATACAAGACAACCAGTGTGGGATGGATGCTTAACTTTTAGACAAAAAACACAGCAACAACAACCAAACCTTTTTTAAGGTCTGGAAATCTCTTGGAAACAAATTCCCTTCACAGCATTTGGCAGAGACATGGTGAAACTATGCTTACGGGGACACTTGGTTTTGTACAGTAATTGGAAGGAGGTATTGTTTTGGAAGACAAATAAAGTGGGGGGAAAAAAATAAGATTTCATATCACACTTGTCCTTGAAATCAATTTCTCCTCAGGGATTGGCTTGTCTTTTCAATTTCAGAAAAGATCTCTTGTATGTGAAAAGAACTAAGGGACAAGACTAGCTCCCATTTTCTCTGATATAGAACCAGGAGAGCATTGAAAGAAATTCTGCATTCCTGTATTATAATGATAAGGGTAAGAACAGACCAAGGCTCTGACACAAGTCAGAGCAATTCCTGCAGAAGGAAAACCTCAGTACCAGCAGAGCCTGTGTTAGAGGGGTGTTCCCTTCCCACACAGGGGTAGTACATATGGTCAGCTTAAATCCCCTCCTGCCAAGTTGAAAAGCAGTGCTTTAGGCTCTACAGAATTGTACAATTAAACTAGTCTGTAAAAATGACCTAAAAGGTGCAAAGCTGAATAAGGAGAGCTAAGTTTGAAAGGCCACAGACAAAGGCAAATAGCCAAAGTTTCTATTCATCTATTTGTGGTAGCTGCCATTCAGAGAGAAGAGAAAAAGATCTCATTCTCGGGGATTAAGGAGGTACAATAATAGGCAACTTAAATCACTGCAGCCTCTATCAGTCTGTATTAGCTTGCAGAATGAAAACTTCTGTAGTTATTAATGGGATCCTCACCGTGATAAAGGCCTTCATGGAAGCTAGGACTGGAATTCAAAACGGTCTTGATGAACTGGAAACATACACTGGAAAAAACAGGATCCCTTTAAATACATGAGCAGCACAGGACTCTACGGTGCAGTAGGTGTAATGATTCCACATTGGGTCAGCCTTCAGAACATCACCCCCAACACATAGCAGGTGAAGGTCCCCACGAGTGGAACACTACCATGAAAACAACCACAACCACCACGAGACCAACACAAGTGTTGCATGTTTCTGCTCCACAGCTGCTGTACTATGTCCATTTTGGGGCATCACCCTTCAAGAGAGGCACAGGGTGGGGTGCTGACAGCAGTTTAGAGGATATAGCTGGGCAAAAAGAGTGAATTATTTAAATGGCTTAATCTAGCAAAGAGCATGCTGCAGAAAAAGATGAGCATAGCCTTGAAGACACAAAAAGGCTGCTGTGGAAAAAAAAAAAAAAAAAAAGGAATAATCTCTTCTTCAGATCCACTGCACATTGGCCAAAAATCAGTGAATCAAAATTACAGCACAGAATTCAGGATGGGTATTTTTTAAAACATCTGACTTACAAATATACTTGTATAGATTGATTGAGTCAGTGAAATCTTCATCCATGAAAGTCTTAAAAATAAGTCTTAGATTTGAGGTATAGATGATCGATCCCTGAACTTCACTTCAGCTACATTTTCTAGAATTCTGTTCTACTCATCACATTGAGGTTGCTTAAACACAGAGGTGTTTCTTTTCGTGTCATGTTTGTCAATCAAGCAAAATTGCTCTTTTTGTAACAACCTTCAGCAAGGTGAAAAGAGCACCATTGCTTAATAATATCTTACACAGACACCTGAATAAAAAGATAATAATATCTCTCAAGCCCTTGTGTAGAAGCTTTCATCGAGGGCTGTTTTTGCAATGGTCATTGACCAACTACATTGCACAAGAGCACCGTGAGGGAGACTAGTGGCATATAGCTGTGCTTTTGGACTAGAAAAACTAAAAATGCTAGTGACGTAATTAAGGTTGCAGAGCAAAGCAAAGTCATGAGGATTTTCTTGGCTTGACTGTAACCATTGCACGTGCTGCTATTCCGCAAGACTGCTGTTTGAAGCATGGACGTGCTTGACATCTGGAGCGCATATTCATGTTTTGCTAATTTTCTTTAAGATTAAAACCAGCTTTAGTCAATGAAGCAAGTCTCTTCATGGGTGAAATGTAAGCCAGGAATCCTGTCTGAAGAGTGTATGCATTTTCCTTTGCTTGTAGAAATGGCTTGTTATTTTGTCTCTCTAACAAAATTACTGAATTCATAGGCTGCCGTAAGTCTAGCATGAGGTGTATTGTGCTTTATATTGGAAACAAAGTCTGTCCCTGTCAGCTTTGTGAGTCACTCAGCCTCGGTTCATCCACCATCCCAAGGCAGAAAGGATTCTTATGGGTTCTAGGCACTTGTTTTTTTATAATACCATTCGTATTTATCTTGTATCAATGACAAAATTGACTCCTGAATTCTGCCTTCAGACTCTCAGTGCTGTATCTCTGACTTGCTGTAGTGTGGGGAGCAGTAGTGGAAAAAGTTTATTGCCATTCCTATTGTGACTGGCTGGTGTCTTAACATGAGGTTAGGAAGCTTAAACATGAGGTCAGGAGGCTCATAGTGAATTCCAGTCCTCACTGGCTTGTTGCTTTCCCGCTTCATGCCCTTGGTCTGCTGAGTGGTGAAGACGCACTGATCCCTGCTACCACAGGTTGTTAGTGATGTAAGTCTCTGAGCAGCCTCTTCTTGCTCGTTGATTGAGTTCTGGGAATATGCGAATGGTCTGACTGCTTGCATTTTGTTCATTTTAAAAATGATGTTAGAAGAGTAACTTATTGCAGCAATTGAGATGTAATCATGGAGCAAAGTAAGCAATTTCACAAGGATGTTCCTCAAACATGTAAAAAGAACACATAAATCTGGTTGCTGAATTGGGAAAATGGCATGCTGAAGAGCAGGTTCACCACTAGCAGGTTGCATTGCCCTTTCCTGAAAGAAGTTTAAAAGAAGTTACAGAGATCTGGAGTCTTGAATTTTGAATACTGAAAATATACTGAGAGGTTAGTTATTTCAGCTGATTTCATTTAGGGTGGAACAAAAAAAGAGAAAGGGGAAGGGGAAG
>WBMW01000581.1:1269020-1456013 GCA_013396635.1 Penelope pileata
GGAAAGGGAAAGGGAAAGGGAAAGGGAAAGGGAAAGGGAAAAAGAGTGGAGGGAAGTGGGAAAGGGAAAAAGAAGGAGAAGGGAAAAGAGGGAAAGTTAGTTTTTCTGAAGCAGATGGGTGCCATGCTACTTGACTGATTCCAGCTGGGGATTTACAGTTAGTTTACTTCTGCTGGACTGCAACATTTAAACAAAAAATAAAAAGACATTCATTGGCACAATTTACTTAAAAAGTTGCATAAGGGGAAGTTCAGGTTGGGTATTAGGAAAAGGTTCTTCATCAGAAGGTGGTTGGGCCCTGGCACAGGTTGCCCAGGGCAGTGGTCACAGCACCAAGCTACCGGAGTTCAAGAAGTGTTTGGACAACGCTCTCAGACACAGGGTTTGAATTTTGGGTGGTGCTGTGTGGAGCCGGGAGTTGAACTCCATGATCCTTGTGGGTACCTACCTGGGATATTCTATGATTCTATAACAGAGCTCACAATGAAAGCATGAGAAGCAACAAATGGGAGTTGCAACACAGGACATTTTGATCAGAGATGAGGAAGATAAAAAAAAAATCAACATGAGCGTAGTCAAACAATGGAACGAGAGCACAGAGAGGCTGTGGGATCTCCATCCCTGAAAATATTCAGAACTTGGCTGGACAATGCCCTGAGCAGTTTGGTATAGTTTGAACTTGCTTTTGAGTGGTCAGCCCAAGTGACCTCCAGAAGTTCCTCTGAACCTGAATTATGCACATGTGAGTACGCATAATACCTATAATACTTATTTTCTTAAGGAACATACTTTAAAGTGTGCTTATGCAGATATGTATTCAGATGAGAGGTTTGCACAAAGTGTGTATTATTTATTGTACCATAGGAAAAAAAAAAAACAACTCAGATCTCTATGGGAATTTCTAAGTAAATTAAAAATCACCCTGAAAATCAGGTGTAAAGGCCGATGGGAATGACACAAACATGTTGATCTTAGGAAAAGTAACTTAAAAAGTCCTAGGTGGTGTTAGCTAAAGCATGTGCAGAGGTCTGAGATGAAGAATTTCTGCCAGGGTGTGACCAGGTTAAACAACCAACTGCCAGAAGTAAAGGGCAATGCAAACGAAGGGCTCGTGCCTACTGTACTTACCTACACACAATATAAAGAATCTTTAACATATAAAAAAGAACAAACTTGGTTAAAGTGCCAACTGGAAACATCCATATATCTTCCCATGTTGAAACTTTCACCACAAGCTGGGATGTGAAAAGAAATCTGTTTGATGATAAGTCATAGACATGTTACATTTATTTCAGTTGTAGGTAGCAGTTCTCTCTGTCAGAGAACAAAATAAAAGGCACCAAAATATTTACCAAAAAATTCACCAGGAGAGAGATAACAATGGGAATACTTAGGCTAGAAGTAAGCCTTGTACACTAAATATTAAGTATCTGAATTTGAAAGTTCAGATGATTAATTCAAACCACCTCCTAATTCTCAAGAAATGACAGAAGAAGAAAGAAAGGAACGCTTCAGGGGGAGAAAAGCCACAAAAAATGACTGGTGGCAGACTGTCTCAGAAGAAAGAAACACACTATACAAGAGGGAAGATCACTGAAATCTTATGGCCTGGTTGTCACAACTAGCAGAAATTGTACTGACCATTCCTATAATACAAGTATGCTTTGGATGAATGTTTTCCATCTAGCAAGGCAAAAAAGATAAGATGTCATTTTACCACATTCACACAAGATGCTCCTGAAAAATTTTGGAAAGCAACTTGATTGACACCCAAAGGCTTTGAGAAAACTCCTGTGAAGATAACAAAGACTGAGAAAAGAGTTAGTTCAAAGCAATTTTTTTACTTTTCTCTTTAAAGGTGCTTCCACTGTGATTGAATTTGAGAGGAAGGCAACAAGCCCTCTAGGAGTTGATTTTTTTGGTAGCTTGGCCTGGAATTGAGCCTGATTCACACTGCATAAATACTAGTTCAGCCTCAGGTTTGTCTCTTGAACTGCAGCTTTCCCATTTAAGCCTGGGGCAAAAAGACAGTTCTGACTCTCACGGACCTTGGCTATTAATTAAGTGGTTTCTCTTCAAACACCAATATCCCCAAGCAAGCTTAGCAAAGAAACCTCAGTCTGCATCTCACACGTCTCTGAGTCAAGCACGAGCTTTGAATTCGGCAGACGCATTCGTCATGCCCAATAGTTTTCCTATCTCCTGCACAGTGGCTGCTTTACTGCGATGATTTCTCACAGGACAGCTGTGTTAGCCTTCCAGCACACGGCTGTGGGTTATTCTGGAACGCGTTGCCCCATGAGGCCTTCACCACACGTCAGAGATTCCAGCAACAGTCACTTGTCCACGCATCTTCATGCCTGGAAGAAGGGCATGGCTGGATAGCAACTAAGATCACGTTTTCTATTCTGCCAAACTTGGGAAGCAGTTTTGCATAAGTTTGTACCTACATGGTATGTCACTCATAGTCTGTGAACGTTAATGTGTTACATAGAGGAAAATCTAAAATACTTTAGACGCGAGGAAACAGAGAATACAAGGAAACCTCTTCTCTAAATCAGGATACTTTCTCATAGAAAGGAGTAATAATGTTACTAAGATTACCGTCATTTCTTTTCGAAACATAGCCAAACTCTATCGATCAATTTTTGTGAATCCTCGGCTTTTAAGAATGCATTTCTTCACCAGCATGGTTGAGGCACTGTCATTTCAGTGGGCAGCATTTAATGCAGATAAACTGTGATTTTTCTAAGCTCCAATAACAGCTAAACAAACCATCCTCAGCCTGACCCTAAATCCTCCATAGATGTGACTGGGGTAGAGGTGAAAATTCTCAGTCAATAACAAAGAGCAACAATTCAGTTTTACTAGCAGATAGTTCACATCTGCCATTTTGCTGTGTTTCAGTAAATGGATAATACACTGAGACAGTACTATTCAGTTACCAAAGATTTTGTTCACCCATTGCACCCTAGACGCTTCCACAGTAGATAAACATATTTCCCTAACTTTGATGCCATCAGGAAATACACACTTTTCATGACATATCTATCTATTTTCTTCATAGAATAATTTCAACAAGAAGAGATAATATTAGGTCACTCAATAGCCCATCCATAACTGCATGATTTTGATAGCCCTATTAAAAACTGTGAATCTGTTCCTTCTTAATCACGGGGGAAAATGATTAAGCATGCCTAATCTGTAAAATTAAAACAGCTCACAGAATAGAGAAATTCTAAGCCTATTTGTGCAGGAGAGGCAGACGGACACAAACCCTATGGGTCATGTGAACCACAGAGCCAGACGTGTGAGGGATGCTGGCATGAAACTGCCTGAATTGGCTGGCTTAGANTTAAGTATCTGAATTTGAAAGTTCAGATGATTAATTCAAACCACCTCCTAATTCTCAAGAAATGACAGAAGAAGAAAGAAAGGAACGCTTCAGGGGGAGAAAAGCCACAAAAAATGACTGGTGGCAGACTGTCTCAGAAGAAAGAAACACACTATACAAGAGGGAAGATCACTGAAATCTTATGGCCTGGTTGTCACAACTAGCAGAAATTGTACTGACCATTCCTATAATACAAGTATGCTTTGGATGAATGTTTTCCATCTAGCAAGGCAAAAAAGATAAGATGTCATTTTACCACATTCACACAAGATGCTCCTGAAAAATTTTGGAAAGCAACTTGATTGACACCCAAAGGCTTTGAGAAAACTCCTGTGAAGATAACAAAGACTGAGAAAAGAGTTAGTTCAAAGCAATTTTTTTACTTTTCTCTTTAAAGGTGCTTCCACTGTGATTGAATTTGAGAGGAAGGCAACAAGCCCTCTAGGAGTTGATTTTTTTGGTAGCTTGGCCTGGAATTGAGCCTGATTCACACTGCATAAATACTAGTTCAGCCTCAGGTTTGTCTCTTGAACTGCAGCTTTCCCATTTAAGCCTGGGGCAAAAAGACAGTTCTGACTCTCACGGACCTTGGCTATTAATTAAGTGGTTTCTCTTCAAACACCAATATCCCCAAGCAAGCTTAGCAAAGAAACCTCAGTCTGCATCTCACACGTCTCTGAGTCAAGCACGAGCTTTGAATTCGGCAGACGCATTCGTCATGCCCAATAGTTTTCCTATCTCCTGCACAGTGGCTGCTTTACTGCGATGATTTCTCACAGGACAGCTGTGTTAGCCTTCCAGCACACGGCTGTGGGTTATTCTGGAACGCGTTGCCCCATGAGGCCTTCACCATACGTCAGAGATTCCAGCAACAGTCACTTGTCCACGCATCTTCATGCCTGGAAGAAGGGCATGGCTGGATAGCAACTAAGATCACGTTTTCTATTCTGCCAAACTTGGGAAGCAATTTTGCATAAGTTTGTACCTACATGGTATGTCACTCATAGTCTGTGAACGTTAATGTGTTACATAGAGGAAAATCTAAAATACTTTAGACGCGAGGAAACAGAGAATACAAGGAAACCTCTTCTCTAAATCAGGATACTTTCTCATAGAAAGGAGTAATAATGTTACTAAGATTACCGTCATTTCTTTTCGAAACATAGCCAAACTCTATCGATCAATTTTTGTGAATCCTCGGCTTTTAAGAATGCATTTCTTCACCAGCATGGTTGAGGCACTGTCATTTCAGTGGGCAGCATTTAATGCAGATAAACTGTGATTTTTCTAAGCTCCAATAACAGCTAAACAAACCATCCTCAGCCTGACCCTAAATCCTCCATAGATGTGACTGGGGTAGAGGTGAAAATTCTCAGTCAATAACAAAGAGCAACAATTCAGTTTTACTAGCAGATAGTTCACATCCGCCATTTTGCTGTGTTTCAGTAAATGGATAATACACTGAGACAGTACTATTCAGTTACCAAAGATTTTGTTCACCCATTGCACCCTAGACGCTTCCACAGTAGATAAACATATTTCCCTAACTTTGATGCCATCAGGAAATACACACTTTTCATGACATATCTATCTATTTTCTTCATAGAATAATTTCAACAAGAAGAGATAATATTAGGTCACTCAATAGCCCATCCATAACTGCATGATTTTGATAGCCCTATTAAAAACTGTGAATCTGTTCCTTCTTAATCACGGGGGAAAATGATTAAGCATGCCTAATCTGTAAAATTAAAACAGCTCACAGAATAGAGAAATTCTAAGCCTATTTGTGCAGGAGAGGCAGACGGACACAAACCCTATGGGTCATGTGAACCACAGAGCCAGACGTGTGAGGGATGCTGGCATGAAACTGCCTGAATTGGCTGGCTTAGAGCTACCCCAAGCTGGGCTGTCATGGAGCCAGCTCACTGCTGTGCTGCATTTAAGCCAGTAAACGAAGGCAGCCCACCTGAGAGCACTGCAGCTTTCTTTCAGGAGGTGAGCAGCCACTGCACCCTCAGCACGGCAGCTCAGCACGAGCAGCACTCTGCACAGCGTATCACGGTGCCTGCGCTCAGGAATTCCTGACGCTGTATTTGTGTAGACTTAATTCTCCTCCTCTCCCTCTACTGAAAGATAGCAAAGTCACTTGTGAAATATTTGGTTTGCTCATTTTCCTAAAATGTACGATTGTATTTGCAGAGATTACTCCAGAAATTTGACAGCACCTATTAATATTTTTCCATTGTGTGTTGAGGAATGGGATGCTCTGTGCAGCCTGCTCAAAGATCACAAAGAGCAATAGCATAGGCAAATGCTTTCCAGGAGATAAAAAGACTCCTGCATTTGGATGAAATTATAGGGACATAGATTCTGACTTAAACAGCTTCTGAGGACACCTGGAGACAAACGTGATCGTTCTGCAAAGCTCATCTGTGCAAACCTCCTCTCCTTGCATCAATCTTCTCAGCTCTTTGCTGGAAATGATAGGCCCTGACCTTTGTCATGAAGATTATACTCCACAGATAAGAAGCATGTAGTCTTACATTTCTGCTTACACTAGCATGTCTCTACAGTCCTGTTTAATATCTGAGCTAGCTGGGCTATAACATGGAGGTACTGGCAATGCTGTGAAACTATTCACGGAACTGTTCATGAAAAATCATTTTTTGTGGGTTTAACGTGTGCATTGCTTCTCCTAACAGCTCCCATCCGTCAGTGTCACTGCTGGGGTGATGCTGCAGAGGACAGGGACCATGGTTCATGGGGCTGGAGGGAGGAGGACATCGATGTACTGTGGATGGGGGTCCCACTTGGCAGCATGGGACTGGGATTCCCAAAAAACCTTGGGGGAAAACAACAAAACCTTCGTGTGCTGCTACACAGGTGAGAGCTCAGATCTACACATCAGAAAACAAAATGAGAAAGTGCAAGCGGATGGTAGAAGAGAGGAGATGGTGGTGGGAACACCACCTACCACTCCTGCCAAAGAAGGAATGATGGCTGGGACTTTTCTGCATTTGAGTGCTCTTATCTTTACCAAATAGAGCACCCTGTTTTCCAACAGACCTCTTACAAAATAAGCAAGCCCTACTGGAGCCTGGCTAAGCTTTGGATCTGCTGGGGCCTGGCCCTGTTGACACAGGGACTCCTTACTCAGCAGAACGAACCTATTCTGAGATTTTGGCTTCTCCTCAGGCTCTCCAGGCAGGGTTCTGGATGGCACCTTGTGTCTCAGGTCCCCGAGAGTCAGGTAGGCAGAGCTGAGGGACTCTGAAAGTAGAGGAAAGCCACAGGCATTCCAATAATCTCTGTCATTTTCAGCTTGCTGTATTTGGCAGAGGGCAGTTGTCACTCGCGTAGAGACTTTTTAGACATAGATTAAATGCATATGGGGGAGATTGTAAAGGGATGTAATGAGCTCTCCTTTGGCCAGGGAACTTGGAGCTGTAATTAATACCAATTTGCACATCTGTACTGAATTTGGTGCTGCACTGCCAACAGGACTCCTTGTGTTTGTGGTTCAAAACAGTGAGCTACCTGCACTCCCACGCAAAGGCCTGGGGCAGAGACACAGGCTGGGCTTTCTGCAACATGTTGCCATTTAGGGGTACAAACTAGTCGATCTTCAGCATCCCTTTCAACACAATCCATTCTTGATCACAGGACCTGAATGCAGGTGGGGATGAGCCACTGTCTTTGCCATGGGAAGCTCTGGCTCATCTCGCACACCTGGTCCTGCCCTAAAGGGTGTGACAACACCTTTGAGCCCATTGCACACGGCAGCAGCCTCACACACAGACCTCGGGGGCAAAGCCTCACCTTGCATCTGGCCAGGCAGCTGTGGACAAGACTAACAGAAGGGAGAGGAGCATGTTCCTCCACGTGGATGAAATGCTCCTTTTACCAGATAAAAAAGCAAAAGGAGGGAAAAAAAGAAATCTAATTGAACTGGCAAAGTGTTTTTTAATCTGAAGCAGCATGGGATTTAGTTATTAAGATCTGAAGAGGAGTGGAGAGAAATTAAAATGGTTCTGAAAGGGGGAGCAGGGAAGCGTTCACAACTCAGCCCATAATAGGACTTTTTTTGGCACTGAAATGCTCTGAGTGGCATTCTTTTACTTTTGTCAAATTGCCACCATGATATAACCCAGCCACTACCTGTGGGTGGGTGCAGGCAGTCCTACTGAAATGTGGGAGGAAGAGAAGAAAACAGTGCTCCCCTTTCATCCCGCAGTTTGAACAGTGTTGGAGATATCCTACAGAGCTGCCAGTGGGTAAAATCCTTAAAAACTCATTAATGTAGGAACTGCTCCAGGTACTGCAAGTGCCTCACTCCCTGGTCCCCATTTATCGGCTTAGATCATGTTTTCCTACTGTGCCTCTGGTAAGGCAGATAACACCTCTGCATTTCCCAGAGAGAAATAGGTGTGCTTGCTTGCTTTGTGTCAGACGTACAGCCACATGGCAAGCCCCCAGTGCCACAAGCCACAGGCACAGCCCACATCCATCCTGGAGGCTTCTGCTTCATGGTCACACAGGGTCTTGGATCAACCTGCCCCTGTGTGTTGGCCACCTGTCCGGTCTCCTTTAATGTCAACAGTGTGCTTCAGTATGTTTGAAAATCCCAATAAATGGCCAAAGCCCATTCGTAGCTATATTTTGAGCACCGAGTTCAAATGATATGGGTTTTTAATCTGCTCATCCTGTTCCAAGCTAACTTTATATTTCTCCAGCTGCCAAAGCAAAGCCTTTAGGAGAGGAAGGAGATGCTGTGCACCTTGCTGGAAGGGACAAGGACATGGCCACCACCCATGGGCAGAGCACGAGCAGTCCCGTCAGCAGGTATCAGCAGCACCTTCCACACGTGAGCTCTCACAGAGAGCTGAAACGGCTGGCAGGGAGCCCTGCCCTGCACAGTGGTTGTCAGAGCAGGTGCCTTATTCCTGCTTCCTGCAGCAGCAACACCAGCTGCCACTTGTCTCCTGAGTCAAAATATTTCCATGCCTATCAGCAGCTAGTAATTGATGTGAAATCAGTGAACCTCCTTGCAAAGTTCATGCTATATTTGCCAGATCTAGACATTAGGCAGCAGAGTGCAAGTCTAATGAGAAGCTCTCAGCTAACAGAATCAAGTTTCCTTCAGCAATGGACGAGCATGCATGACTATCCATGGCATCCTAATTATTGTAATTTACTCAATCTGCCCTATTAAGAAACATTTTTCTGCCTGGGGACTTTTTAATCATGGAATTAATTTGTCACTTTTACCATTATAAAATATTGTTCTCATGATGTTGTTCAGTTTTACAGCCCTAAGTGTGGAGAGAAGAGAGGAGATAAGGAGAAAATTGTAAAAAAAAAAAGGTTTTGCTACTCACTTCTGCTGCTCTTTCAAGAGCCTTTTAAGAGTCTAAAATGGAGATGGAAAAAAAAAGGAAAACAAAACTTTTCACACTTGAAATCCCAGAAGAAGAAAGTACTGTCTTATAAAGAAAAAAGTATCATGCTGGAAGAGATCCACATTAACGAACCGTAGGACTACAGATCAGCTTTTTCCCTAGTAGAGGTGGAACCCTGTTGCAATTCCACTGATTCCACGGGCATCCTGTCATAGTACTACGAGAACTCCTGGAAGCCTAAACTGTGTCTGAATGCATCCCCTGATTTCCAACATGTTGTCAAATGGTGTGAGCACCTACATCTTTCCATCTGGAAGTGATCTGTTTGCTCCTGAGCTCCAGAGGGAATGGCGGGGCACTTCTTGCAGAAACTCCTGTGAGTAACTCGAGCAGAACTTGTACAACGTGCCACTACCGCAAAGTGACACACAGCATGCAGCAGGAAACTGAGCAATGACAACAGGCACAGGAAGCTGGAGCAAAGATGTAATGCAGCACCTCTTTCATCTGTTCCCTACACTCACATATTGCAAGGGCGATGTTTATTCTGAGAGATGAATACTCAAGTCATTCAGCAGCGTTCACTCCTGAATCATTCATCTGGTATGTCCTAAGAGCGATGCTGCACCCCCCTCTCACATTTAAAACAAACAAACCAATTAACTAATTAGAACTCATCCCTCTTATTTTTAAAACAAACACAAACACACACACACACAAAAAAACCTTTCACTTGTGTGAAATGTTTGTTGCAGCTGGAAAATTGAAAAAAAATTCCACATGACAAGAAACGGTTATAAGAAATTACACAGATGATGTGTTAAACTATGATGCACTTTTGATTAAAGATGCGCGTATAATTACAATGCCCCTTATGAGAAACAGTACCACTCTGTCTTGCAAGCGGATACAACTGGCTACGACTTGCAAGCCTGAACTGTGAATCCTGCACTCTTTTGTTTTTCAGTCACTGCCTCACACATACTGTCAGCTGTCTTTGCAGGGCAAAAGCCACGTATATTCGGGCAAAAACTTCCATCATCCCAGCTGCCTGCCTGCAGAGCTGCTGAGAATGCACCCAAGCTTGTGAGAAAAGTAACGCACCGGCTGTACCTTAAAGGAGTAGTAAAAGGATCCCCACTCCTCTTCCTCCAGCACTTCGGTGAAAGTCACTGTCTCGGTGCAGGTGACAAACGTGACATCCCACCAGCCGGTGCCAGCTGGGGAGCTGCTGCTGGCTGCCGTGGGGTTGACCTCCATCGCCGGGCTCCACTCCAGCTGTCTGGGTGCTTGTTTTCCTAGGAGTTAACACAGCCAAGCCTCTCCCGTCAAAGCACAGCAGCAAAACCAGCTTCTCACTGCTCCACCACTGGCTACCAGAGGCATCGGGCTTCAGTGCAGCTGAGTGATAAGAAAAAAAGAAAGCAAAGGAAAAAAAAAAAAAGCAAGCAGGCATCGTCCCTTTGAGCTCTCCTTCAGCACAACTCTGACGACAGCCATGCACGTGCCGTTTCAGCAGCGGGACCAGCAGCTGGTGAGAAGTCAGCACACGTGGACTGCCTGGCATCCACAGCTGCCAGCTCTGGAACTAGCGTCACTGTGAAAGCGTGGAGCTGGAGGGCAAACACGCATTTAGCACATCCAGAACTTGTCCAGCTTCGTGGAGCTGCTCTGCCTTGAGACCAATGCACTCCTAAGCAGAACTCAATCTATTTTCACAGCCATGCCAACCCAGTTTCTCAGTTTCCCATTACCTGCAGGACTGGAGCCTGCGGTGATCATAGAGAGTCATGCAGAGGAGGGTGCTGGTCCTGGCCCATACAGGTGGTTGGTACCATTCACGAAGGGAGTGGACCAGCCCTAATCCATACTCACCGGGGATCAATACTTAAGCAATAGCAAATGATGCATCCATTGGAATAGGTTCAGATAAACCAAAATGTTTCAGAACCGCCATGTGGAGCTGAAATCAACAGGGAGAACACTCAATATCTTATCTGGAAGAGAGGAGGAAATCTCATTCGAAGTCTTTTCCAACGGATGGCTCAGGTTGGCTCAGAATGTCTGCTCTGAGGCAGTCAGGTAGCAACCCATCTTCCTGAAAGCATCCCACCTCTGTTGCTCTTCTTCCTTCTTACCTTGCTTTCTCATATTTATGGATGAAGTTAAAACTTCTTGCACTGACTATTTGTTTGGCTCATTGTTCCTACACAGCTGTTGGGCTTGAGCATATCATGGGCACTAAGAGGCTTTTGGTAGTTCTTACCTTCCTGTCTCCGAGTACTTCTCGGTCAATGTCACTGCCCTGCTTTGTTGTTGGTTGCTTTTCCTGAAAATGCTGTTTTTTTTCCTGCATTTCACCTCAGAATTTTAGGCCACGGGGTGTCTGTGATACCATATCTGTAATTAATTCTCTAGGAAAAACCACTTCTTTTTTAATCCTCTCCAAAGTCACGCCAGGTCTCTGAAATTTAGTGCTTTGGGTTTGCTCCCTCTGCCCTCCCTGACATCAGGCAGGCTATTTGAATACTTCTGGAATGAATGGTGAAATAGAAGACTTTTCTGATTGAATTCCAAAAGCCTACAGCAGGCAAGATCCAATCCCAGTGATTCCTCTATGGAGAATGAACAGCTGATTGGTTCCTACAGCCAAATTTGTTTTCCTCAGCCAGGACTTTCCAAAGTCTCTGAGAATTTCAGCTTGAAGAGATGTAGGTAGTTTTACAAAGGAAGAAATTGAGTTTTCCCAAAGCTTTAACATAAAATACTCTCAAATTATTATTCTAACACATTTTTCTTAAAGTATAACGAAATGCAATATTGCTTTCTTAGCCCAAGTCGATTCTTTTTCAAGTCTCACTTTGGAAGTACACCACAGGATAAGCATGATTCTGAAATACGAAGGATTAAACAACTTTGAAATAATCGTTAAGCAAACAAAATGGATTATATTTAAGAAGGGCAGGGAGGACTTGTTTTAGAGGTCGCTTCATTGGCCATTCTCTTTACCTTAGTCTTGGATGCTACACAAAATCATTTTTCTCAAATTTAGCTTTGAACCAGAGGACCAGAGAACTTGAGAGCTTGAAGGGCTCCAGTGGAAGCTAAGGAGAATGCTGCAGCTGCCATGGCGCAGGGCTGGTGCCCTCCAGGAGCAGACACAGTGGGCAGACCTGCAGCACGCGTCCCGGGTCCCCACACCACACCCTGAGACAGAGTGAAACCAGGTCAACGCTGTGCACGATGCCAATAATTTTCCCAGACTCAGCTGATCCGAATCTTCTGACATGTTTAATTGTTTAATAAATTAGGAACATCTGAAACACACAGGAAAAACATCTGCTCAAGTTTATATTACTCTTTTGTTTCCCAGAGAATTTATGGTAAAGTCGGCTTCTCTGCTTTTAGTCAGCATTAAAAAGAAACAGCAAAAATATGATCCAAATGTGCCCTCCCTGCAGTGGGGCCTGCATGCAGTGCTGGTCTCTGGCTTGCACCTCGCTCCAGCTCCCTGCGTGATGCACCGCAAAGGTCTGATGGCTGTGCGTGAGGCTGTCGTAGCTGGGGTGTAACTGCTCCCCCAGCATTTGCACACCTTTTTTTTAGCCACTCCAGGTAGAAACAACATCAAGTTTCTAAATCTTTTTCCTAAATCTTTTGAGACCTGAAATAGCAATGATCTTTTAGGAGTTAACTCCTGAGTTCTGAAGTTGGAGGCTGGCTGCCGGAGTAGAAGAGCATTTCCCTTACATAGAGAAATGTGTGTTTGATTTTCCTTCAGAATCCGTGCAAACTCAATTTTGATGTATTCAAAGCCTTCACAGAATGAGATGACAAATCTCTGCCTGGGCCGTGCCTGATCTCTGACCAGTCAGCATCCATGGAGCTTTGAATCAAACCCCTAAACTGCCAGCAGGTGGACTCTTTCTATTGATTGAACTTTTGGATTGGATCTTTTGCAAAAATCTGTATTTCACCCTTAGTAAGGTTAGTAAATCTGTGTTTTACTATTTTACTCTTAGTAAAGAAATCACAGAACATTTTTCAAATAGTAATGATGAAAGATGAGCACTTTATTCCTCTTACATAGACAAACAAATATTAAAAGGAGGATTTTTCCACATCCTCATTGCTGTTTGTGGTCTTAATTCAGGGTGGTCATTTTACAAAAAGGATAGATGGCCACTTATCCATGTTTGCAGAAGAATACGCAATTCCTAAGGAATTATCTTTGAGAAGAAGCAAGCAGATGAAGAAAGTGCATAGAAGAATGCCATTAAATCTGACGATCGTGTTAGTAGGACTATCAGGCACCCTGAAATTTTACATCTCTTCTTTCTCTTACCCTCAGCATAACCACCAAGCCAATCGTGTATTTCGCAAGGTCCCAAACCTCCGTTCACTCGTTCTGCTGTAATCCAGGATTGCTCCCTGTTCAGGGATAGAACCACAGGCAGCCTTAGCAAAAAAGAGCCAAGCTCCCTGATCTGAAACAGAAGCCTGATAAACATGCATTGGTATAAAATACTGAGGCAGCCAACATTGTATCATTCACTGCACAACGGAGGAGCGCTCCTACTCTTAAGGAGCTGAGCAGGTATCTGTCATTAAAACCTGTCTGATTTAAGAGCTGCTCCTCCATCAGAAGGCAGAGACTGCCTGGAGCTGATGAACCTCTCCCTTCCCATGCAGTGGATGGAGAACAACCTAATGCCTAAGGCACAGCCTTACAGTTCAGGGAACATATTAAACTCCTTGCTCTTCTGCCAATTCCTACCTGCCCTTGGCCAAGCAGTCCCTTCCCCATAGCTATGGGCACTGTCTGTAGAACGCAGGTGGTGGGACACACTCACACAAGGCACTTGAAGAATACATTTTTTTTTACAGAATTAACTATCGTTTTTGACAGACTCTCTACAAATGGGGAGCTAACCCTCTGCTAAAAAGGGCTGAGCCCTTTCACCACCATGGTCCTTGAGTATTCCACCTGAACTGAGAAATCAGCAGCGAGCTCAAACTGCTCAGCAGGGGTGGGCGAACCCACCGCAACACGAGCTGTTCATTTCAGAGCAAACTGAGCATCTGAACTGAATTTCTGTTGGGTTGAAGATCTAAAGAAATACAATTCTAGATAAAGTTTAAAATGAAAGTTTAAAACACGGCAAAAAGCAATAGTAAATACATTAGAACAAGCTTCTGGACTACATCACCAACACCATTTTCAGATCAAATGGAATCAAACTGAGGCTACAGAGAGAGGAATGGGACACCATGGGAAATCAGTCTAATCCATCAATGCTAAAAGCCTGGGACAAGACCAGCATAAACCTCAGTGGAATACAAAAAACTGGGGGACCTCTGTGCCCACGGGGAGGTAGAAGAATGAAAGACTTTAAAATGCTGGCGTCTCAGTTCTCATTCCTGTGGCAGAAGTTGTATCTGAAGTAATGAATACACTCTGTCTTCTGGCAATGAGCAGCAGCCTGGAAGCGCAGATTTACAGTGGAGGTAGAAAGCTGTTAGATGGATTGCAGGACATTTTATTGCCAATTACAATTTCATGGCAGGGTTATTATTTATTAAATACAGAAGCAGCCAGTTGAATTCTAACTGCTCTGAGGCTTATTTCCACTTATAATACAGCTGAAGAAATTATGCAGAGGTGGAGAAAGTCCTTTGCAATAGCAGGCATTCTTCTTATGGCCTTCGTGTCTTCACACATGAACACACATGGAGGGAAAGAAAGCAAACCACCCTTCTGAGAGGGAACGGGTTACACGCTACTTCCCTTTAATAAAGCCTAAGGTGCAGTAAGCTAAATATACTGTGCTGCTGGCACCAACAGGCACATAGAGGACAATTTGAGCAGCCTAAGTTCCTCAATTATCAAAGCTCAGGGGTTGAGGCTCTCCTCAGAAAGCTGTACACCATCCACTGCTCTCCCCTCCAAAAGCAGTGCACAGACAGAATGAAATCTGCTCACAGGTGGAATCTGCCCCAAACGGGTCAGTATTGGCTACAATGTGCAGGACACTGAACAAATAAATCCATTTGATTACGATTCTGATCCAGTGAAGAAGGAGGAGCAAAACAGGACTGCTCCACACAGTAATTTGGAAGCAGAAAGGATGTTCAAAGAAATCATGCTGTCTAAAGAGAAACACAGAATTTAGGGACTGTCATAAATGTTTTGGAAATACGTGACATAAGTACTCATACCACCTACAGACTGGACATGCAGCAAGTTGTAGGTGGGCAAATTGACACAATCCAGCATCTTTGTGCCCCATATTTGAACAGATTTTTGTGGCTCATCAAACAATGTGTTTATCGGCATTTCAATGAGATGTACACAATGGTTTGGATGCTTTGTGCTAGTGATTCTTTGTTCACCATTGCAAAACTTTCACAACACAAATGCTCAGACAAACGTCAGAAAGGACATCATCACCCATCTGAGCACACTGCTCCCCACCAGCCCTTGCCAGCTCCCCTGGGCACACCTGCTCACCCTGCAGCGAGTCATGGGCAGCGGTGCCAGATCCTCGTGGAAATAGATGGGCTCAGTGCTCTCCAGCTCACAGGTTGTGCACAAGTGTGCAAGCTGCTGATCTGGCTTTCTGGTGCTGCTGGGGGTAGGCAATTGATTTCCTCAATCAATTTAATCAATTCTT
Organism: Penelope pileata; assembly: GCA_013396635.1. Classification (NCBI taxonomy): domain Eukaryota; kingdom Metazoa; phylum Chordata; class Aves; order Galliformes; family Cracidae; genus Penelope; species Penelope pileata. The sequence goes on from WBMW01000581.1 coordinate 1,284,491, forward strand.
TCGCCATTTCCTTCTTTCTATTGAGGTGGGAGTTGGCCTCTTCTCTCAGGTAACAGAGATAGGACGAGAGGGAATGGCTTCAAGTTGCACCAGGTGAGGTTCAGACTGGATATTAGGAAAAAATTCTTCTCCAAAAGAGCTGTAAGGCACTGGCACAGGCTGTCCAGGGAGGTGGCAGAGTCACCGTCCCTGGAGGTATTCAAGAAACATCTGGATGAGGTACTAAGGGACATGGCTTAGTGGGCAATATTGGTGGTCAGTGGATGGTTGGACCAGATGATCTTAGAGGACTCTTCCAACCTTAATGACTCTGTGATTCATATATTAGTGATGCCTATACGCATAAGCAGAGCTGATTTACTGTCTGTGTACTGTTTATACAGCTAGGCAAGAAATTTCCAGTCTGTGTCCAAACACACCACTGAGTGAAGTCATATTGTTCTTGTAATAAAGCTAGACAGAGTAAAATAATAAGTACCCGCTGGAAAACAGGAGAGCAGAAAGATTTCAGTGCTTAATAGTGGAGTGGGCAGAATGGCACACACAAAACATGATTTGTTAGTCATTAGAAACAAACCTGGGATTGTGATGGGATGCGTTGCTCCCCACTGCCCAGAGCCACATTTTCAGAACTTCTAAAAATACTAAAACCATTGAAGAGTTCTTTAGTTTTTCTCTTTGGAAAAGAAAGATAGTTTGAAGAAAAATTTTTATCACTTTGCATCCCCTGTATGTCTCAAATTAGGGAGAGATTAAAGGAAGGAAAAGCAAACCATCTCTGCATTTGAAGCATTCATCATTTTTGTAGCTTTTGGAGAATATAATATTTTCTGTGGTTATGAACGTGCAAAATGATTCTAGTCTTTATATGGACTGCTGCTTGGGGATTAGACGAGGATTTAATATCTTTCTCAAAGAAAGGATTAATTAAAGTCTCTCCTCTTTGGGAAGGTGATGAGCAAAACAATACATAGAGCTTTTGATTTATTTCTCTACAGAAGTAAAATGCACTTGATGATTTTTCATTTCATTTTCTTTAAAAAAGGAAGCGGTTTAGAAATTTATCTGTCATAGGAGTTGCTTAAGGGATTTTAACATGCTTCCAAAATGTCAGCTATAATTGAACCATTGGGCCTCCTTTAGAAAACTTTGACAATCTGTTGTAACAAGCTAAGGAAATACTGTTTAAGCACCGCTAGGGATCTGTCCTTTTGTTTCATTTTTCCCATGCTTAACAGTGGAATTAGTTGGGAAGCCTATTGGTTGGTCAAAAGCCCTCCCCATGTTTCCCAGTTTCTATGATCATCTCACGAAAAGTTTTCCTATTCTTTTCTGAAAAGACCTTGATTTTCCTCAAAAAGCTGAAGGGTACAAAAAAAAAAATCATTTTTTGTTGGCAAAGATTTTCAATTTTCAACTTTTATTATGTACCCTTTTTTTTTTTTTCTAACAGAAATGTCAAGACAACACCTACCATGAAAAATATATTTCATCAAATTTCATTTAATTCTACACAAAAAATAATTGTTAGCAGGTTTTTCTTTTTTCTCTCTTTGCTTGCTCGTTTTAAGAATTTGCTCCCGAGCTGTTTAAGACTCCAGTACAACTTGGACTTCTACATCATTAACGCGCAGCTGCTAATAACCAGCTCAGAACATTTGCTGAATCTGACAAAAATGATGACGTAAGATTTATGCAATGCTTAAGGACTTGGCTATGATTTCATTTAACCTGGAACTACAAGTGGGATTAACAATGACCTCTATTCAATATATGCTGGAATAAGTATATTATAACTGTATATAACTCATTTACGTGCCCTGCTCCTGCATTGTCCTATCAGCAAACTGAAGACAAAAAATGTGATATTTGGATTGGAACATTTGCCAAAAGACGATGAAACTTTCATCCAAATGTATCTACACTATTCACATCTGGTTTAAAGCGTGCCACATAGGTGAATTGATGTCTCCCTTCTTTGACAACTCAAGCTTTTATATTTGCTTATTAAGCGAAGACCCTGGAAGAATCAAAGTCAGATACTGTAGATGGGTAGGGCTTATTTTCCAGGGCTTGGATTTAGTCTGTGCATTGATACTCAAGTGTGAGGACAATGCACTCCCCATCAGCCAAAGCCCTGAGCAATTACAAGAACCATATCCAACCTCATTTTCACAGCGTGATTTGTCTTAGCAAAGTAGTGTTTACACGCTCTCTGTAGCTGAACTGTATTACTATTTGCAGGTTAATTGAAAACCCTTTACATGTATCACTAATGAGAAGAATTGCTGTAGCTGCACTGAATGCATAATTTAATGTGGAAACGTCCAATACATTTCACTTGGTTAACTGAAGGCAGGTACAAAGGACACTTATCCTGAGATACTTAAAATTCAAGGGAATGAAAAAAAAAGTAGGAATGGACAGTGACAGGCTGCTGAAAGGAGCAGCATTCATGAAAGAAAAAGGCAAGGATTTTATTTCTGTCCTGACTCACTGTCTCTCGGTACAGTTTCAGCAGTCCACATTGCTGCTGTTTAAATGAGTGGGTCACCAAAAGAATGAAAGATCAGTACTTTTATTAATAATACAAAAATAGTAAGGAAAATCTTCTCTGAGTTTTCCATATCAAAGATCTTAGTACAGGGTTTTCTAAGATGTGTTTTCCCATTCTCATCCATCTCACTACAGCCAGCAGCCCCCACTACAAATAGCATGTAAACTTTGGTACAATCTGTTCAAGTACAATGCCTTTCACCATCCTCTGTTTACCTTGCAAGAAAACATGAGTCTGAGAAGCTACGCTAACTCAAGGGAAAGTAAGAAATTATATTTGCAGACCTTAGAGCTGGTAATTTAGGAAAGTCAAATGAAAACCCAACTAATCTGGCCTTGCCTCAGGGTCTGAAAGTCTGGAATGTCTTTCACCACCTTCTGTCAGGAGTGACACAGATTAGAGCATCTCACAGGAAACCTGCTGCTGCGCTGCTCCCTTTTTCTCTCTCTCCACAAAGCAGAAATTCAAAGCAGTTGCAGTGAAAAATAAATCAATAAAAAATTAAAAACCATCCATTATTTGTATCACGACAAATCCCCCAGCATACATCTGAATTCCCTACAGCACTCATTTGGAAGTCTGAAAGAAATATTTTTCTGAACAAGCAGCATTCTAAAGCAAACTAAAAATATACATTCTAAACCACCAAGGCAAACATTTCTTATTCATAACTTGTCAAAATGATTTGACCCCAAACTAATTAATTTTATGCAACCCAAAAAAAGCATTTTTGTGAAAGTTATTTCACAAGAATAGCTTTTAATAGCTCAATAAGAGGAGTTCAGCACTAACAATCCTTAAAATGTATCTGTTTTCTCTTATATATTTTTTCTGACAAAATATGTAGCAATTTTTATGCATAATTTTATGTTACGTATAGATATGGTAGGTAGATATTTAAACGGCTCAGACCAAATTTCAGAGCTTCCTGCATATTCATATCAACCCGAAGAAATGGACGTGTGAAAACTATGCCAATTTACCAAAACCAAAAGGAAGCTTGTGCAATCAATGCATATCCCTTACCAGAACAGGAAACTGAGAGTAGAATCTAAACGAGTATTTGAGAATGAAGACTCCAAAAAATAACTACAGCCTTTCAAGTACGGCTGTTCCCCCTGTAAAAGCCCAGGATCTCATTAGGATTTTCAAGGAGGACATATTTGAGCTGATGAACAACCTGAGGAACTGCCATGTTTTTTGCATTCCAGGGAACATCTCTTGGACAGAGTATTGGAAGATCTGCCCTATGGATTTAAACACAACTGAACTGCAAGAAACATTGGGCTGAACTTTATAAGCAATCTGAGCCCATCATTTTAGCATAGATCTTTCCCAGCGTTGAAGAAAGGATCGATGGCCAGGAGTTTTACAGTCTCTGCCACAGTCCGGTAAGATAAATATTGATTAACTGTCCTCGATTCAATATTTAACGTAATAAAATCATTTTTTTACAGGTATGGAAGTGTGACTTTGTCATGTATTTTAATTATGCTAAAAAAAAGTCATGTCGGCATCTAATTTGTCCTGTTCAAATCCTAACATGCTCCAAAGATAAATCTCTTCCGTTTGAAGAATGTTAAGATAGTCAAGGGAGCAGACCAAATAATAGGTGCAGGTGAATTTAAAATCACTGTTCCAGACTGCCAAACAGATAAGAGTTCAAAGACTTAACACTAAATTATACATACCTATAATCTACACGTACAATTTCATATTCCATTTTGGTAATTGAATAAAAATAGATATATTTTATTAATTCATCTGAGACTCTCATGATACTCAGTCGTAGGTCAGTAACTACATCAAATAAGCTATAATGAAACCTTTATCTGTACAAAATTCAAGTGAGACTTGGGTGCTTTATAGGTGCTGGTTGACAGCCAGCTGAACACGAGCCAGCAGCATGCCCAGGTGGCCAAGGAGCCCCATGGCAGCCTGGCTTGCACCCAACATAGTGCAGGGAGCAGACCAAGGAAGAGATTGTCCCTCTGTACTCAGCTCCAGTGAGGCTGTGCCTCAAGCACTGCGTTCACTTTTGGGCCTTTCACTACAGAAGAATATGAGGTTTCTATATGCACATAACATTTTTTTTTTTTAAACCTTTTCTACACTATTTTTTGCAGCTACGCTATCAAATTATGAGGAGAGGGGACATCAGCTCACCGATACAGCAAAATGAGAATAGCAAATTTCAGCTTTCTTGCTTCAGGTCAAGTAATTTTTTTTTTTTTTTTAATTGAATTAAGCATAGATAAAGCTACGTTTCAAGATTTCCAAAATGAAGAAAATTTAATATTCCACAGAAAAAGTGCTGAAGTTCTAATTTCTCTAACATTTTATTTTAGCTGAAACTCTTTCCTAAGTTGAACACTACTCACAAAGCCAAGAGGTCATAAGGCTCTACTGCACTGGCCTCTTACTGGTTCTTAGTGGTTTGTCTACAGTCAAACCCAGATCTTCGCCGCATGGCATCATTTAGGAGCATGAACCTGCTGCTCAGGAAACCAGCAGACTATTTTGCTTCTTCCCTGGTGTTCCTGATAACAGTAGAGCTGGCAGGTAAGGACAGTCAGGTAAGGTTAGGGCACCCTAACCCTGAGCCTCCCTTATGTGGGCTCAGCTCCTTTGCTGCTGGGGTAAAGGGGTTCCCCAGTGGCACAGGGACTTGACAGAGCAACAGTGACAGCAGAGAGGGCCTTGAGGAAGACTGCTTCTCCATGATTTCTACTGCAGGAACAAGTTAAAAGAAAACTAACAAAATCAATGTTCAAAATCAGCAACAGCACACATCTAGCCAAACCTGTGGCCTTTGTGTAACCCTGAGGCACATTTCATGTCTCAGGGATTCAGCCCATGGGGAAATCTCTGGCCATTTTTTGAGAACTTCCACACGAAGGACATCATGAAGCACTGCTTGCCCCTCAGCCTGCTGCTCCAATCTTCATCTACATGCCATCCTGTCCCTATGACACTGGTACGTAGTAGTGTCCTCTGGGCTTCTCCAAAGGACTTGGGCCCTTGTGAGTCACTCCTGGTGTGGCCCAGCCAAAAGGTAGGGAGGGATCTGCTGACCATCTGCTTAGGATTTAGCTAACATGAAACAAATGAGAGACTTTTCTGTCATCATCCCTCTCCTTCCCTGTCTCTATTAACAGCACCTCTCAGAAGACCTGGAATATTTACCATGCACCTAAGGCAATTAAGCTGCCCTCCTGTCCCTTCACAGTACCGTAGGGGGAAACACAGACCTCAGTGTGCAACATAGTTCCTCCATCACCATTACCCAGTGGTTTTAAGGGTGGGTATCTTAAGGGTGGGTATCTCAGAGCTGCCTGCCCTTTCACACCCTGGTCCTTGTCAGTGGAACACAGCATCCCCTGCCATCATTACTACGTCCTCTTGTAGTCTCTACAGGCTCATTAAATGCTTGCTTATCAGACAAATCTCACAATTCCACCCTAAACATGGCCAGTTGTCCCAAGTTCAGGCTGGCTGCCAGTCATTCCTCAGCCAAGAAACAGTAACTGTCTTTTACAGTGACATGCAACAGAATCTTTTTCTTGATGCACACACAGGAGGGATCTCCTACATTACTTAGTGTTATTCATCTTTAAAAGCTATCTTCAAATAAAAGCTTTAAAAGTATTTGTCAGTATTGCATTTGGGTTCTTTTCTGAGTATATTCAGCTTGTAAGCTCTTTCTATCCATATAAATAGCAAGCCTGGCTTCCCTGGCATTTCTCATAGAAAAATGGAGCTTATCAAAGCCCTCGGGGGCCAGCAGCTCCATGAGTTATCCAGGCAAAGAGCTGAAAACTCCCCACAGAGGTCAGAGGCAGCAGGATGGGTCTCCCAAGGTGATTACAGGTGGCTGATACACAGCCCTGCCCACACAGTTCATGCAAAAAGTTGGAAGAAGGATAAAACCAACAAAGTACAAATAAAGCTCACCACAGTATTAGTCACATTACTGCATAGTTCATCTATATCACTGAATTTTCTGCTGTCTCATAAGCAGGAACATAAGTACATCTTCAGGTATTCCCAGCTGCTACATGGACATATTTCAGTATCCTACCTTGAAGTGGAGAAAGTTAAAAAGCAGGGTTTCTAGCTCATGGAAACTTTCTTCCCTTCACTCCCACAATTCCTCGACTTCCAATCCACCTTCCTAAACCTTTGCACAAATTAATAAAAGGTCCAAAGGGAGCAGCCGTCTGTCAAAAAACAAAAATTCAAGAGTTTTTGGCTTCCTAAATTCAAATAGAAACTCTATGAGCTCTGGCGTGTTTCTGCAGGAACTGCTTGGGATTCAGAAGAAACACGCTGAGCCTGAGGTCTGTTAGATCCAGTACTTCAAATAAATCACTGTCTTTTGATAAAAAAGAATCCTGCCTTCTACTTCACCAGCAGCTGTGTTTTTCAAGTTCTGCCTCTCAGTCATTAATGATCCTTTTTACTGCTTATAATGTGTCCATGTCATAAACTGCAACATCTCCTAAACGAGGGATTTACTGGGAACATCTGGTCATCTATATTTTCTACTCAGTGTAGTGATAAAACAACCTTATTGGGACAATTATGAATTCACCAGAACTTGAATTCACATCTCTATTCTCCAGCACTGATAGGATACCTGATAGGATACCAGCTAGTACAGTAGACAGCACTGATTTAGCAGGTATGCTCCACATGCAGTGTGCTGGAAGAGTTAGGTGCTCACAGCACTGGTCCTGCAAGTCAACAGGCAGAACGAGAGAACACTTGAGCTAATGAAGAGTAAGGGCAGTCTTGCCTTAAGCCCAGCTATACTTATACATTTGCTATTCTCAGCTGCCAGAAGCATGAAAGTCACAACCCTTCCTGCAGCTGTAGGCCAGCATCACAGCATTTCCACATACAACAGCAAATTCTCCACCCAGAGGGGCTGTGGAATAGACAGGAGCAAAGCAAGACAAGTGCATTGCCTCTGTTCAGGAGACAGTCCCAGCTTTAAAAGTCTGAAGCATTTGCAACTCTAAAGCAAACGCCCTCCTTAGTGTTTTCAAGCAACTATTGCAGTCACCCTTATTCAACAACACCCTTTTCCCTTAGCAAAAGCAAAAATAATGCAAGTGAATAGAAGACATATGATACATATTGTGAACGTTAGTAAATACCTCATTTAATCATTAATCTTCAGCTTTCACAAACATAGTGACAACACACAATGGTATTTGCTACAGGCAACTGTTCTTTCATACTCACATAGCAGCACTATTTATAGTGCCAGTACACTTCTGGGCAACAAAGGAGAATGAAAGGTAGTGATGAAAGACGCGTTGTACCACAAGCAATAAATCAGAGAGCACTGGATTGCTGAACACTAAAGGGAAGGAAGCCACTCGATTGTAACATTTGCAAAAACCCTTTAAAAAGTGCTTAATGCTAGGTACATATTTGTTTCTTACTGAAGTCAGTGATATTTGAGCTTTTATTCAAAATTAGGTACGTTCTAAGTGCTTTGCTGAATCAGGAGCTGAAGGAGGATGACACACGATGGTTTCTATCCAAGTCTGCATGGTAAACAGTGTTTTCAGGCACATCTCAGTTGATAACAACAAACATCGCTAACAGAGTTTATTCTATCAGCATTCATTACAGGTTGAATTAGTGGCATTCCTGTAAGCATCCATTTTTCAATTTCCACTAAAGAGCTTTTTCTCATAAAAAACTGCTTCAGGAGGCATAGATATCTCCAGGAGCTGTTACAGGCAAACCCTTCTTCTTTACCCATCATTTTTATGTGGCACGGGGGCAACAATTCAAGAAAGTCAGGAACAAAACACTGAATTCATATCTTTGGTCTCTATTTTTGAGGACTTCTTATTATTTTCATGTACATGGAATTCTTTAATATAGATGTGTGTGCTTATTATCTTAAATAATGACAATTTAAACACTTAGCTAAAGACATCTCCACATTTTTCCCTTTCCTCAATTCTTAAAGAAGCGCTGTTCATAAGCCATTAAGATTTGGAAGTATTTCCAGCATATAGTATGATTATTTTATTAAAATAATTAGTTTTAACTGATTTTAAATAAAAAAAATTATAGTAAAGATGATCAAAAGCTCAGGGTATGTGCCCTGTGTAAAGACACAAAACCTGTTTAATCAGGAGAGGAAGTGAATGAAGAAAGACATGGAAGCATCTTCAAATCCATCAACATTGGATGGGACAAGGCATGATGGACATAAATTGCAGCAAGGATTTTAAGGTGGACATTATGAACTAAAAAAATCCTAATTCTAAGGCAAAGGAAAGCTCTGCAATCAATTGCCTGGTGGGGGGAGGGGGGAATGGAAGCCCATCCCAGGGGGGTCCTTGTTTACTTAACATCCATCAAAAAAGGCTTAGGAATAAATTTGTCTTCCCACAAGAACAGAAGACAGATCTCTAGAGATGTCATTCACCTGTGTTTCTTCTGATTCTAGGGTAAAAGCTGAGTAGAAAGTATTTGAGAATAGACAAATGGAGGAGAAATAGCTGTAGTTTCCCTATACCAGATGAAGAGTCATCCCACTCTGTTCACGTACACTTGTGGTATCCCATCACAACTGTGCCTGATGCACTCATTTCTATCACCTCTTCCATAGGAATCAGCTGTCTATGTGCCCTGAAGTCTGCAGATTACCCCATGCAGCTGGCATAAGCCAAGGCAGCATTCCCACTAATACTTTAATAGAATTCTACAGCCACCAGGTAATTTCTATCTGTTAAGACAAATGCACCTGCTCTTTCTCAGTGGAATTTCAGTCTTTGCTCAAAAGAGACCACAGGCTTAATTCCCATTTTCATATACATACAAGCTTGACATGCAAACCTAGCCGTTGCCATTGGTCTTCGGAGATGCAAGGTGATGAACTGGCTGTGAGAAGCAATTTTTGATACAAATAGAGCATCCACTGAATTAGTTGCAGCATCAGTCTATTACAATATGGCAGTGTCTTCGGAATGAAAGGCATTTGACTCATACTCTCTTGAAATAAAGAGAATCCAAGCAGCCGCAAAGGTCATCAAAGTGATGAGTCATAAAATGAGTTTCAAACTCTGTTATGTAATGAATGTGAGCACATATCCTCCTTAGCACAGAAATAAAGCAGAACCTCATGAAATGAATGAAAAATACCCAGAAGGTGAAAACTGTTTTCTAGTCTTTGATGTAAGTGACTGGTCTTTTTCAGTTTGAAGACCCCATAAAAGTTTTCCAGCGAAGCTGTATATCCTCTTCAGTGAATTTAAGCCTCTGCTGATAGCTTTTCTTTGCTTAATACCCCTAGTGATCCCTTAGAAGTTGAAAAGCACGGACACATGTGAACTCCCTGAATCCAGTGAAATTTAAAAGGGAAGAAAAATGTTCTTTGCAAGCATTGTTGAAAACATTTGTAATTACCTAGCTGTTCTGGTTGCAGTTAAGGAAAGTGCATCCCGCTTTCTGTGAATAACCTAAAATGAACAACTTTCTGCCCTCAAAGCCATCACAACAAGGGGTATTTCAAAGCGTCTTTCAGAGCAGATATAGGCTCTGAGTAAGGTGCCTGCTGACAGCTTTTCCAATGTCCTCTCCCTAAATTAATTTCAGAAGATTTTTAGGCTCCTGTTCCAATAGCCTCTGAAGCCAGTAATGTTGTTATTAATGAGGAACAAGGACCAACTAGTTGCAGTTTTAGCACGTTTCCAGTTTTCTGTGAACAAATAGCTAAGGACCAGAAAATACTGGACAATTTCACACAGCTGCTCTATGTAAAGTACTTACCTAGATAACTTATTCCAGCTGCAGCCAGACCCGGCCCAATTTTAAAGTTATTTCAGAAAAGTTTGTTTAATTCTGCGTGGAAACCCGTAGGATTTTGACTACCAGTGCCTGGAACATTGTCTGCAACTTTGGAATCAATCCAACGCAGCACTGAGAAGGCCATTTGCAATGAACAGAAAAGCCCCTCGTTTGAGCATCAGACATTATCCTTCCACCAGTTGGAGCTTTGATCAGGCCATTACAGAAGCAATGTAAAACACAGCCAGGGCTGCATGGTAGCTATTTTTACATGCTTTGAACAGCTGCACACAACACAGTGCAAAGAGAAGACAATGAGATTTGCTGTACCTTCATCTGAAGCTTTTAACCACTCATTTATTATTTATGCCAGGCTGTAAAAATGAGCTATGCTTGGCAGTCCTAACAGCACTGAAATTATCTAGATGAAGTGACACCATGCTCAGCAGTTGACCTTCCTGCAAGTGGGGCATACCTGATGCATCCTGATTAATAAAGCACAATTTGTTAATTGTGTTTTATTTTCCAGTAAGAAACATAATTCTCCCCAGCTGTGTCTGGGGAGAATTATGTTTTATATATGTTTTAATTATGGTTTATATATGGTTCCATCTTATTTAAATGCCACAGCCTATGCACAGATTTTTCACCCAGAAGCAGCACAGAAATATAAGAGATCATTACAGAAGTGCTTCATTTTTAGTGGGAATGCTGTTGATAGCAACATGCTGGGATCCTTCTTTACCAAACTTCTCTGTCTTGAACCGAAGGGGATGTGCTTTCCCAATCCTCCCCTCCCCTCTTAAGGGAGTCACTTCAAATGTACTTAATTTAGAGATTTTCCATTCACTTACTGGGCCACATCTAAATGGAAAAAACTCCCAGCTTCATATCCAAGACAAATTCTACTCTTAAACACTCCATCTTTCCATCTGTGTTTTATGCTACAAGCAATTAGCTTTAACAACCACTTCCTTTCCTCTAATTCAAAAAAGAAGCTAATTTAATCCATGGCACCAGCTAGGTCCTTTATTTTTAAGCAAAGCCCCTACTTATCTTCTGGCTCTTTCCATGTGTAAGGTTTGGGGATGATTCTGGTTCGCTCTTCATTACCAACATCTTCTGGAAGATCTAAAAACATGAAATTCTCCTCTAGTACCAAACAAAATTTAAAGGCTGTATTGAAATTCATGGAAAATCTCGTCAGTTTCAGTAAGGTGACAATTTCATCTTTGAGGAGAACAGCAGTTGTGTTAGTATTAGTTTCTATCCATGAACTGTCACAGCTTTTACATATACGTATACTTTTTTTTTTTTAATGTCTCCATATAGATATTAATTTAAAACATTAACAAGCAGTGGGCAGAGAAATATTGATTTCCCATGCTAAGAACCAAACAAAATCAACCATTAAACATTTGGAACCACTATTTAATGCTATTTAACATATTGCCTACAGCAGTTACATTTCTTTTTCTCCATGAGCATACCCAAAGCTGCACGTCACAGTATGCATCATCGACCTGGTACACCTGGTACAGTGACTGTACACTAAGAAGATATTGTATTCTTTGATGAGACACAGAATCCCTTCTTCCTACACTTGGACAGTGGAAAAAGGCATCTTTGTGAGTGACCTGCTGCTTTCATATTGTCCGGCGATCACACTATCTGCAGCCCCTTAAAGGCCTTTACATACATCTACTGCTGCACTGGCATTCACTGTCTTTTGTGTGTGCATATCCCACACCCAAATATCTTGGCATAGACATCACAAAGTCCTAACTTCCGACCTTCGTCCTGCCATAATATCATTATCATCCTTATGTATTACCATATACACCATTTTTACAGTTGATAGGGACCAGGGATAGATTTCCACAGGAGTTGTACAAGTAGGCAGCTGCAGGTTTTTAACTAGAGAAAGACAGCTTCAGTAGCATTTTGATTTTCCCAGAACTTACATTGATTGCAGGAGCTGCAGTGCTCTTCAAAGAGCTTTCATCTGCCGTGAAATACAACAATCCTGTTTCACCACCAGTACACTGTGCAGTCTTCTGCCTGTGTGCAATTGCCATCATAATAAGCAATCATCCATACACAAAGTATCACTTACCAGCAATATATATATTTGAGTGTTTCTATAGTATTTCTTGAATTGTTTTGATTTTGCAATACATTTTTGCACATTCCTTATGACCATTTTCTGCCCGCCTCTGAAAACAGTGTACAACTTCCCACACTGTTATTTACCTTCCATTTTCCTATTTTGCTCTCCTTTCCCTTTTGAAAAGTCATGGAGAGAGAGTAGAATGAAAACAGCACTGACAGAAAGGCATTTTTAAAGTAGAATTGCATTTCTGCCATTAATTTAAAAGCTACCACATCATAATTTTAAAATTAAATCAAAATCTTACTTTGTGAAGTACTGTATTTTCAGTTACCATCTTCCTGACCAGTTCTTTTCAATGAGATTCTTTAGTAGCTTAGAACTGGAAGAAAATTTTTAAATATATATATAGCAATGCCCTCCTGCAACAAAGAAACAAAAAATACCTAAGTGTCTTCCCTCCAAACACATTTTCAGTACTTTTTTCAAGCAAAAACTTGTTGCACCAGACAAGTTGCGTTAAGAACATGTTCAAGAAGCTGTCAACCTTTTGTTTCCAGGTTTTACTGTTACATTAGGTTTGGAGGCATTTTGCTTTTTCATTCTTTTCTCTTTAGTAACTATACTCCTGGTTCACAAAGGGGAAAAACAAAACAAAACCACATTTTTTCAAACTGGTGTTTTGCAACTCTTATCTTATTTACTAAGAACCTTCATAAAGTCAAGCATCCAGAATATTTATTCTTTGTAAAAAAATAATTTCTAAGTTAAACTGACATACCCAATTTATCTTGAGGTAAACAAAACCAAATTCAGGAATCTCTAAATCAGTCCTTCAGATTGAGTCACCAGATTTCTGGTTCCTTAAGTGGTTTACTCAGTCCTGTTTCTGACGAGAAGCAAGGTTTTTTAATGAATGAGTAATGGGAATAACATTCAGAAGACTTCAGCTGAGAAGCCTTGGTGTGGTAACTATGACTCAGTGTAACTGTAGAGTTTTAGACCTTGGCTGTTTCAAAATTGATCTTCTCATAAGATGTTTAAGGAAAATGCAGAGCATTCTAGTTGTACCATACTGCCATGCAGATTCAGCTGAGGTTGATTATGACTGAAAAAATGTTTTATTAAATTGTTAGTTTTTGTAAACCTAACACAAAATAACCTATTATTCTCTGCTTTTTTATTTCCTCAATTCACAGATAAAAGCTAATCGATCAGTAATTCATTTATACATCCATGCAATGGCATGAGTGCAAGAAATGTTAGTGTGCTGCACCCATTGCTACATTTCAGCAGGAGTTCTCCTCCTTTTTCAGCTCACAGCTCTATCAAACAGTTTTTAAAACAAGTTTTCAGATGAGGACTGCTGGAGCTGGGATAACCCTTCTCTTCCTCTTGTGGAAGCTTCTGGGGTATTTACTTCCTCTGAGATGGACACCACCAGCTGCTCAAAGTGTCGCCGCATAAAGTTCCTGAATTTAATCACCTCTTTTTTTTCCAAGGGCACACGTTGCTAATCCAGCTTTAAACACCACCCTGAACCAATCTGCAGTGACACATGTAACACATTTGTCCTTTCAAACAGCACGTTTCCACCAGCAGCAGAGCAACAGAAGAGCACAACTTTCCAACATCCTCCACAGGCTGTTTCTAATACTCTGCTCGGAGGGAGAAGCAAGTGCACATGATTAAATGGATATGTTCTCTAGGGCTGAACTACACTTAGCTCTGCAGCAACACCCTCACCCCTCCAACCCTAAAAACTTGGCCAGGGATGAGCATTTACACAAGTCCTTCCTTCACCACACCACAGAGAGCAGGGTGAGGGTGGAGGGACTATGATTTGCCTGAGGATGCATCTGAGAACCTTGGGGTTCCTTTGATCCTTTTTGCTCTGACCAGTCCCTGGTGAATGTAATGGTGGGCCTTCACTTAGGTTGCTTGCCGTTCATTTATTTATATTTCTTATAATTTAAAAAGATACAAGCTAAGCAAATTGGTCTGACAGAAGGACAGGTGAGTTCATTGGAAAAAACTTTGAACACATTGGTGAAGATCAGCTATTCCTACCTAGCATTGTTTTCCTTTTTTGTGACATTCTCTATAGATATGTGAACATCCTTAACACTGTGAGAAATATTTGTCCCTCCATCTACGGTGGAATGGACAAATTCTCGGAATGCAGCAAAAGCACATCAAACCCCACCTCTGTCCTGGCAGACCGAGCGTAACACAGTGCCTTGAACCCTGCAGAGAAGCATAGTAACACCAGATGTGCTAAGCCTTTCATGGCCCTGAAGGAGAAGCAAGGGTCCATTCTGAATTATGACGAGTATTTTTGAAAAGAAATATGGTTAAAATAACCTTTAATTTTGCGAGAAGCAGCTGCACTGAAATTTTACAAGGAATTTAATAGAGGCCACAGATACAAGCTCTGCCTGACGCATCAGTCTGCTTGACTGAAGGGACACGGGCTGGACCAGCCAGGAGGCAAGCTGCTCTTAGCTAATGCATGTTGCTGTTGCCAAGTAACATAAATCCAGTGCAATATTCAAATACTGCCATAAGTCATCAGCTCTCCTCCAGCTAGTCATCAATCCTGGAGTAAGCCCTTAAGATGCAAACAAGTTTCATCATTTCTCTACGAAGGAATATAGCTGTTTCCCCTCCCCATTTTTCCCCCTCTTCCTCCTCCCACCCCACCATGGACTAAAGACTGACAAAAATGTACACTGGCCTGTGACCAGCATTCCTTTAATACTAAATCCTTTAATTAATTAATACTAAATTCCTTTAATTACTAAATCAACACCCACTGCTTTTGGTCCAATGTCTTGCTCCCTAATCAGCTGGACAAACCCAAAGTCAGGACTTCCACGAGTTTCATTCTCACTCCTCTCATGGTGTTCCAAACCAGACATGCCTACATGACCCAGGGGCTGAGCAAGTTTTGAGCTGTCTCAGGTGTTCAGAGAGAAAAATCCACAATGTACAATGAATTCAGAAGGACGCAGATGAGATATCTTCCTGGACTGCAGAGCTCTTTCCAAACTAACTGGTGCTGTAACATAGACTGCAAGTATCATTTCATGAATTAACCAGAGGCAGGAAGAGATGCCTGCTTACACAGTCCCAGAATTGAATTAAGGATAGCTGTGAGATTTCTTGAAAAATATCAGTAAAAAGGTCAGAGACGCTGCTCAGCAGTCTTGAGGCACTAGTGATCTGTACCTGGTCCTTACACTTTGAACTCCAGTGCTGTATACAAGATTTCTCCTACCTTTGCATGATCAAGGAAGTGGACTGAGCAAAACATTTCTCCCTTCCCAAAATGGCAAAGGGCAGCCATGGCTTTTCTGTGTTTCCCCCATTCTATTTGTCATTCCTAAAATATCTGTATCAGGCATTCTTTCTTTATTAGTTGTTTTTTAAAGAAGATACACTTTCAAACATGGTTTCAGAGCATAGGTTGTACACCCTTGCTTTATACCACTTCCACGTCAGATGTCATTGTCAGACTGCCCCTCTGCTGCACAACAACAAAACATAATGGAATACTGGTGAGAAGGTTCAACCTCTACTGCATTACCACCAACATCCTCCCCTGACATCGTGGGCCAACATAATAAAGTAGGAGGCATTACATTCGGATCAGGCCTCAAACATTTACTTTAATATATCTGAAAGGTTCTGCTATGAAAACAACAAAACAAACAACTGCTTTCTGGTTTGGATTTAGTCAATCTGCTTTGGCTGCTGCTGATTTTCTGCTTTAACCCCTTGCTGGACAGCAAGCTCAGGGGCCTTTGATAATGACTTTAAATGCCATGACTCTGAGCCTTGGGTAAAGGACAATTTCTGCAGCCTTATCAAGCTTATCTCAGGTAAGCCTGGGGAGTACGGAGTTGTTCACAAGAGCCTTGCAGCCCCAGTTTCACAGAGAGCCACGTCTCTCCAAACTCTGTTCATTAAGCCATGCAGCATCCTACCTGCTCTGCTGGCACTATGTTTCCAGGTTCGCTACCTAAACAGGCCTGGTTTTCATCACCTCAGAAAGGACAGGCTAATTTCACTTTCACATTGTGCTCACAGAGTTGTCTTCTGCTCTATGGCACAGGATTTCCCCAAAGGGACCTGTGGGGACATAACACAGGGAGAGGCCTTCCCGCTTTTGCCCTGCAGCTTGCAGAAGCCTAACCCAGCCAATACACTTAGCAACTCCACTGCAGTGTTCCTTCTGTCCCAGAGGCTTTTGACTCAGCATGGCCTTTTCATCAGCTGGATTATTTTCCAGCTGCTCCCTCCACTCTCTGGCTCCTCCAGCAGCCTTCTGGCAACACAGTACCTCAGGAGACTTCTTGTTCCTGCCCCAGGGCACATCCTTCAGGTGGAAGACCACTGCAATATAATGCTGATGTTGTCAAAGCCCAACAGCTGCACCGCACCTGACTTCACATCTGAAACTCGAACTGGACAAAAGCTTTGTGGCATTTGTTTTCTTTTTACAAGCCACGTTAAAATTTCCACATGACCACCCTACTGAGCAATTTTAATCAGAGGAGTGCTTTCATTAATGTGTTTACCGGGTTGGTTTGTGTTGTGCTTAAATCACTTAAGTCTTATCTGTGAGGAATGTAATACGCTAGAATACATTTCCTTTAGTGTCAGAGGTAAAAGCTATTATCCTGCTCCAAATAGTTATTTTTGAACTCTTTCCATGGTACTTTATGTAAAACCTCTTCAACATGCACCATGCACATGTTTTTTAGTTACTCTTCCCTTGAGACACTAAGAGTTAATACAGGATTTTGAGGACACGTAACTGGAAGAGAATGCGAGAAATATTCTACAGTGCTGATGAACATCCAAGATGCAATCAGAAAGTCATGTAGGATCCTAAGCCTCATGACTTAGGGTCCTTGCACCATTTTTCACAGGTGCAGGGACCCTTCATACCTTCCTGACGCTAGGTAGTGCTGTTCTCTTTATTCGCATGCTCAGCAGCAGTATGGATGTACAGATTTCAGTCCACAGCACAGCAGCATTATTGGGCTACCTTCGGGTTCCAGCTGACTGGAAGCAGCATTGGGTAAGTATTGTTCAGCCATCTGCACTGCTCTTACTCTGTATCAACTCAAGGGACTACTTCTTCTATAGGAGCACCTCCTGATGAAGACACAGCCACAGGTTACCTCAAGTTAAGATGCAAGCAAGGACTCTCTCAGCTGACTATATGATGCACAGCTTGCTAACAAGACTTGCCACAGTGTGCTAACCTGATTACATTAACCTGTGCTGCGACACCTTTAGCAAAATCTTTCTAAAAGTAGAGTGAATATTGCACTCTTTGATTTAGATTAATTCCCTCCTGCTGCACGCTAATGCAAGACCCCAGAGGTATCTCAGGGGGCAGGGAAACCCACCTTTTACAGCAATTTACTCTTATTAAACTAAATCCTTACTATCAAATGATTATTAGTTTATCAAATCCTTATTACCAAATTCTCCTGTTTTGTGCATATATCTTTCCCACAATGTCTCTTGGTGCTCTGGAGTCCTTGAAGCCACAGAAGCTGTGTAACAGGGGCTGTTTACTCACATGTATCTACACACTAGCCACAATTATTAGACTAATTATCTGCCTTTTTGACTGAGAAGGGATCATATACCCTCAGTCTGCTTTAAGCACAGTCTTTCCTCAAGGCTGCCTGCACTGCTCTGTTTCCTATATCAGTCATCATGGCAAACAGCCTAAGACCTTGTCTGGACAACATCTTGCATGTTCAGTTGATCAAAGCACATCTAGCTGGGTCCAGCTGTAGCTACCCAAGAGAAAAGTAGCCATGTCATAGCCCGTTTGCAAGTAATTTAATCACATCTTTGATAACTGCATTCAGTACTTTCCCTTCCATTAGAAGGCTTAATTTCTTTAAGCACGTAGTTGAACCTCAGTCATTACAAGCAACGTGTTCAACTTAAACCGTGTGTCTTCGATCGCTGTATTTGGCCATTTCCACTTTTCACATCCCCAGTGCACAATACAGGAAGCATCTTGCATAGATGTCTTTGTTTCCTACTAAGCTACAAAATCCTGGTTGTCTTCTATCTGCCTGTTCACCAGTTTCACTCCTTCCCCATCACTTCATCCAGATTGCTATAGTAATTAGACCTTCTGCTTACAGGCATGTATAGCATTGCTACAATATGTATATACTTCAAGCAAAACTCCAGTCAAGTAGAAATGAATGCATTATATCCCAACCTAATGTACAGGCAAGAATATAATCATTATTTGACCTCTGTACTGGAAAATACACTTCTTTCAGCAAAGAATACAGGGTTGCCATTATGCTTTATGTTAATGGTATTTTTACATCATTCTGTGGAATGAGCCAAAGTTACTTATAAAAATATCTACTTTTATACAAGTTTTATTTCCAGCCCTTCCCTCCCCCCAACAGCTCTGTATCATAACACAGAAATTGAAGGGACATCTTGAAGAGTAATTAAACATTGCTCATTCTGCTTTCAGGCATAATGTCATACTATTCCTAATGCAGTATTATCCAGTTCTGCCTTAGACACTTTTTTCTTTCTTTCTTTTTTCTNCTGCCGTCAGAAGGCCAGTCCAAAACCTCATGGCTCTGACAGCTAGGAATTCAATTTCTAGGGGAAGTTTCATCATGGTTTTTTAACTTCTTTTTGCTTATGATGTACCACTCTCACCATTCCACTTAGATCTGTCCTTCTGACTGGCAAGCTGGGTCTCTCAAGTATTTCCAGCAATCAAGTTCCATTAAGATTGTATTTCATTTGGCTAACCAAATCATGCTTTTTTAATGCTCCTTACAAGGTTAGGCTCCCTATTCCTCCCATCATCCTTCTGCAACTGTCCCAGCCTGAGTTCATCTTTCAAGAGAGAAGACAAAGTTTGCACAGTTGTTCAGATAAGCCCTTACAGTGTCTTGTCCAATGACCCAAGCTACATTCCTGTCTTTGTTGAAAAGGCGCACGTGAAACTAGGTTAATTATCGTAGCTGCTTTTTTTCCCCAGCTAAGTTCACCTTTTTCAAGTCACCATGAAGTGACGGAACAATCCAAACTTTCTGCATGATATACCACCTTTGTGGATGATATTACCAAAACCCTGCTGAACCCAACAGGGAAACAAATACACATTCTGAATCCCAGACAGTGCCCTCAGCTTCCTTCCTTGACCCAGCCCACAATATACAAGGAACACAACTTCTGTAATCATACACAAAACTCCAGCAAGTTCTGCACAAAAATATTCATTTGCTTTTGCATCTCATTCACCTTCCCCAGCTTTTACGTTTTCAAAAGGCTATACTTCACATATTCATCTTCAGTTGGAAAAAAACAACTAAAAAGTGAAATATAAAACAGATGTACACTTCAGTCAAAAAATGCTGGTAGGTGTTTGAGCTTGTGCTTCTACTCCACAGGAAAACACAATTAAAACTGATCCATTTGCTTCTGGATCACAGAGCCATAGACCCCCTTGGCAATTTCACTGCAGAAACAACGCCATGGAAAACATAAGCCATATTTTTTTCCTCTAGTAAATTGTATTAAATGCAAATTCTCTTCCCTGGATACCTTAAGATATTTCTTCAATTTCCACATACTCATAATGATACTCCATTAAAAGAAGCGAGTTTGCTTTCAAGCAACTTTTCTGTGTGGGCTGCTAGACTGCATTAAATCAGCCTTTTCAAAAAACACCAACAGATGCAGTGGCTTTTATCACCAGTTGAATAAAACTTTTGAACCATAGCTGCACATTTAGATTGAGAATAAAGTCCCCTTTGCCAGTGTTGCGATAAGAAACAAACATCAGATCACCATATTACTATCAAGTTTGTGGAGAAGCTCCCTAATCTACTTACTATAAGGCCAGGATGGACTGGAAGGATTACAGGCACTTCTACATTACCATTTTAGTTCTGATAAAGAGTGCCCTTTTGAAGCAAACCTCACTTACCTGCTTTGATTCACACAGCTGAGCAGTCCTGGAGAACACAAAGTGAATGTCTTTCAAATACAACTTATCTAGAAGAAGCTTCCCACAAGTGCCCTTACAGCATTTCACTCACTGACAGACACAAACTTGACAAGACCACACTAAACTAATCCACAGCAAATCCCCCTGAAATACATGCATCATGGATGTAAGGTCTCAGCACAAACTGTTTTTCCCTACAGATCCACTTCCACTGGCCCACTGCACTCACTGACACAGGCAGGTAGCCCAGGTCAGCCCAAACGCTGTGCTTCGCAGGCACATTTAATCTCTCAGGCTTCATTTAATCTCTGTGAAAGTTCAGAAGTTTCACAGTTCTAATTCAGCTATGCCTCAAAGCATTTGGATATTTCTTCAAATGTATCTGTGCTTCTTAAGGCAGACAAAACTGGTCTAAAAGCATTGTATACATTTACTTACCTGCCAGGAATGTGGTGTTTCTGCTGGAGGTAACACAATGCAGATTATTCTGCTGTTTGAGCAATTCTTCCTCCATGCCTGGCTGGAAATCAGTGAGGAAAAGAAATAAACACAAAGTGAAAAAACAAATAGCCAATCTAACATCCCACACTTCACTAAAATGTGACTCTTTGGTTCATATGAATCATAATATGCAATGAAACTGGAGACACATATGCCTGTTTCTTTTCTGGCCCCCAACTGAGAAATACATGGCTGTGAAGTTCTAATGATCAACCCAAAGTCTTCAAGTGCCGAGATGGCCGTATTCATGTACAACAGCCAATTCCCATATGGAATTTAATCACTGAATGATTCAGGTTGGAAGGGACCTTGAAGATCATCTAGTTACAACTCTCTTGTCATAGGCAGGGCTGCCACCAACTAGATCAGGTTGCCCAGGGCCCCATCCAACCTCGACTTGAATGTCTCCAGAAACGGAGCATCCACAGCTTCTCTGGGCAGCCTGTGCCAATGCCTCACCACCCTCTGAGTAAAAGGCTTTTTCCTAATATCTAATCTAAATCTCCCCTCTTAGTTTGTCCTATCACCATCAGACCACGCAAAAAGTCAGTCTACCTCCTGAATATAAGTTCTCTTTAAGTACTGGAAGGCCTCAATGAGGTTTCCCTAGAGCCTTCTCTTCTTCAGGCTGAACAAGCCCAACTCCCTCAGCCTGTCTTCACAGAAGTGCTCCAGCCCCCTGATCATCTTCATGGCCCTCCTCTGGACCCTCTCCAACACCTCCATGTCTTCCTTGTTCTGGGGGTCCCAGGCCTGGACACTGTACCCAAGATGGGGTCTCACAAGGGCATAGTAGAGGGGGATAATTTCTCTGCTGGCCATCCCTCTTCTGGTGGAGCCCAGGATACTGTTGGCCTTCTGGGCTTCAAGAGCAGACTGCTGGCTCATGTCCAGTTTTTCATCCACCAGAACCCCCAAGTACTTCCCAGCAAGGTTGCTCTCAATAAGTTCTTCTCCCAGTCTGTACACATATCTGGGATTGCCCTGACCCACATCCAACACCCTGCACTTAGCCTTGCACAGTCTCCTTAGGGTCACACGGGCCCGCTTCTCTAGCTTGTCCAGGTCCCTCTGGATGGCATCCCTTCCTTCTATCGTATCAGCTGTACCGCTCAGCTTGGTGTCATTGTCAAACTTGCTAAGGGTGCACCCAATCCCACTATCCAGATCATTGATAAAGATGTCAAAGAGCACCAGTCCCAAGACAGACCTCCTGGGGACAGTACTAGTCACCGGCCCCCATCTGGACATACAGCCTTTAACCACAACTCTTTGGCAGCAAGTATCCAACCAATTCCTTATCCCCTGAATAGTCCACCCTTCAAATCCACATCTCTGCAATTTAGAGATAAGGATGTGGTGTCGAACCATGTCAAAGGCCTTGCACAAGTCCAGGTAGACAATACCATTTGCACTTCTTCCATCTACTGATGCTGTCACTTCATCATAGAAGGCCACCAGATTGGTGAGGCATGATCTGCCCTTGGTGAAGCCACGTTGGCTGTCTCAAATCACCTCATCTCATACATGCCTCAAACGTAGCTTCCAGGAGGATCTGTTTCACAATCTTGCCAGGCACAGATGTGAGGCCCACTGGCCTATAGTTCCCCGAGTCTTCCTTTCTCCCTTTCTTAAAAACAGGAGTGATGTTTTCCTTTTTCTAGTCACTGGGGACTTCATCTGACAGTGATGACTTTTTAAACATGATGGAGAGTGGCTCAGCCACTACATTAGCCAGTTCCTTCAGGACCCTGGGATACGTGTCATCCCCCACCATAGACTTGTACGCATTCTGTTTCATCAGGCAGTTTTCAATTTGCTCCTTGCCTACAGGGGGTATAATTTTGCTCCCCCAACCTCTTCCTAGAGTTTCAGAGACGTGAGAGATGTGGGAATCCTGACTGCCAGTGAAGACTGAGGCAAAGAACTCATTGAGTCCGATGTACCTGAAGAATCTCTTATTTTTCACATTCCTCAGCAAGTTCAATTCCATCTGCGCCTTGGCTTTCCTGATCCCATCTCTCCACATCATAGCACTTCAAGCACCCTTTTGGATTGTTCTCTTCACTCTTTGAATGGCAAGGCTCAGGGAGATGAATATACAGGCAGATGGGTGGGTATACCAGCACGGCAGGGGCACCTCAACCAGAGATGGAGGCACAACAGTTCTGGGGTGAAGTACCTTAGTAGTGTGCAGCAAACAACAACTGAAAGCAAGCAGTACCACCTGACAATCCTTAGAAGATTCAGGGGCAGCGCTACAAGGCACTTTTAATACTACCAATGTGCCAAATTCAAAATAAGGGCTTATCTGTTTAGGCAAAGCAATACAAATAACCACACATAATCAGCCCACCATTAATATTTCATCCTGTCCTGTCACATGCACAGGCTATGGCTATGTGCATCTACTGCTGCCAAGTATAGTCTCCAAGGAGAGATTACCACGTGCTATAATCCTACAATGCATTAATTAGATCTGGGGAAGTTATTAATAGTAGCCAACTTCTTTAGCAAATTTCAGCCCCATTTACTGGCTGTATGTTACCCACAAAAAAACCATAAATCCCAAACTATTGATTGCTCTGGGAGGGCTGCTAACATTAAAGATGCTGCCAGGGCCCTGTGGGCATGAGCAGCCCTTTCTGTGCCTGGTGGCCTCTCCTGGGGAGACCTCTGTCCCTGACCACAGTTCAGATGGCTCCTGGTCCCTGGCACAGCTCTCAGGGTCTTCCATTAATACCACTGCTACAAATGCATCTGTTAGGGCATTTTTGCAAGATGACTTGCACAGCAGGGCCATGTGTTCCTCTGTGCAGCACGTGACAAGCTTTCTTAAAATAGTTGCGTTACAAATAAATGCAAGGATTTATTTACAAAACATTGGAAATGCAGATACAAACAAGTCATATTCAAAGCACTGGGCCCAACCAGATATCATCCAGATGAAAATAAGTATTCAAAGGACTGAAAAAATAAAAACAACTACTTCATATCTCAGAAGTCATTGTATAAGGACAAGAGAGAGGAAAGCTTTCCGCAAATTAAATTTGGATGTCAGTCCAAGAAACCTGTAGGAAGTGGATACTTGTTTCTTCTGTTCAGCCTGAGCTACCTGAAAACAGCAATTCTCAAAGTTCTATGAGGATTGAGCCTTTTAAAATTTCACCCTAAACATAACCCACATCACTCAAAAATCACAAGTAATCTCTGTAAATCCCACTTTTCTATCTGTGAGCTCAACAATAACACAGAGGATGCAAACAAACTTACTCTCTGAACGGTGGAACCATCCAGTGACATTCTTACTTATGTCTAATCCTGTCAGTGAACAATGTAAGAGTGGCCATGCCTGATTGTGCCAAAGGTCTACCTAGCCTAATACTCTCCTGAGAGTGGCCAAAACTGGAATAAGAAACAGGCAGAACAAGTACTAAACAATATTTATTCTACATGCTCCTCCAGCTTCCAGCAAGCTATAGTTCCAGCACTTGTTGAGACACAGGTAGGGTCAACAAGAATGGCAGCTCCATAAAGGTCACCATTTGCATATAACATGAATAAAAAGAAGCTTGCCTGCCAGAATGCTGCACACAAGGTTTGCCATAGAAAAGCTTTCTGTAAAGTCTGCAGTAAGATATACTCCAAAAAAAACCATATAGCCTCAAGATTAATTAATCAGGCTCGGTAAGTGGTGAAACAGATGAACACGTCAAAAGACTTCTGAGGAATCAAAGACCAGTTAGCTTGTATTCGATTTCCTCTCAAAAATTTAAATTTAACCAATGTTCTTCAGTGTTCTGATGTCGTAATTAGCATTTCTAAGCAGAATATATATTATAGGTTGGTCCTCATGAGAAGACATTTCTGAACTGCCACATATCAAAGCACTGTGGTTGGGTGATAGGAAGGAGGGGATTTTCCCAACTCCAAGTCAGCACGGAGCCAGCTGAATCTTGGCTGACAGCTCGGCTCTGCTGCAGATGCTGTCTTTGACATGCCACTTGGCTCTCTCCTCCCACCCACCCCTGCTTCCTGCTTTTCTCAGGGAATTCCTAGCAGCATTGCAGAAGGAAGTATCTATCAGCCCATTTTGAAGGCAAGAAAAGAATCTGTCCTTTGAACTGCCAGTCTCTGGCAGGATTATAGTAGCTGAAAAAAAACAGTCTTCAAACAAAAACGACAAACATTTCATGAAGGACTTGTCTCCAAATAAATAATATCTGCACTAAGAGCCTACAGGAAAGAAAGTTAGCTTAAACCAGAAATGCATCCTGGGGAATGCGTGCTGGTCTCAGCTTGAACAAGGCCGTGCAGCTCCTGTGAAGCTATTTCCAGCTATTTTCCAGGCAAAAGGTAAATAGCTTTGCAGCAACTGGAGGAAAATCTGCCCAGGCTCCAAGCAGATCTGAGGGAGTATAAAGAGGACTCTGCACCATGTATAGCATGTCCTCTTCCCCTTGTCTTCCCCTCAGCAGTGAGCACTGATGGTCTGCATGCTTGGGAGCTGTATACGTGAGAACCTCCCAAGCGTGATGCCAGCAGCACTGCCCTTGCTGTACAGTTATGCTCGACTGCACAGCTGAGAAGAACTTCAGCAGTCCTGAGCATGCCAAGCAGAAGAAAATGCAACAACCTGAAGGCAGTTCATGGAAAGGCACAGAACTCCCCCAGCAAACTCGCACCCAACAGGACTGCAAAGCCAGGTCAGAATTTAAACCTCTCATCTTTTTCTCCAGTATGACACAGTACCACTGACGTATATGAAATCACAGCAGAACATCAGCCAAGGAATACTGTCCACATGTCATTCAGTGCATTCACATTCATATCTAGATTCACAAATGCTTCAGGATTTACAGAAGGTGAAATCACTTGCCCAAGACAGGATACTACTGACTCCATACTAAGCTTCATGGAATGAACGGTTTCTCAGGGATTACCGATTAAACTTCAGTTTAAACTTCTCAGTGCTTCATTCATTTTTTTTTTTTAAATCCACTATGAGAAGAGCACTTCAATTTGCTAAAAGCCTCACTTTGAACATAGCAAGCAAGTGAGAGCATTGTCATCTTACAACTTGAATTAAAATCTGCACAGATTCAGTGTGTCAAATACAGCAGTCTGTCTGAGAACAGAGCTGTATAAGCCTGGAAGTTAGCTATGATGTTACCTTGGGCAACAATAAAAACCAAGATACTTTTCAGGTAGCCATATGATTATCCAGCTTATACTCTTTTCATGCAAGGATAAATTATATTTGCAGAAGCTACATGAACAGGGATATACATGAAGGTATACAACTTCCTTGCTCATATTCTCCATAATTCTCCTCTCATAATCAACTCTATAAATTTAATAAAAGGAAAGAAAGAAGGATTGGTTTAGCAGTCAGCTAACAATGTACTGCATTTGGGACTCTTTCTTCGGAAGCGGTAGGCCTTATTCAGCAATGAAGCTAGATCAAGCAAAATATAAATTCTTATTACTTCAGGCTTGTCCTCACTGCTGTATTAACACCAGAAACAATCCTGCCATTACCACTACTGAAAGTCCAGCTCTTGGCCATGCATTGAGATCTCAGATCTGCATTTAAACTCAGCCTCAAAAATCACAGAATGACAGAATAGTTGAGGTACCTCTGGAGGTCCTTGAGGAAGACTATCTAGAGCTGCTTACCCAGGACCACATCCTGAAGACTTCTGAAGATCTCCAAGGAGACTCCACCACCCTCTGGGCAACTTGTGCCAGTGTTCAGCCACTCATACAGTACAGAAGTGTCTCTCCGTGCTGAGACAAAATCTCCAGTGTTTGTCTGTGCCCTTGCCTCTTGTCCTGGCACTGGGCACCACTGGAAATAGTCTGGCTCCATCTTCTTCACACCCTCCTGTCTGAAAATACCTGACATTGGTGACATCCCCCTTGAGTCTTCTCCAGACAGTAGTCTCAGCTCTCAGCTTCTCCTGTCCCTTGATCATCTTGGTGGCCATAAATTGGACTGTTTCCAGTATGTCTACATCTCTCTTATACCAAGAAGACAAGAACTGAATCCAGCACTCACTAGTCCTATACAGAGGACAAGGATCCCCTTCCTCCACCTTCTGGCAATGCTATGCCTAATGCAGCACAGCATACCAGGTTCTTCAAACAGGTACAGGAAAATCAAGCTGATGGACACGCAGAACTAGAAGCAAAGGCCACAGCTTCTAGTAGACTAATTCATGAGGTGCTAATTAAATTATTCTGTTTTTCAAATACTGTTTCAAAACGTAATCCTTCCCTCTCAAGTCAGAATATCTCAAGTACAGCAAGTCTAAAGTAATAGCTTAAACAAACATCTTGGTGACTTCTGACTGAGTCTCTTCCAAGATCTGATCCTGAATACCACAGATGATCCCTATTCTTACTTCTCCAAACAAAAGGGTAACCAAAGTTTACCCTGAATAAGTTGTGCAATCAGATTTATTCACTCCTACTCCAGGCTCTAGTAAATGTGCCTAAATAAAGGCAGATAACCAGTTTGTACGGCATTCTTTCTGTTAAAAGAAGGAATTTTTAGGTTAATATGCAAGATTTAAAAGAAGAAATCTTTGGACTTATAGCACCAAGGAAAGAAAAGTAAATGGAAATACAGGATCTAAATCTGCCATATTAACTCAAGCTTTTAAATACTAATCTCAGCATAGATTTTTCTAATGCAATAGTCTTTTTTATACCCAAATTGTTATTTATGAGTCAGTAGGTAACCAAGGGATACCATTCAAATGAGTCTGTTTGAAGGAAGCAAATGCATTGTCGGTTCCTAATCTTGACTACCAGTGATGTGCCTCTGGGAGACCACATTCATACACAGGATGAACAGTCTGCTCTCCCCTGGGTAGCTTTTTCCATTTTCCTAGGTGTAAGACAAACACTCTGTAGTATCACTTCTAGTCTTCAAGTGGATGCAAAGGTACTGTAAGGGCAAAAGATTCATTTTCACAAATGCAAGCCATGCAAACCATTATGGACAGACCTGAAGGGTAAAACACTTGGTGCTGAGGACCTAATTTCCCAACTGTACTGTTTGTTTTTATTTTCAGACTAACTCTAGCCTAGCCTCCCAGTCTGGATGGCCATTTGCAGCTGAAGTGCTGCACTCTAGCACATCTTCCAGCTACATTTCCTCTTAAAACAGCGTGGTTCTGAGACCACTCCACAATACAGAACAAATCACAGTAAGTGTGGGTAACCAGGAGGTTCACTTCAGAACTGCACTCTAATCCAAACAAAACATTAAGTGCACTTTCAGTGATTAATTGATGCTACCAAAACGCAGTTTTAATTCATGATACACACTGTATTCAGGAGAGAGAGAGGGTAGAGGAGTGAGATGATGGAAAAGAGGAATCCACTTAGAAGCCTGGCCAGCTTCAAAATCTTTTTGCCAGGAACTGAAGAACTAATCAGTTAGGTCGTAATGGTACCATATATCTTTTCTTGTACTGAGCTGTCCAACATTTTTTTTCTTGTCATTTATTACATTGCCTATTGGTTGTGCTTTATATAGAAAATCACACCTGATTTCAAGCACTTGAAGACTGTCAGGGGCACATCTGTGAGGGAATAAGATTACTTTCAGTAATCTCACAGGAGAAACGGTATATAGTTCTCCACCAGAAAGAATGTTTTAACTGAAAAATGATACAGGAATGAGAGCAAAGAGATACAAAATGGCAGCGAGTAAGGAGAACATGGAAAAACAAGAGATTTATAATCATCAGGGTGTTTGAACTGTGAAACTAGTTTCCAGCAGAACCCAAGAGACAGATTTTCAAATGAAATTTAATCATTTTCTAGAGGAAATTGCTAGGAATAGTTGCCTACAATGCTGGACTACAGACAGAAAGTCCCTTCCCCTTCCATAACGACTGCATCAAATCTCAACATCGAGGAAGGCCATGAGGATCATTCACCCCAGTGCAAAAGAATTTAACATCCTGCTCTCATAGCAGAAGGATGGCGGTTTTGCACCCTGACTGGATGAGTGCTAGGGACTGCCAGAACAGCATCATTTGATAGATCTCAAACGTCACTGCCAGACCCCTTCTTTGGCATATAGAGAGATGATTATGGGCTCAACTCCAAAATTAGATATTGCAGATCTTTTACCTACACAGCATATTGCTCCAACTTGCCAAGTCGAAGAGATAACTGTCTTTGGGAAGGATGCTATTCTGTGAACATACAAATGCCTGTCTGTATAAACTGTAAATTCTAACATATCTAGTGGTAAGTTGTGGAGTAGTAACATGAGTGCATACCAGACC
The DNA here is from genome assembly GCA_013396635.1 of Penelope pileata. Classification (NCBI taxonomy): domain Eukaryota; kingdom Metazoa; phylum Chordata; class Aves; order Galliformes; family Cracidae; genus Penelope; species Penelope pileata. The sequence continues at coordinate 1,313,812 of WBMW01000581.1, forward strand.
AGTGACCTATGGCACTACCCTGATTCACAGCACGTTCAAGCAATATTACCTGAAGACTACTTCATTTCCAATGTATTACTTGCCTCCAAGTGTAGAGAAACTAATAATTATTGCATAGGGTGTGTGTCTGTGCTCATATATAGAGATAAACAATCTTTCATTAATGATTTGTTCAGAGGTTTCTTTGGAAATGGGAAGAGATCTACCCTGCTGCGTGGAATTAAAAAGATGCACTGGACTGTTGTTATGGAAATGTTTTGCCCTTGTAAATGTCAATTATATGAAAAACAAAAAGGAAGCTGAAAAACTAGAAAATGATTTTCTGCGTTATAATATATCAAAGGGATATATTGGCAGTCCCTGGGAGATAACAAAGAGCAAACCAGGAATAGCTAATTGCTAGGTTGGGTCTACAGTAAATGTCAGGAAGGAATCAAAACACAAAAGGCATCAGCTAAACCATCACAAGCTTCTAACTCTTGCTACCTTCCTTTTCAAAACTGTTCCCTTTTATGATCTTGGTTTATTTCAGCTATTTATTATCTTGGTTTAATTCAGCAATACGTACAGAGCACACGCAGCCCTGAATTCTGTGTTTTGGTCAAGACAAAAGAAAGTCAAAATAGATATTAATATTACTCAGTTTTGTACAAAAAAGAAAAAACAAATGTTTCAATAATAATGGGGGCGGTCTCTCACTGTTTTTAAAAGTGAACACTCACAGAAGAATGCTGTTTTGAAATAAAGTATTGCAATGCTTGATTTAAAAAGATGAATGCTTCTTTTGATTTTTTTCCATCCTTACGGCTAATAGTAACCACTGACCTCCTCCAAAACTCTTTCAGATAGCCTGAGAATAGACTTTTGAAAAAATGAAGGTATTCGTACCAAAAATAAAGCATCAAACTCAATATAGACACATCCAGTGCTTTTCACTAACTTTACTTTCACAGATTTTACCATCCCTTTGGGAGCACATCTTGCATCCTTGGCAACCTGTAGCAACTAAGTAATTAGCTATGGTGATATTTCAGTCCCTCTTTTTCTCTCTGGTTTGGGGAAAAAATAGATTTTGAGGTCAAAACCTGGCAGATGGTTTCAGTCACATCAGAACAACATAATTCATCAGATAAATCATTACCATCATAATTATGATTGCATTCATTACCTTTATCAACAGTCTGTCTGTAACTATTTGTATTATTATTCAGCTGACTGTTGGTAAGTTTGCCAGTTTCAGATTTCAATACCTTCCCTTTCCCCATCTCCTTCTTCTGAAAGGATTAAATCCAAACAAATGCAAATAATTTCTTACGTATGCTCATGCTTTTATCTTCTTTCAGAACAACTTGCTTTTAACTATCTTTCCTCTCTACATCCATAACTGCTTATCATTTAGCATTTGAAAAACCACTTATGCTTTTAAGAAGCCATAGAGTTTACTGGCATTATTAACAGCATAGCTTTCTGTCTAGCGTTTGAATTTGTATTTACAGTCCAACATTTGTTCTGCTCCCTGCGGCAGTAGTAAAACCATATGTAAGGCAGCTCCCTCAGGAGAGAAAAGGATGTGTGTACCTGTGTGTGAGCATTAAATGAACCATAGGTAAGGGTCAGAACAGGCAAACTTCTCACAGCCCTGTGTCAAGGGGACATCCAGGGCTTTCTTCCCCCTCCAGTTATGACATGTCTATTCCCATTGACTACACATTCATGCTCATGACCCATACACAGCTGGGCATATAGTAGTTGCACACAGCCAGCCATGCTAAGATGACTGTTTCCTAGCTTCCTGCACTGGAAGGTCTTCAAATACCTTCTGGGGAGGAGATGTTCAGCCAGCAAGAAGCAGTGGTCTTCTGCCAGGTGCTAGGGCAGAATCCTGGTTCTCCTGGTGCCTAGCCCTGTGCCCCAAGTGTTGGGCCATGTCACTCAGCATTGGCTTCAGGCCAGTGGGAGAGTCTTCAAGCTTGAGGTCCACCTCTCCTCTGACTACAGTAGCATTAAACCAGACACTCCCTGTAATGCTCTCAAAACAAACCCAGTGTTTTATTTTAAATGCTACAATAAATATTTCCCTTCCTTGTCCCCTAAACTTACATAGTTGTCTAATTCCAGCCCATATCTGTAACATATAATTAGCCTGATTAATTAGAAAACACTCTTCCAGATTGGCTACTCAAAGTGAATGCCATAGGACCACTTAAAGGTCAAAGGCATACATACAATCTACAGATCATTTTCATGTCAAATCAGTCTCGTAATGGTTAAATAATGAAGCCTCCTTTTCAGTAGTGCCATCATACCAGACTTGTGAATGTCCTTCTGTAATTAAAACCTCACATATGTTCCTACCAGGCTTCTTTGAAATAAGAAGGTATGCGTGTCTTATTAAAAATAATTGGAGTTGAGCATACTGCTGCTTTAAAAGCAACTTGGAAGTACTTGCCTATATCTTTAAGTACCTAAACACCTTTAAAATTTGGGCTGTAGTGAACACAAGTCATTCAACATTTCCTGCCAAGCATCATTTTTATTTTTAATTAAAGTGACTGTGAAATGCTATTTCTGTTGATCCCACTGGTCCTTTCGGTGACCAAATGCCAAGAACAGCAAGTTCTGAATTAGGACTATGAAGGTGGGATGAAGCAGCATCAAAAACTTACCTAATAGCAGTTTGCCCTTGTCCAATGCCCTGAGAGCACACTACACTCACAAGAGAAGGCAGAGACCAGACCTTCCACCTGCCTCATTACCCTACCTGCTGCAGCCCTGCAATGTGCTTGGGTGTCATCCAAACCCTGAACCACAGCCCAAAGTCTTCCAGCCTGCTGGTGTCAGAAGTGGGGCAGATTGCCTGGGCTCCACTGGTAGTTGTATTAACAGTGCCATGTATCTAATTACTGCCACTGACATGTATCTTCAGGGTTTTGGATCAAATTACAGAAGGATGATTTGAGAAAGGTGGTTTACTTCTAATTTGCTTATGCTCAACTATACCAGCATAAAGCCTTGACAAAGGGTGAGGAAAATCTTTATCAGTGGGCAGAATTGCATTTATTTCTAATGAACAACAGATGTCTTGCTGCAAGGTTTCAGTGGGGTTGTTTGTAATGGCTGACTGTTCATAACACACCTTGCCCTGAGTCTATGTTAGTTCCTCGAGGTCCGTCTTTCTAGGTTGATCCAAAAGCATGCAAATGGGGCGCAATGTTTTACATTAGCTTATTTTAAAAAATTCTAGACAAATTCATTAAGAAAGATTAATAGATTCCATGATGCTAATAGGCTAATCCCATTGTTTAGAAAGGAAAGAAAAAGGGATTCATCTCTCTTTAAGAAGTAGGCAAAAATTCACTTTGCAGATGTCTACTGCCCTTGGCAGAGCATGGTGTACCACCTCCATACAGCATCTCCAGCTGCATCATAATAACCTATAGGCAGTGCTTTTTTTTTTTTTTTTTTTTAAAAGAGTCATTCTTGCAAAAACATCAGATTACCTTTGTGAGCTGTTGGCAAAAACCTGTCCCTCTGCTCTCTGCTTCTGACATCAAGAAATTGCTACATTTTTTCATAAGCAAAGAATTCAGCACCAAACAATTCCACATGCTTCAAAACCGTGGCAAATGTTAGAAGAGCTCACAAAAATTACCACAAAGTTGTTATTTCAGAAGTTACAAGCAATATATCGATGCAGTAGTTAGGTGCACATATCCCAGTTAGAACAGCTTTCCCACTGCAGAACTGTTGAGAATAGCCCAAATGATGAAGGACCAGCTCTGTCAGTCCTGCCTAGAAGCAATAAGTGTCTCCAATGCTTGCACAGCTCTATTACCTAACAAAGGGCTTTTAGACTGGATTCTTAAAAAGCCATCTATCTCAGCCTTTGGAAACACATTTGCTAATAACTAGGTTCAGATTTGTTCTTTGAATTTCCCAATTTAATACTCTTGCAGTGAGTTAGATAAATCTTTAACTAACGTGGTATCAATCCCTTCATTCCAGTCCTCTTACCTTTGCTTCAAATGTCCTTCCACGGTCAGCTAACGAATTCTGCAGGCTCTACTTTCTATGATCAGTAAAGCATATGCCATAGCGTAAGAAGAAATACAAAACGAAGCATTAATTCACCATATTCTGAAAAATAAATACATGAAATACGCATATGCTTCCTTTCAGAGACTTAGCAGCTCACTTGACTACCTCTGCATTTACTTTCGATTTTAGAAAATATCTACCCAAGACATTACAGTTTCATTCCAGTAAAGCTCACAGCCTCTAGCATTTCCAAATTCATACCTTTTTGCCGAGAAAGACTGACAGAGAGAGATTAAGCATTCTTCTGCTGCAAATAAGAAATCAGCAATGTACTAGGGTACCGAATGCAGACCTTCAAAGAGTCATGCAACTACTTGCAATACCACGGCACATCTGATCTCTTGCTAATCTATGCTTAATAATTCTTAGTCTCTTATATGCCAAAAACCTCAAGGTTTCCCCTCTTCCACTGCTAACACTCCTCCTGCTTCAGTGATGTCTGGCATTTACACAGCTCTCCAGCCATAACTGAATTTCCAAAGCAATTTCTCCAATAGTGTTTTAGCTTGAAATCTGTAGCTCTGAGAATGAAACAAGGACTTGCGTGTCCTTCCACTTTCCAGTCCTTCCCACTTCTGTCTCTCTTCACCTTTTCAACTACCAAACAATAAAGAAAATCAAGCCTTTCTCAGGGCCTTCATGACTGCAACACAGCTAACCACTACAGCGTCATCTACTAGGAAGTTGTTGAGATCCAAAAAGTGAACTGCAGGTAAAAATCTAGGCCCCTTCACCTCTGAGGCAGCCTGGGCCAAACCTCCACCATGAAAGTACATGGTGAGATTAACACTTAGTTGCCAGATTGATGAGGGCTGAATAGGCATTCTATACTCCAGTTTATTTAAATACATGCCTGTTTTCCTCTCTCTCACAGCCCTGTGTCATCATTTAGAAAACTGCCAATTTGACTGAACTACCTATTTTAGCACCTTTACTGCCAAGGCCTATGCATTTCACTAAGAAGTCACCTCCACAGCTCTGTGAAGCAGACTATCAGATTTACTACTATCATCTCTTACATAGTTTTACGGTGTTTTCTCAGCTTCAAATTATCTACTTTCTTGCATGTATCCCAGTCAGGAAATAGTCCTTACATTGTATTAAAGAAGCATTTTAATTCAGCAATAATGCCTGAAATTATTAACGCACAGTTAAGAAAGTTTTGGAAAGGAATAAAATTTTGCCCAATGGATTTCTCATCTCTAATAATTTGTTTGTGAAAGTACAGGCATTGATGAGCTGTATCAACTGAAAAATGCAGTGGAAATAATTGAACACTAAGACCTCCTTTTACATAATGAGAGGGCAAGGCTAAGAACATTGAGCTGCAGGGATTTTTGTGATGTGCTTGCTGATGAGTTTAAATAAATCCCTATTTTGATTGCACTGATGAAAGTAGTGGTGGAAGTTCAAGAGAAACCTGAAATGAAAATCATAAACATTTCCTTGTTTTATTATTCTCAATGCAATGTTTGTTTTTCCACTAATGAGATCAACACCTTCAGTTTCAGCTAGGACAGTGCCCAACAGCTGCATCCCCTGGGCTTCACTGGAGGACTGCAGGAACCAAATTGCATCACACATCCATTTCCAGGAGCCACTGGCCTCCAAGCAGAACAAACACTCATCCTGCCTCATTCTAACCTGATAAGAAATAAAACCCCTAGACTAAGACAGTCATGCAGCTGGTCCTCAGTAACAAGAAAGAAAACTTTGTAACAAACACTTCCATCTCTTCCAGGATGTGTTGGACCACCTTTGAAATTGTTTTTCTCTCTAGTCAAACCAAAGAGCCTTGATGATAATTAAAACTGGACACATACCTAACCTGAGGAAGCCTCTTTCTTAGATTCACAGGAACTCATTTTTGCCAGGACAGCTAAGGACAGCAATAACTGGGCATATTTCTCAGCCAAAAGGCTGGAAAGAACAGGAGTGAAGCTAACTACTGGAAAGAAGGACATTTGAAAGCTTGGCTACTTCTTGTTTCCAGTCTGTTCTATGCCAATATTGACGGAAAGACAGGAGAAAAATACTGAGGTCTGCTATGAGAGAGAAAGAGCAGATATTCCTCTGCTTTTGAGAGGAGAGTGCTTAAGAAAGGATATATGCAAGCAGGATTCATCCAAAAATACGTACTTTTAAAACTTTTGAATTAAGTCTATCTAAATACAAAATAAGTGAACATTTCTGTTAATATTTCTTTTGTCCTGCAATGATGCAGCTGTTTTACCAAAGCAAATTATCTGCCAAATGAAACGGACTGTGGAATCTCCTTCTCAAACAACAGGTTTAAAATCAAGAAAGAAGGCTGATGTCTAGCTGAAGTCTCTAATTAGGGGTCTGCTTCCTTAGCCTGCAGAGGCCACAGAGATCCAAGTGCAAAATCCATGACCACCATGGGTGCCCACAAAGGATGTCAGTGCTCCTTATTGGCTCTGAGAGCACGGCTCTTTTCCTCTTGCACCAGCAGCAAGAACATCAGAGGTGCTCTGCCAGCAAAAATATGACAGACTGGCTCTTACTTAACGTATCATTGATTTTAATCTCACATTTTGGCAAGTTAAGCATAAACCTCTTGATTTAAGCAGGTGCCAGATGAACCCCATTGGAGAGAACAGTATGAGCCTTAAACATCCATATTTCCCAAGTTAGTTTGGTAAAACATAAAAGACAGTAAGGGCCATTTATTCAAGTAAGAAGTGTTTCCTTGGTTATAGATGTTGCAGCTGCCTCAAGACTACCTAGAAATTAACTGTTCAAAATTTGGATGACATTAATTAGCCCTTCAGAAAGGAAATGTGTAATCTGCTGCCATAACCATGAATGGGAGACTTCAAGAAACAGCAATTTACACAGGGCTGCAGCTGTAAACATAAAAGCACCAGCGTATGCACAACACGTGTTCTCCTACAACAAACAAACATTTGGGTTTCCTATTTTAAGCCTTTGAACCTCATCAAGACACATTAGCAGCAGAGACATCAAAACACCTTCAATAGCTCAAATTGTTGCAGCCACTTAAGCTGATTTCAAGAGCCTGTTAAATTTGTTCTGAAATTACCTAATAATACATTACATAAAAAAAAAAAATCACAGCTGAAGATGGCTCACCTCCTTCTCCTGGTGTACATGGAAACACGTGGGGGCATTGTGCTATTTTAGGAAGCTTCCACAGGGTTTCACAAGGAAGAGCCTTGTGGGAAGCAAGGACAGGGAAGAACATGCCAGGGTTCAGGTGGGCAACAGAAGGCTTGTTCCATGGTTTTGTTTCTTTGTGGATGTTTGATGTTTCTGAGCTTTTTATCATGGGGACATTTTGGTGAAACTCTCTTTGTGCCATGATAATCAAGGCAGGCGTAAGGGTTGGGACAAGAACTCTTCCCACTGTGATTTTGGTGAAATAAAAATCTGAAGTGCTGTTAAACCCTCATAATTGTATTTCAAGAGTCATCATGTTTTTTTTTCTGGCATAAAACTTTTTAGAGTTTTGGAAAGAGGGAATATTTAGAAATGCTAAAATCGAAGGAGTGCAGCCTTCTGGTTCAGGTGATGATTTTAAGTTCTGGTCCCATTTTCAGACTTCAAATTTTATCATAATTTTAAAAATAAAATTGGCATTTTACTTAATCTGTAACTGTGATTTTCACATACCAACATGAATCCACCTGATAGAACGAACATCAAGAAATACAGAAACGCTGCACTCGATACCAGAAGACTAAAGGTCTAAAAAAAGGGTCCCAAGTCAGTTCACAATGTGCTATACTGGTTGGGTTGCTGCTGTAGCACGGTACAGTGCCAGGAGACACCCCTGCCTCCCAGTTCCCAGCCCTGTAGAAGTTCCTTGGTAAGAATGTGCCAGACAAAAATTCCTCTTCAAAAAAGATGTCTCTGCTGGATATTTGTGACTTTTTTTTTTTTTTTAAATGACTGATCCACCTGGAAAACCTTTTAAAGTTCCTGTGCCAAACTCTGAATTGTTATCTACTCCAGGAAGGACATGATGATTGTATTATAATGAGCTGTCACAAAAATCTTTCCTGAACTCATATGTACCTGACAGTTCTAGACTATAAATCTAATTTTACAAAAGAGCTTCAGAACATACACATTTGAGGTAGACTATTCAACACATAAAATCTCTGCTACGGGCATTTCAAATGAATTAAATGTAAAAATTAATGAAATGTGGCGCTTTCATCTTGTCATATAGAAACCAAGTCAAGGAAGGTATGTCAAGCAGCATGAATACAAGTCTATTTAGGACTGATTCTTCCCATTATGTTATTTTTGCACCCATGCAAACAGTTGGACTTCAGCAGAGTTAAATTAGTCTATGACTAACACAATGAAGAATCAAATTCCTCTCTAGAAGCTGCAAATATAAAGAGGCTGGTGTCTGCATTCCCATTCTCTACAGCGCTGGGTCATTCCTTATCAGGGACTGTTGCCAGGAATTGCTTTACTGCCAGGATTCAAGGTCCAAAGCAATAATGCTGAATGGAGGCAGATATTCAAAACAAGTAAAACCCACCAGGGAGCTGAGCCTTGAGCTCCTGCTTCATCATGCATTCAGGTCTGCATTTCCTTCTTTTCAGAGTTCAAGCAGAAGTTAATTTGGTAAGAAGTCGAGGCATGAGGGTGCCTACCTGCTGGAACCTAGAGGAGTCCCAGGCTGCACTGGCCTTCACAAGGGCCACCTGGAGCAGCAGAGACCTCATTGAGGTTACTGAGAGCCCACCACAGCTGTTCCACCACATGGGACATGTGTGTGATAATATGTCCCCATCATGGTCTCTGGGTGATCCTCAGGTGATTAGGGCTCACGCAGATGCTAACTCACCCGGGGCCACATCTTCAAAGGTGAGTTAAGAGGAGGGGGCCTCACTCACGCAGCGTATTTCCCTGTGAGGTCGCAAAGGCTGTTTGCTCTTTGGTGCCATCTGGAAAAGGCTTCTGGAGATTGAGCCTGTTCATGACCTTGTACATTAATGATGGTTTGTCAGAACATTGAACTATGAAGTGTAAAAAGCAAACACCCACATGCACGCAATACTGTGCCTTGCACTTCAGGCTTCAAAAAGATGGAGCATTTAATGATTAAAAGAGGAAACTTCTAAGATTAAACTACATTTCTTTAAATAATTACCAAAAGAAGGAAATAACAGATAATAAATAGTGAAATGTTTCCAACTGTCCCGCTCCAGCATCCTCTCTGCTCAACATTGTAGAACACAATATTTGCAAGCACTTCCAAACACATGGAGCTGCACTCTCTAGGGCAGCAAACCTGGAAACACCAGCAAACACTGTTTACCTGCCTACCTTCCCATTAGTTCATTCCACTCAATTTTCTGATTGCCAAGCCCCCCTTTATTTGAGGTTTGATGCATTTTGCAAGCACAGAAAGTCTCACTGGAGTTGGAAGGATGTTTGCTTAATTGAATCTGCCTGACAGATGTGACACAGTGAGATAATGAATACACAGTTGACAGATGTCTATGCTATGTATATACACATATTAGGAACCAGGGACACATTCCTTGCTATGGAAAACAGAGAGCGAGCTGCTCATTGGAGCTGAGCTCAGAGCGGTTGCAGATTTACCTTATTTAAGATAACAACATATTCTGAGACCATGGAAAACCGGGGAGAAGTTTCAGGCCACTGGCTGAATGAATTAATGCCATTAGATACACACCACTGCTGGAAAGATCCTCCACTTGCCACGTCAGCCCTTCTATATCCCCTCACAGTGGCTCAGGCTTTGAAACCCCTCCCCGCACGCACACAGGCACTAAGAACTGGCTGTCATACTCCAGGCTTTGGAATATGCAAGCAGCAGGAATCATTTTGCCACCCCTACTCTGTGCCAGCGAGCCTTGATGGGGTGTTCTGCAATTAACATTGGGGCAGCAGATAAGCACCAGGAGGAACTGATGGGGTTGTCTTAAATGTGATGGTGGCAATGTGAGTTTGACCACCAAGTGGTGTAAACCCAGTATTTTGACCCTGTATGTCTTTGTGTGGACTCTGATGCTACAGGAACCAGGCTCAGGGAAGGATTGCAGATAAAGGCACTATTTTAAAACATCACCAGTGACTAATCTTATCCAAACTTAAATGCTTAGATACAAACCACCAGAGCATGATTATCACAGTACCTGGTGATGACCTCACTGCTTTACTTCTAAACAGTGGTATTTTGACTCCTGCTGTACAAAAACTATGCCCACAGGCCAGCAGTCCATCCCTCCTTTGGCTGTGCACCAGCCTGAAATTTCCTTCAGGATTCAGATCCTAAGCCAATTTATTGTGCTAATGTCACAGGCACAAGGAACTTGGAGCTTCTCCTGAAGTGCTCATTGTTCAATTGAAATTGAAAATTGGAAAGAAATTCAAAGAGGAGAAGAAAATCCTCATTCAGGTCTACATCTGCAGCTATCAAAGCTGGGGATTATGTGAACAGAGCCTGTGGTGGGCTGGCCTCCTTTCTGTAAGCTTCATGAAGTGGATCTGACTTGATGCCACTCATGTCTCAGTGCTCCCAGCATCCATCAGTCTCACAGGACTACAGCGGTGAGCTGCCAAGAACTGTACAGCCTGAGGAGATACGGGAGATAACATTTCCTTTCATCCCAGATGGGATGTTTGCCACGGGCCTTGCAAAAGCCACATAAAAAGCACAGAAGATTCTGGGGCCATCAGCCATGTGTTTGAATGTTCCCGTTCCAGGCAGTGAGGTGTAATGCAGTCACGGAACAGCAAAGTCCTGAATGGGGACTTCAGGGACTTCCGAGTCATACAACTCTCCTACAAGCAGGGAGCTGCATTTTTCTCAGATAACAAATAGGCACATTATTCTCTACGAATATGTAAATCCCGTTAAAACAAGCACATAAATGAAAGAACAGAAGCTAGCAAAGAATACAGCCTCATTTTCTAGATAGGAAACTAAAAGATACTAGGCCTGTACCAGACCTTTTTGAGTTCAAAACTAAATCTGTATCTCAGCGTCCTTCACAGTCCAACCATTCCTCACACCTGCCTGCTTTGGAAGCCCAAGGAAAACCAACACTAACCAAAGGAGAGAGCTGTCAGTGGGTGAGTGAAAGGTTCCGCAGGACTTTACTGTCTTCCCATCTGGGCTGCAAATGGAGGCTGCAGTTACATGGCCTATGAGAAGTGAGATAGAAAATCAGATAACCCTGCCTCTATCTAGTGTCCACGTTGTTTTGTTTCCTCCTTTTGCATTTGTGGGGTAAAGGGAGATGTTGCTTTGTGGGTTTACTGTCTTAGAAGAGACAGGTCTGTGGAAGGTTCCAGTGGGACAGCACGTTATCTGAAGCTAAAATGATGGTGGACCCACACTAATTAGGCATAGAGAAGTGTACACTTATTTCACACCATCACAGTAGGAACACAAGAATTAACTAACATCAAGAAAAGATACTCAGACACCTGTGTACCTGTATCCACACTTTTGTTCATATACACGTAGACATGTGTACATATGCAGATAGACACACCTCTCAGGATTAAAAATGGATTAAACTCTTAACATCTGAAAATTAAACCCCAGTCTCAGTCAAATCAAATCATGGATTATTAGTTATTCACACTTTCAGCTGCCGGCCTTTATCTACAGTTTTCTAGCTAAATCTAATATTAAAAGCTAACACAAAAGGTTGACCAAATTTTGACCGTTTGGTCAAAAATGGTTCTGTGTGTTCTGTGTTGAGTTCAAGTTTTGCCAAACCTATGGATCCACCCCATATCCAGAGTGTTGTACTAGGCCATTAGGACAATTAAAATGGTACAGATATATAAAATGAAATAGAAACTCAAGCAAATTGGCACATTCCATTTAAATTGTAGAAATGGTGAATAACACTAACTGTTGCGCAAACAAACAAGCAAAATTGCTTCCAACAGGTTCTTTGCAATCCCAGGTAAAGTACTCAAGGGTAGACCAACAGACATACATGAAAATAAAGGTTAGACTCACCCAACAAGTGAAGGGGATCTCCAACTACACAGCACTCCTCTCAAGGATGCAGCCTCAGGCCAGAAATGTTCTTCTTTCAGTGGTTAGGCCTTGTATGAGCCCAGGGTAGCTTTGCCCCAGGCCCACCCCCTCTAGTCACAGGAGAGCAGAGGTGTAAGTAATTTGCCTGTGCTCCCAGGGCCAGCCACACCCCTTCACCAGGTGCTCAGTCGTCAGTTCAAGCCGTGACCAGCAGTTCCCCTACACCAGCCCAGATCTACTTATCAAACCACTGCATAGCATCACTTTGTGCTGTCCAACGGTAGCATCACAGATCTATGTCATGAAGGTCGAGTTTCCTCATCCATCTCCCAAAATCCAAGTGTTTGTCACGTCAGGCACTTTAGCACAGCAAATACAAGTAGGGTACTAATGACAGTAAAACACGCAGGCCCTGACTGCAGAGTCTAAAATGTTTTGGATGCGTTTTGAGATTAGTAGAATGGAAAAATCTAAAACACTTTATGTAATTGCTTTTTAAGCTTGGCAGCACCCAGAATTAACATTACACAAAACTGCATTTTATTAACACTTTCTCAAGTTAAAATTTGATGGTAAAACAACACTATATGCTAAAATTTATTTACCATAATAAAACCTATGCAAGCCTTTTCTGTTGGATTTCCATAAGGGACTTCAACAACGTTGCCATGTGTGATTGGCTTTTTTTTATTAGTATTTGTTAAGGATCATTAGAATTCTTTTTATGAACAATGCATTTGCACAAAACAATTCCAATTAAATGTTTGGTGAATGTGTGCAGTGTTAGAATACTGAGCATTAAAAGCCTCATAATTAGGATTTTACAGGTGATAAGCCGAGATGCCTTGGGGCTTTCTCGAAAAGTCAGGTGACAGCAAAATACAGATAGAAGACGTTTTCTCTCTCAGAACCGTCCCATTCTGTCAAGAACCTGAGCCTTTAAAATGGTGACTCATCTCCCAAATGGATTTGACAAGCAATAGGCAATCAAGACACCACCACAGAGAGGAAAGATTGAAAGTGGCAGTAGCCAGACTTCCAAATAGGGAGATGCCACCCAGCCATTGCCTGTGGTGACGAGTAGCATACGATGAGTGGGCTCAGAAATGCTCATTTCCAAAAGCACGTCCCCATCTGTTTTTGCACATGGGGCACTGTAACGCAGGTACCTTCCAGCTGTCAATCTTGGCAACCATTCTGCTTGTCAACTGGAGGCTGTGCACCTGGTGCTAAGAGATCAATTAAAAATTCCTGCATGCTGTCAACTGCCAAATTTCTCTTGTCAGTTGTGAAAAATCCATCCAACACTATTGGATTTTTTTCCCTATTTAAAATTCTATATTTTTTATTTAAAAAAAAAAAAAAGCTACAGTAGCAATGGACAGAACAGAAGAAAATGCTATAGTTTCACAGCTACAGCATCCTTCCTCCTCTCCCAGTGCCTGTCTCCCCAGTAGGCACAGACTTTCTACACTTTAGGGTTTCTTAAATTTCAAATGAAATATCCAATTACAGAAATCACAGATCTATGAAAGCAGTAATTATCATTACAGTTTTGCTACTCAGAACACACGTTTATATGCACTGATCACCCACTTCATGTATAATAATACAAAATACTCAAGTAGCTGATTGAAGGATACTAGCTCTAGATGAGCTGGATGCTGCTTGACTTGTTGCTCCCCCTGCCAGGGATATGCCTGAAACCAACTGCCTACATGGTCTACGCCAAATGCACTAAGGTATTTGTGGAAATACACCGAAAAAACCTGACTGATCATCTTTGTCAAAGAAACCTCTCAGTAGCCCAAGTCAGACCTTTGGCATGATACAAGTATGACAGAGGTTTCCTTTCTATGTTCCAGGACCAAGAGAGGGAGGCACGAGACTTCAGCAGAGATTATGGATGAGAAGAAGAGTCAAAAAAAAAAAAAAAGTTTATACAAAGTTCTGAGAACAAGGAGAGCAGTGGGCAGGAATGATCTTGCTGTAAAAAATGCTATTAGCTCTGGTAAGCAGTATTTTCTTACCTAAAATGATCATAGTATCTATTAATTCAGTGCATATGCCCTCGCTTGGATATTATTACTGTTTCTTTCTGCTTCTCAACTAACTTCCAAGTTGTGCAAAACAAAAGAACATGGAAAAGTTGCAGACAAGCTTTCACATCAAATATTGCACCAAAGAATATCAGTTAGGCATATGCACCCAGCCAGGATTACTAGAAGTTATCACCTTCTTAGCTGTCAAAAACCATCTGCATGACACTTTCATTGTGAAGGCACCCCACAACCTATCTAATCCTCATAAATAACAGAGAAAAAAGAAACACAAAAGAAGATGCCTGGTTAAAGAGTAAGGAAATTGCAGGAAGAACAAAGAATTGACTCCAAGTAAGACAGAAATCTATGCAGCATTGATGCTAAAACTCAGAGTTCCTGATAACTGGCCTCTATTATATTGATTTCTGGATATGAAGTGCTGGTACATTACAGTTAGGCTACTGAAAGTTGAGCAAAACATACACAAACTTTTAACAGCTACAGAACTGAAAGATGCTTAAACTGATCAGAATTCCTGAACATTTAGAATTCCTCTTTCAGCAAACCTCTTTTAGCTGCTGAATGAAAAACATGAGAAAAAAGTATATGGTACAGTGATCTACAAGGATACAAGAAGGGCACTTGATTTACATCTCTTTTCTGCAGAGGCATCAAACAAAGCTTTGGCACCAAAGACAAGAACAAAAATAGTGAAAAAGGTTGAGGGCAAAAGCAGACAAAGACTTCACTTTTCTTCAGATTTTTGTGTGTCAAATCACCTGCACAATTGCTACAAAGACAAATAAATCAATATTGTTCATGCAGAGAAATGCTAATCCTTAACCCTGTCAAACCAGCCATCAGTGAATGGGACAAATAACCTCTGCAACACTCTGGTAGCAAAATTATTCTCTGATAAACTGCAATTTACCCAATTACTGCAATATTTTGGTAGACACAATACAGCATTTCAATCATAAATTGCTTGAGGGGAGGAATCAATTCCCCAAAGACTGCAGTATGGGGATAATAACAGAACAAAGAAATAAGCAGAAGAACGTGGATAGTTTTGTAGTTAGGAATATCATTTACTGAAGTACTTCTTAAGCATGAAAGAAAAACCTTAATGAATCATAGTTTAATGAGAATTTATATTATGGCTTATTTATGATGCATAATGATAGCAATAACAAAAATATTCTCTGAGGTAAATGGGAATACACATTTCATGGCTCCACCATCTTCTCAGACATGCAACAGGAACCCCAGCTTCAGCTCAGATGGGAGAAGGAAATCAGTCTGTGGCATGTCTTTACCTTCTATGAAGGGAGATATACCACTCCTTTAATTGCCAAAGGTCCATACTAGAATAAATCATCTACTGATCTACTTAACTGTTAACATCTTTCCCTCCTTTTCAAATGGGCCTAACAGAAAACAGGAGATGTACTACTGTAGTACTGGTTTTTTCCTCTTTGAAAAGTGATTTATCTTATTCAAGACATTATTAGTGGAAGACGACAACAACGGTTCAGTGAACACAAAAGATTTTTATACTTCCAATCAGTATATGGCAATACTACTGTTCTACTGCAGGTAGCTTATTTAGTCTCTGGTAAACCATTCTGTCTTCTAGACAGAATCCAGAACTCCACTTAATATCCAAAGCTACACAAACCCAGAAATCTTCACTTCTATCCCATCTCAGTCTGAGTTCACTAACGATCTTGTAGTATTGAGCTATCTCCACTCCAGCACTGCAGTCCTAACAATAAACTATGAACCCTCCACATGTGGCATAGACTGATTCAGCCACAAGTATAGACAGTGAACTCCTCCTGGATAACAGAATTTGGTTTTGGAGCCAAGTTATCCATCACAAACTATAAACATGCAAGTAGGGGGTGGCTGTGCAGCAAAATTCAGTTGTGGTTTCTTATGCTATCAGTGCTAATAGTAGCCCAAGTACTCACATGCAGTAAGCTTAAGCCAGAAATACTGGCTCAAATACCTTTCTGAGCACAATGCTAAAAGCCACATAGTCTGTTTCCACTTGCTCCTCTCTATTTGTATACAAGACTATACTATTAGCTCACAGAAACCCTTGAGAAAGAACTATTATGTTAGCTATCCTCTAATTAACACCCACGTGTGTCAAGAGTAACCACCAAAACCACTTAAGCTGCAGGTGCATAAAATTTGCGTTAGGCAAAGGTAAGTATTCTTATTTGGCTTTTGAAATAGCATGGAGACATCAAGTTGTGGAGAGCAAAATAGATCCTCTGGCCTGCAACAACATGTATTAAAATCCTCCTTGCACATGTAAAAACCTGGTGACTTCTTTCCTTTGAGCAGGGCTATTTATACTGTCTTTCATGTGCTTCACCAGCCTGTTACTCTCTCTAGAAGGAAAAGAAGAAACAACAAACATATAGACCTGGCCATATATACGCAGCCAATTTGTAAGGCACTTCCTTTACTCTAGTAAGGGCTGTTCTATTAAGCAGCAGGAACTGAACTATTGCCGGTAAATTAAGAAGAAGAAAGCTACATGCCTCCCTTGAGTTATATATTATTATTCATTGCAAGAGGATCAGCTGGTAAAGAGAGACTGTGGTACTCCAAATCCTCATCTCATTGGTTTTAAATCTGCGAGTAAAGAAAAAAAAAATCTCAATTAGAAATGAAATTGTAATTACTTAATCACTTGAGACTAGAAATTGAGAATATAAAAGCATGATCATTAAAGTCTTTCTGGTAGAAAATCCATTCTTCGGCATGAACTTTGTATTAGGGCTGTGAGATTAAAGAACATTTTTTGTCTCATTGTGCAACAATACCTTTCCCAGTGTTGCTAAGGACATGAAAGACAGCGGTCTCTTTTGAAAGCTGCAATACTGTACAAGACTTATAGCACACTTACCACACACTTATATCACCCTTGTCCTCCACCAGAAAGAAAATAACCTGAAACTGCTTGAAATACGGGGTAAGTGCTTGAGAAATGTGCTCCTTCAGCCTGCCTTTTTGTACCCTTATAGTTATCTTCTTAGAGCCAAAGTCAGACAAGAAACGTTATTCAAAAGCAACATAAATCCAGTCTTAAGCCTGAGATTTGGGCTTGGCAGCTGATCAGAAAGTTACTGAATATTGCCTGAGCTGATCTATATCACTGTATGGCCACTGGCTCATCCAACCATTCACCAAATCAGTTCAGCCTGTTTAGGCAGAGGAAGGGCATTCAAGAACAGTGCGAAAAGTCCTCCAGGAGTTAAATTAGCTTCAGGAAGGGCCTGAAGTACTCCAGAGCCTGTGAGATTTTTCCCTTTTCCACACGGGAACTGATTGAGAACATGACTGAAAACTGAAGAGGCTGTCCAGAACTGAAAATATTCTCACCCAATGACTGTAAAAGCTCAATTTCAACCGAATGACTTTGGAGTTTCTTCTTCCAGCATGAATGGCAATGGTACTTTGACAACTCTATAGTCAGAGCTTCCCTGAAAGATTTCATTTTAGCTTTTTGTTACCACTATTTAAGGTATGTTGGAGGCAAAAGGAGACAAAGACCTAGCATATATGTAAGACAGATGGCTACATATTCAGTACATGCTGCAGTCCCCATCCATTACTGTCCAGATGTGAACACTCCCTTTTAGAGACTTTCCTTTTGCATTATCAAGCCTCAGATGCACAGATACTTTGCTGATGAAGCACTGCATTACACACAGCCCCTGCATCACTACCACTCACAGGGCAGTTTATGCCTTTCATGAGTGTCTATGACATATTTTGCTATGCTTTTTTTTTTTAAAAAAAACCATGTTCTATTCTTAAGACAGCCAAAAAATGTCAGTTGGTATTTGGCAGAATACTGTCGTATTCTATAAACTCAAAATTCCAGTCCCATGGTGTAACAGATAGATATCCGTGGCCTTAAAAGATTTATTACAATTGTATTAGCCTCTACGAGATGAGAAGCGGGCCTCTGAGGTCCCCCTTGAAAGAAGCTGCAGCGCTAGGGAAGAGACATTTTCACGGTAAATACAAACCCATTGCACACGTTTCTAGGCAGAGATCCCACAGCACATCTGTGCCACACAGGTCTCCCACTCCAGCAGGGTACTGCTCAGGGAAAAACACTTTGAAAAGTCTTCACAAGGATCCAGTCAGTGGAAAGAAGAACCAGGAAGGACTGGAGAGAAGTCTGTGGGAGGATAAAAGAGCGGTCAATTGTGTGCCTGTGAGGATGAAGAAAATTCTGCAAGCTACTAGACTATTTGAACATCACTAATACATTCAGTAATTCAGACTGCATTTTTTATTAATCAAAATCCTTATGTTTAGCAGGAGTTTTTCATCCTGTACCAGCTTCAAATCTATTTTCACTCAAATGCATTCTGAACTTCAAGGAGACCGTGACTAACAAATTATATTGTTAGAACAGCAAGCCTCTTAAAGCAACCAAAATCCTTTTAAATATTCCTCCAGAAGGAGGACTGGAAAGCAGCAACTAAATCTGCTGGGAAAGAAGAAAGCAACTGCAACAAGAATGTTGAGTTTAGGCAAAAAACATCAGTGGTAGGCATTTGATAATCTCACGGTTTTGTTCTGAAAATAGATGAGAGTGAGTGTTTTTGTGCATGACTAGTTCCACAGCAAATAAATTTCATTTTTTAAAATATAGCTTAGGCACAGATGGCTGCAGAACAATTGCTACATATTAGTGCTTTTCATTCTGTATGAAAATTCTGACCCACCAGGAACTCCCTCTTCTTCCACTCCAAAGACTTGACAGACAGATCTCAGAGTGATTTTATTGCATCATTAGTTCAATAATTATAGCATGGTGGTATTCTATTTAATCTTGGTTTTGTTCTCCAAATACAGAATAACTCTTTTTCAGTTTCTTTCATCTATCAAAGTTACAGTCTTCTGATAACAAACTGGGGAGTCAGATGCCATCTGGCCATACCAATCTGCTTGCTGCCTGCACACATCATCCAGACTAAAAGAAATGTGAGAGTAGACAGCCTATCGAGCTGCAATTTAAATGGTAGATATTTGAAGCTGCCATACCTAACAGCAGCCTATACTTTTGGTACACGTATCATTCATTCAGATTGACAAGGTATGCTCAGCCTGCAGTGAGGGCACACCAGACATACCCCAAAAACGATTCCATTTCTGAAAACAGACACAGCAATTCTTACAAAATGCAGGGCTGACACGCAGATTACAGTCCCTTCACATCAGACTGGTTTTATGATCAGGGAACAATTACTGACACAAGCAGGCTTGGAGATACAGATTCAATTTCTTTTGTTCCTCTTTAAGAACTATGCTAGAAGTGACACTTTTCTTTAAACATACTTACACCACTTAATTTTAGAACACCTCACTTTTTGAGTCAAAATTTAGACTTAGTTGCAAAAACATATGTTTAGTTATAAGATCCTTTTTAAATTCAGCTTTCACTTATCAAGACCTGTTCTGGGCACATAATCAAGACATGTCAGCGACTTTTTTTGCATGTCTTCAAACTATAACTGTGTCTAAGCGCTGGCTGCCCCAACTATCATGTTCCTTCCCTTTATGATTATCAGTCTTTGACATAGGAACATTGTTATGTACATTTATAAAGTCACCTGGAAAGTGGCAGCCATTCCTACTTATTTTCAAAGCTACATTAATACAGTTTATGAGAGGTTTGGAGAACTTTGCAGATGAAGAAAGGTCAAAGGAACTGGATTTTTGCAGCCTAGAGAAGGCTCACGGGGATCTAACTGGAGTTTTCCAAATCCTAAAACATAATCACAGCAGAGATGTGGGAACTCCCTTCACTAGATGTAAGGTGACAGAAAAGCAGCAACGGGTGCAAATGGCTTCACAAGAAAGTCCATTTAGACAAGGAAAAGTATGGTACCGTCAGAAAAAAAATAAACATTGGAATAGGTTGAAATTGGAATATTTCCCTTGCTGGAAATATCAAGACCTGACAAGGCCTTGAAAGGCGCAACTTAAGGCCCTGCACTCAGCAGGAGTTTGGACCACGCAATCTCCAGAGGTCGCTGCCAACCTGGGCTTCTGAATAATTCTGCGATGCTATGCAGACCCTCTATCAGTCCATATTCAACCCTAACAGATGTGGTAAAAAAGGGAAGCCTAGAGAAGAGAAGCTTCAACAGCTTTTGCCTGTTGAACAGGCTACAAAACAGAATTCTCAGCAAAGCAACACATTAAGGAAGGTGAGGAAGAATGGGACAGCTGATGAAAAAGGAGAAATGACAAAAAATACTGAGGTAACCATTCAAACTTTTAGCAGCTCATTTAAGCTTGATCTGAAGGCTTTTGAAGATTCAGTCATTTCCTGTGTTCCAAAACCAACCAGCTACTAAAACGAATTTCTACCTTGTTCTAAAAAAATCAGCTACCCGTTTACTCATAATATTCCTGCGTGTCCTCTGGAATGACCAGCCTCTTTGAAGCGCCTGTCTCCTTCTGAAGGGTATCAGAAGACAAGATGCTAAAGTAATGATTTAAACAGGTTAAAGAGATTGTTCCACATTACTAAATCACTGCTTACACAGTTCCCTGTCTGCTAGCTTAGAAGAACAGCCAAAAAATGTATAAATGTCTGTCCTGTGAAACAATTTATTGCTGTTACTCAGGCTCAGTATTATACTAATAAAATTGTATTCCAGAAGGTTGGGATTATAAAGAATGAGAGAAACGCAGAGCAAAAAATACTCAAATTGATGTTATAGCTGTGGGTATGTAAGATTCACACCTCGCACAACTATCAGAAGATGGAGGGAGTGGAAAGAAGTGGAGGAGTGAAATAAAATTCCGTATGCAAAAATAACTTTTCGCCAAGTTGGTGCCTATGAGGCTTTGATAAAGCACAGAAAGAAGAAGCATTGTGACAGCTACTCATCCACCATCCCACCAGCGCTGAGTGGTTCCTGTTCAGTGCCCCCTGATCCTATTTGGACATTTCTTACCCTAACTGGGTTTAGGCACCCCGCAATGGACTCTCACTATTATCACAGGGCTGGACGTGCACATAACAACCACAGATACTCAAGCATTGTAACACCTATGTCCTTTTCAGCTAGAAAGTCTTTGTAAGCTGCTTAGCTTTTTTTTATCTACATTATAGAAACATCTAGCTGTTTGCTAGAAAATTCAATTCCAAAGAAAATAAACATTTATCCTGAAATATATTTTTTTCCTCCCAACTACAAACTCTTTCAACTTTGGAGAAAAAAAAATATATACAACTGCCAAAATAATTTTAAAGTTCAGCTTTCAAACCCCGCGTCTGAAGAGCTGAAGACAATATATTCATATGTGAATTTTATCCATGAAGAAGAAAAATTATAGTCCATTCCTCAGTCATTCCCAAGAGCAACTGAGGTTCCTTTTAACCTTCACAATGCTCTTCAGCACAGTCTTTCAGCCTTTCTTCCAAGCTGTTTATCCAGAGTGTTTGCAGAGCACTGAGAGAGCCTCCTGTGAGATATCACACTGGTGACTGAGCGGGTATGGGGCACTCAGCAGAGGCCCTAGGCCGTTTCCTAGCGCCCCAGGCTCACCTGGATGGTACTAACGCAATTTGTTCAGCTCCTTCAACGTTAAAACATTATCACTGCTCCCTCTAGTGGGTGTCCTGATTGCAGCAAATACTCCCCGCTGACTTCTGAAGGCATTATTTTAGTACCAATACGTGTACAGTGACAAAATCTGAAACTCGGACATTTGAGGAAAAAAACAATCTTCCATTCCCGGCAACTCATATTTTGCATGAGCAACAGGCACTATTATTTGTCCAGGTTTACTGTCCGTGGATGAAATCCCAGCTGGCTTAACTGACCAGAGCCCATGACAAAACTGCCACTGAAATCTTCACCTTCTCATTAAGAGCAAATGATGACAAAAGTGACACAAAACCAGCCCACTAACTGAAAGCACAGTACTGATTTGTGTGATCATTTTAGACACCTTCTAACTGCAGCAGCATTTAAATTATTCTTCTCCCTCCGATGGGAAAAGAATTAGAAAAGCATGCGGTGCGCAGAGGCTTCTGCTGTAAATCACTGCCAGATGCAGCGATGGAGGCAGTTATTAATGAACATGTTGCGTTGTTCCCGTGTTGTGTAAATCTATGGCTTAGATGAAAGTTCTGTTGAACACATCTTTCAAGCTGATTGAATAGTTTGTAACAACATCTCAAATAGATGCTCAGTTTAACAGAGTTTAAGACACGCTTTTAGAACAGGAAAGAATACAGGCTATTTTTAAACAAACAGCCATATGAAGAACATACCCACATTTGTGGACATTTCAGTGTTAGCACGACATTGTCTCATCACAGAAAATACACTTAAAGCTAAACACATCGAAGTAGTTTACTTGTTCGATACTAAGATACCTTATTATCTTTAGATCTCTTAACATTTGAGAGACAAAAAAGACTCGATCAAATTAATGATCAGGAAACAATCTCCTTTTCCCTTGGCTGCTACTGTTCTGTTTTTTGCTTATCTCACACCCACCTGCCTATCTGTAAAGACTTTGTACTTAATAGCGTTGTTTGTGCAGCCATAGGCTCATTACAGATAAGGCCCTAAGATGACATTGGTACTTGAAGCCCCCTCATGCTTCCCGCTTCTTAAAAACGTGATGACAAAACTCCAAATACAGATATTATCTTCATTCCCATGTCGGTGGCTGTCTCAGTCACAATTTCAAACACTAACATAATCTCCTTCTTATGAAAAGACAATACAATTTATCTGACCACGAAAAATGAGACGATACCAAAATGAATATCCAAAACCACAAAGCTTCACTTTAGAAAGCTGATGAGCCTGCACAGCAAACAGTCAGACATACAAGGGGAAGGGAAGACTTAACATAAACTGTTGAAGAAAGTTGCTGTGCTTGTTTATATTATATAAAACTGCAGGTAAAACAGCACAACAGAGATTAAAATAAACCATTAAGAGATAATCTGAGTAAGCAAGCAGAAGAAAACAATCATAGGAATGAATAACGTTTCTAAAATCTAATCCAGAGTCTTTCAGACTTTAATCATCCTAATCATTTATGCATCATCTACGCATTTGTCCTTCATTAGTCATTAGCCAATTACCACAATACTCAGCTCTGATTTTTGATTACTTTTCAAGAGCTACATTTTGACGCTCAAAGACTTGAAAACCATTACCCTTTTGTTCTAGTGCTTTTCGATTTCTGTTATACAGGTATCCACATATGTTGAGCTAGGAAGGAAAAAAATCACTGTTTTTGGAAACAGGACCTTCCAGCTGTAGAATCGTGGCATGGTCCTCTCTCTGCGGGGCCCTCTGCACCTCTAATCCACAGGAAGGAGGCACACCTGGGCAGCTGGAGAGCAGCATCCGCCTGGCTGTGCCACGGAGCTCCAGCAACAGCGACACCAAAAGTGGGATGTATCTAAACTTCCAATCACAGTGACTGAAGAATCCCTGGTAATCTAACAACAAAGAAAACCCAATAGACCATTACGAATCTTGTTTTTCTTTTTTCTTTTTCCAAAACAGCAGACATCCAAGCTATGAAAGTGCATTTGCTATTTAGCCTGCACGGTCGAGATGCTAAGTTAGTAAAATGTTGTAAAACACGAGTGAGCGTGTTAACAAGTCTGGATGTCAAGAACCAAGTAAAAATAGAGCAGTTTCACGAGCAAAGTGGTTACAGTTACAGCATCTCTTACTAATCACAAGCCGCGGGGCTCTTCTATGAAGCTAAGTGTGGAAAATGCTACGATGAATCTCAGACCTTGAGTCACAGAAAAAAGAGTAACCAAACAACCAGGAAGGCTTAAAGAAAAGAAACACAGCCTTAAATATAGTTTTGTCTTTCCAAACAGCCATTCTTCTGATGTTTTAAAGACACCTATATAGTCAACACAGATTCAAGACTGAAAAATAAAACAAAAAAAACTAAAGAAACAAAACAGAAGTGGGGCACAGTCTCTACCAGATCTTTGAATTATTACTTTTTAATTCCTCGTGACCTGGGAATTCACAGCTAGGTACAATCCAACTGTATACTGACATCTGAAAAAAGATCACCTGGAAGGGTTTCACAGCAAACAGGACTCTGGGCAAAAAGGCTTCAGGACATCAACAACGGTGAGACAGCCTGTGGACTTCAAGGTCCCCAGTGCCCTTAAGAAGCAAATCACAGCCACCCAGAATTAACTTAGATCCAAAATGTGAAGACTTCATCAATTTTCTACTCAGGCTGTAACTAAGCAAAATTCTCTGTGAAATCAGTAGCAAATTGACCTAAATCAAAGGGCTGAAGAGTAACCTCAGGATCGAAAATCTGATTCTCTAAAGGAAATAATATCATGATCTGCCTGACACAGAACAGGCAGAATATATGTATGTGTATAAACGTGTATATGCGTATAAATACAGTATGCATACATATACAGACTCACAGATATACTTGTAGCACTGGATGGAGACACTCCAGTGTAACCAACATCTATGCAAACATTGTGAAGGAATTTTCCAATTTAAAAACAGGCAAAACTAAATCCTTCATACCATTAATTCTAAATGCTTTGTGCATTTTGCTGTGAAAGCTATAGAGCACTGTGCTCTCGGTATGTGGGTTAACAAAAACGAAATTTTCATGTTTAGGGATTTTTTCAAACAAAAGGCAATTCCCTTTAGAAAACAGAGCATTTAATTTTGAAGAGATTTGCTTTTGGAAGGAGTATGGCTGTTACAATGCTCTGCATATATTAATGCAAATCACAGATGCTGGAGTGAATTAAAAAACCTATTCCCAGAGAGATTAATCCAAAATGAAAACTTACTCTGCGCTAAGCTGAATAGGTCATACTGGATCCCTCTTTGATCACTAACAAACTGCAATTTTGGATTGGGAATTTCTGGTGTTCTCAATGCAGTGACAACTGTTTTGACATTTATTTTCTTTGGTATTTCTAAGGAACACTTGTTACATCTTCTTATGTACTTCCTACGTACACGTTCCAATAGCTTTGAATCAAACAAACCACTTGTAAGGACTGCTTTGTTTGCAACGATAAGCAGGCCAGCCAGGACCTGACAGACCAAGCTGCTACAGGGGAGTTCAGCAATTTGCCACTGACATGTTTCTTCAGTTATTCTCAGCGAGTGTAGCTGCCACTTGAGGCTGTAATTTCTTCACTGGTGGGGAGGGTCATTGTGCTGCTAAAATAAAACGAGAAGAAACCTAAGCTAGCTTTGCCTTAAGCATCATTACAACTGCGGAAAATAAAACCTGTTCATAGCAAAGCATTTGTTGGAACATGATTTAGAGAAGCAGTCCCTGGCAAAGTCCATTAACACCATCCTCGTGCACATGCATTTACCAATAAATACATAAAGATAGATGCAGACACGGTCCCCATTTCATTCTGGCAGCCGTTTCTCCCTCTGTTCCAGCCACCTTGCTGTCCACAGCAGCCCTCAATTAAACCGGTCCTATTGAAATGCTGTAGCATTCCTCCATCTGTACAGAAGCACTTCGCGAAATCCGCCCATCTGCAGGACTCAGCCCTTCCTTTCCCCCGTGAGGAGAAGCACATCCTGCAGCTCACGCTGTGAGTCACAGTGACCCCAAGCTGAAGGAAAACGACACTGTGACGGAGCAGGCAGATTGATGACTGTGGGCCAACACACTCCAAAACCGAAACTGCAAGTAAACTGTCTGCCTAGAAAGGAGCTCGGTCTTCTGCCCTGTATGGTTTCTGCTTAAGCCCTCTGTTTCAAGGCCCAGCGACAGTGGAGGCAGTGGCAGAGCCAGGCCTCTGGGCTGCAAGCCCTTGCAAAATGACATCCTACCAGTCAGGAGAGGAAGCCATCTCATTGAGTGCACTCAGAGCTTCTAAAACATTTGCTGAAAGTGAAAATTTGGGTAAATGAGGCTCTGTTGTTTTCTTGCAGGTGCCTTCAAAGAAAAATGGTTAAACTCGATCGAGGGATCTCAAGCAAGCGGATAAACCTTGCTGAAAAGCGTGCTGAGGGCAGCGGATGAGGTGAGCTCCCTCACGACTCTGATGGAGCCTGCAGAACGGCAGCCTGCACGAACAGAGATGGAAAACGACGAGCTCCGAGGATAGGCGTCTGTGGGGAAAGCAAACAGAGCACCAGCGCGGGGGGGGAGGTGTGAGGAGACAGCGCTGACCACGGCCGCTCTGCAGCCAGGGCTGCGGGCAGGACGCCCGCAGCCATCCTGGCCAACGGCCGCTCCCCGCCGGGCGGGGTCGGCCCGGCCCCGCGACTGCCTCCGCGCTGGTTGCCGGGCGCCCGGCGGCAGCAAGATGCCGCGTCCCGCGCCGGCGGCCGGGCGCCATGGCGGACGGTTACCAGCTGTGGGCGCCCCGCTCGCCCCTGGACGAGGCGCTGCGCTGGCTGCGGCCTGCTGCTCTATGCTGCCTACAAGAAGTGCGCCTTCGTCCTGCAGCACTCCCACTGAGCGCCTGGAAGCCCCCGGCCTGGCTTGTCCCCCGCGGGTGTGCTGGGACACTCGGGGCTGTTGGCGAGCAGCACTCAGAACTCTCCCCCCTGCATCCACGCTGAGGCCCTGCTGCATTGAGCACGCGACAGAGCCATACCCTGTGCGGCCTAGGCCTTGCCCACATGCCAGGACAGCATCCAGACATGGCTGGCTGCAGCATGAGGGCAGGCGGCTTGTGGGCATGGGCACCAGCTCTGTCTGGTGGACGACAGCCCACGCACCCTGCCGCAGCCTGCAGAGACGTGACTGCAACGCCTGCCTGCCTGCGCTTGGCATCGCTGCCTGAGGAGTGCCACGGAGAAGCACGGTTCTGGCTCGCCGTGCTGCGAGGAGCATTCCTTGCTCTGCTGGAGGAAAGGCCTGGAGGGAAGTGCTCGCCAGACAGAGAGATGCTGCTGCTGGAGGCCCTGCCATCTCTGCTGGACAGTTCCCAGGGAAAAGATGTTTACATGATATATAGCTGTGGGTACGAACTCCAGAACTGGCTCCCCAAGGTTATGAACTCCAAAGCAAAATCCTTTATTTATTCATTTCTAGGGAAAGAAGTCCAGAAAAACCTCTAGAAGCCCTGAAGTTAAGCCTTAATTTGTTAGTAGTTTTTACAGTTTACCCCCCTCGTCCATTACCACTTTATTAACTGGTTTACAAAGAATTCAAGTTGCCTTTCAGCATTCAGAACAAAATCTCTGCTCATTTACAACCAGTGAAGGCAGTTCATGGAAATACAGGCTGCAAAGTCACCCTTCTACTTTTTTTTCCCTTTGTTCATTTGTTTTATCTAGCTAATAACTAGAGGAACCCTTAAAATTCACATCAGAAAAGTTTTCTAAAGATGCACTCTTGCCCTTTTTTATTCAAACTTTCTTTACAATGAAATGCATAAGTATGGAAGTCTGTGTAGCATGTTTACAGCTAATGAAAACAACTTTCAAAGAGTGATTTGCAGAGTTGTTATTCATCTTCAAAATAACCAAAATAATATTTTTACTTGTTTTAAATGCCATAAACAGTATATATAGCTTTTTGGAAATGTACTGTTTTCATCTTAGTAATCCAAATAAAAATTGTTGTGATGTATTTACTGCTGGTATAGGTAATTAATTACAAGCTCCATAAAGTATAGTTACAAAGTATCACAAAATTTATGGCTGCCAGGTAGAATTTCAGTTCATCTTGCCCATACAGTTACAGGGGGGAAAGCATTTATAATGCGTTCATAGTCAATATTTAACAGCGCTCTGGTAACATAATCATTATTCATTCCACCATGGAGATGAACGTTCAAGGTCATCTTAGCAGTCAGTCCTTGCTGGTAGCAAGCTTCAGGAATGTCCTCTCACTCCTCGTTGCGAGAAGGCTTTTGTCCCCTCTTTCGTTTGCGGCTGATTTGCTTCCTCTGCCATCTGGAACCAGCTGAAAAAGTTAGAATATTTGGCTGTGGCTGCTGGGAAGCACGATACAAGAAAAAAAGAACTTATTGTAGAATATATTTGTTACAACTGTTAATATTGTTGATAAAGAGATCGGCCTTAAGAATAATCTGAGGTTTGTGCTTGGCTTGCCCGTGGTATAGCAGCAGGGTACTGAAGGCATATGTGAGCTTTGGAGCCGGCTTTGCCGCTCCTGATTCTGATTCAGAGCTGCCTATTGAAACTGTCTGGAGTCAGCCCTGCAGCAGTGTAAGCTGGATTTTTCCATCAAGTCCTTGTCAGATCAGTGTTCAGATCTGGCTCTGTTTTTTGGGCTACTTGCAAGACAAATTCCTACCTTCCATCCCTCCAAAAGGGATGCTGCTCCTTTAACTAGGAAATGGCAAGAATAACTGATGCAGCTCTACAGAAGTAGTACTCATTTATGCAGATGGCTTATTTGACTAATCACTGATTTTGCTAAAAATCTTTTTAAAATGTGATCTTAAGACTTTAATAAGCTCCCTGTTAATTGCCATGCTGACAGATAATCATGAAGGACCAGACAAAAGGTGAGCGTTAGGGCCTGTTGAGGGAAACCCTGTGCTTGGAAGGACTGCAGGAGCTAGGCATGGACCGTCAGAGCTCTGTTACTGTTCTTCTATTGATTCCTGAGAAAGTGATTGCTTTGACAGGTCTGGTGCATTTTTGAGATGTGTGGGCAGAGTCCTGAATGCTTTGCTGGTCTGCAATGATAGGAATTGAAGGGCTGTGCCAGCAGATACAAGCTGGTGCGGTTTCCAGTATTTCACTGGAGCTACACTAGGAATGGATGGGTTTTGTGACCTTTATGCTACCAGGCAGCTCGTCCATCGTTCCTTTAAGCATTAATCCTTAAGCAGTTAGGCACAACTGGGCATGTTGGTCATGTTTGTTTGGCTGCAGTAAGGACTTACTGCTTTTGATAAAGTGGGCCTGTTCATACACAAAGACGGGGAAGTATAGCCTTTATAAACACCATTCTGTGTAGATGTGGATAAAGCTTTCCTTCCAAAAAGCCCCAGGTACCACAGGCCTTTCTTACCCTTTTCAGTCTTAGTCTCTGGATGCCTTCTCCTGCTGTTTGCTCGCTTTTCAATTCCTTCCACACACATCTGCAAGGAAACCACTGTCCCCAGCACGTCGCTGCCAGCTTTCAGGGCACTCACCGCGGAGTTCCTGCTCAGGCTTTAATCATCCCACGCTGTGCCTTGGGACTGTGCTGTCTGTTGATCCAATGACATTAAACAAGACGTGTAATTGCCTTTCTTATTCCTCTGAGTAAATGCATAGCATACCTGTTAGATCAGTGAGAGCTGAACTTGAATGTGAATTGAATAGTGGCCGCTCGCAGCCGTGCAGGACACCTCTAGAGCCAGTTCAATGGTCCAAGCAATCAGAGTAAGAACTTAGTTCCAAGCCAGCAGACACTTGCTTAACTTCACCAACAAGGTCATTTTCCTTCCGCTTGTTTGATGCAGTTCACAGTGGTAGAGATAAACACAAAGATAAGAAAGAGCAGCTCATACATCTTTCTGTGATACAGCACAAATGTCATCTGCTCCCAGGGACACCCGAATTGGCCCCATCTCCAAGGTACTATTTTCACTTTTGAGAAAATAGGGTAAACTTTTGGAATCTATATATGTTTACGCAAGCATGATAGATACCTCCCTTCTAAGTAACCAAACTTGTAAAACTCTTTTCTAAATTCCACCTGTAGCCAGGCAGTCTCCCATCTCACAGTGTCTGAGCGTAACTTCCTCAAGCATGCCAAGGAGACGTGCTTTATTCAAGAAATGTTGCTGCATCCTAGCTTGGTTTAAACTTCATTTATTTATTTTTCCTGATGGGAGCTGTAACGCTGAATAAGCAGCCCTTTGGAGGGGTTTTGATCAGCTACCGGTAGACACAGGTGTAAAAGATGCTCCTTTCAGATGAATCAGGGCTTTGCTTGGGGATTCTTCTAAAGCTGCGTTATTCGTGCCACCCTTGAAGCAGGTCTGTGGAGAGCCAGCTCTGCGCTCTGTTCAGCTTGCAGCAGGCGGCGGTAGGGACAGAGGGAGGCAGGAGGGCTTGGGCTCCAGGTGACTTCCTCCTCATTGCATTGGGAAGGCTCAAGGTGGAGAAGCACCTTCGTCCTCCATACGAGAGAGGGATATGCTGACTTGGGGGGGGAAGGAGAAATTGTCTTCATCATGAAAATGAAAATGACTCTTTTTCTCACAGCTTCATAATCATAGTGAATTTACACCTTAAACAACCCATTCTGTTGCCCCAGATTTTTTCAGTGAGTTTGAGATTAAACTTGGCTTTCTCAGTGATGAGCTGAAATCAGAGCAGCATTGATTGCTGCCTCAGCAGCACTGTGATCTGCTCACAGTGGCCGTGGAGAACAGGAACTTAAACAAAGGGAGGTGAGCCAGCAGCTGCAGATGGAGGCTGGGCTGATGCTTGTTTGCACACAGGCTCCAGACAGTCTTGGCTGTAATTGCTTGCTGCTCAAAACATCCCTAGGATCGCTTCTCAGGGGCTCCTTCAGTTGTCTGTTTCACCATGCTTTCAGAGAGACCGTGGCCATTTCTGTTTGGCTGCAACTGGGATGAATCCACATCATTTCCCAGTGCCTGGGAACAGCTGTGCCATCACGTGCCACAGAGGTGCTAGCGGCAGCATTCCCTCCTCAGCCCCAGAGCAGGGAACAAGGCCCCTTCACGCAGCTGGCACATGTAAGGACCTAGCAGACCTTCAGACCTCTCTGAGCTTGTGGCAGGTCTTCCACTCGCATCGCTGGGGCTCTGAGTCATCCATGGATCACTCACCTCTGCTCTCAAACCTGAACTCTAGCTTTGCTTCATCAGCAGAGCTGATGGCTTTTCCCCTACCTGGACTAGAGATAGGATCAATAACACCTCATGGCACAGCATATTTTCAAAGTTAATCTGATCAGGCCCGCATTTCAAATCACTCTGGTTTCAAACCATACTAAATGTACTGCAGATGTGAGACTTCTGTCTCCAAGTCCAACTGGCAGGTCACCGTGTGCATCCCTACGCAGATGAGGTGGAAAAGCATCCAGTTCATATGTTCAATTCCTTAAAGGAGTCTTAACGCCAGCACTAGACCTGCAGCTGCATCAGGCTGTCTTGCCTTTTTGACTGCTGCAGGCAAGGATGAGGATGGCCTCCCCCACTGCTGCTGTAAGTAGTGGAGATGGGTACCCCCTTCTCTCTGCTCCCGGCACTTCCAGAGATGGCCAGCTGTCTCACTGCTAATGGGGAATCCAGCTCTGACCCTGTGCTTGTGGCAGCTCTGTAGTGTGGCTGGCTGTTTAGCAGGCAAGCGGGGCATCTAAAAATGTTCCATTCTTTCATATTAGTGCAAATCCAGAGATTTAAGCAATTTTTGTAAGCAGAAAAGGTCTTCTTGATGGGGTTTGCATGGCCACTCCACAGCATACGGTGTGCAGCTGATAAGTGCCCTTAGGGTAAACCAGAGATCAGACGAGGTTGGGATTGGTACATGGCTACTGGCAGCTGGTGTAAATGTTTGTATTCGTGCTGTTGGTGTCTTATCAGCATTTGTGCACACGGAATCTCCCTCTCAGAGATGTTCACTGTGAGCTCTTTCATCAGTAATGGAAAAAATGCACTGTTTGTGCAAAAACAAATCAAACTTTTTGAGAAAAAAGCTTCAAAAAGAGAAAACCTTAGTTAAAACTTTACTAAATACGTCATTAAATTCTCTTCAGCATCCTGACTCATTGCCTGCTGCCGCATTATTCTGTTGGCTCGGGGTAGCTTATGCTTATATATAATGACAGCTGCCTTATTAGGGATTGGCTGTGAGGTTCTGACACTGCAGAACGCACATAGCACCTCAGAGCTGCAGCACCTTGCTTATCTTGCTAATAAGATGCCAAGAGGAGAAACAATGACGCAAGTTCTGGGTTAGTCATGAGACAGGTGCCACCCACGCTCAGATTGCACACAGCCACAGCACAAGCTAATCTGTTGGTGCCAGCAGGAAAAAAACTTGCTTCACTGACAGGTGTAGGAAGCAATGCTTCCCCAGTGAGGGTTCAGCAGCATCATGCTGGGGCTCATCACACAATTTTCTTCCTCTTCATTTATCCATGCAGCACGTAGTGCTTGGGAGCTTGGGAGCTTGGATCTCTCCCATTCATTAAGTAAACCTTGATGAGCCTGGAGGGAACAGCAACAATCAAGAGAGAAACGATCCTGCTATTGCCTAACTCCTTTCCAAATGTATAGTTCCTTATAGCACACTAGAGGCTA
This sequence comes from Penelope pileata, assembly GCA_013396635.1. Classification (NCBI taxonomy): domain Eukaryota; kingdom Metazoa; phylum Chordata; class Aves; order Galliformes; family Cracidae; genus Penelope; species Penelope pileata. The sequence continues at coordinate 1,346,297 of WBMW01000581.1, forward strand.
TTTTGGAAGAACTGCTGTTGTATCCTCATCCCTCAAACATTGTGCACATTGTGTACACTGAAGTAAGTCAATCCTGTTGGGGGCTTTCCATTCAAATTGCTGTTTTTTCAATTAGAAAAAACAACAAGCAGCACGATTAAGTTTCAGATTGCCGGTCTCTGCTGTTTTCAGACATCGGCTTTAAAACATATTTGTCAAGCACCATCTGCTGTACATTCAGAAAATAGCAACTAACAATGCTAATCTCTTTCCAACTTTTAATGAAGTTGAAAACTATTTACAGGCTCTTTACTATCAAATACATTATTTCAGCTCTAGAATGTTAAAACTGCATTTGTATAATACTCCAATTGCATTATCTATGTGCAGTTGCATCTAGAACACAGCCTGGAACAGACGCTTGGGGGAGAAGCCGCATTACAAAACACCACATCCTAGGACAGGACAGTGAAGAAGGCAGGGAAATAATAGCTACGTTGAGCCCGACTTCCAGATGTACTAAATAGAATAGGATGAATACAATTGACGACACAACATTGTCTTTCAAGGGCAAATTGATTGTGCGGTGACTGCAGGACGCGATATAACAGAAGCTATGCATCAGTTCAAGATCCTAAGTGGGGAATGTTGCCTTTTCAGTATGGTTTAATTATCAGATCTGTTACTTCCAGTGCTCCCAGCCATCACAACTCCATTGACAATGAGCTGTAGGTGATGAAGGAGAGCACTCCAATTACCAGCCTGAATTGAGTGAAAAGCCTGAAAGGAGTGAATAAACATAGAAAACATCTAAATGAAAAACAGGCATCAGTCATTTCTTTTTCCACTCAGCTTCTGTTAGACCTTTCTTCCATATTTTTTTAAAAGAAGACTTTTTCTTTGAGCAAAAATACAAAAAAAGAGGACCAACCAAACAATCCAACAGAGGAGAATCCTGATGCTCAGAGGTGAAGCTGTGGATTCTAGGCTGGTCTTTTCCAGGAGGTTCCTGTGTAAAGGTGGGCATCTTCATTAATTGTGGTGCTCACCCTTTGGTACTACATCATATATACGTGGGGTCAGAGCACTTGCAGCAGCTAAAGGTGTCCGCAGAGCCTGTGTTCTGCCACCAGAAATAGTGCAAGCACTCTGAAAAAGGTCAGTCTGTAAAGCCTTCATGTTGGGCAGACACGGTGTTGACTGTTTTCTCACCAACAGCCAGATGAAATCTGTCCAGAGAGAAATGAGGGCAAGGAACTGCACTCTGCTTGGAAGGAAAACTAATATAGCAGCATTCTCAGTGAAGATGCTACATCCAAAACAGCTTTGGAAAATAATTCTGAGAAACCATTACCACTGAGGCCAAGGTTAGAGATAAAAGTGATATGTGACCATGGAAGTAGTCACCTGCCGGGCCTGCTCTCCCAGCCTGTGAACTCCAGTGCCTGGCACCTCTGCATTGCCTCTCATCCCAGTAAGAGAACAAAGACTGGCTAGACGAGCCCATCCTCCTCACAATGAGGATTCAGCATCTCTGGGTGCAGAAGAAGCCTGCCACTGGGGGTTCTCATCACTATACTTAGTGTAGACCGAGGAAGAAGTCCCATGCAGACAAACTCCTTAGTCTCTTACCTTCTGTGCTCTCCCTTTCTCAGCCCAGGAGAGTGAAATCCACCAAAAAAGGTCTTCTTCTAACTCAGCCCTGGCCATTTGGGTTTGTGAGCTACTTACCCTTTCCAAATTAGGGCAGATTCCTCTTTGCAATAAATACTGTGAGGCTGTGAGGTCTGGCCTGCAGCCTCATGGATGTTTGCAGGAGCCTTGCCCAAACACAGATCAGTGATTTTCTAAGAAATCCATTGCTCCCAAAGTTTCAGTGATTCTATAAAATATTATAATTTCTGGTGGGAAATAGTGGGAAAACTGAGGTAAATGGCAGTAAAGGAACTTGGCCAAGTGGCATCACATAAGCCATGCATCACCAGAACAAAGGGACCCGAAGTACCAGCTCCCAAATCACAGGTATACCTAAAGACAAACCCTCTGCACTGCTCCCTCCCCACCCAGGAGATTACTGAACGTAAGATCAGTTCTTGGAGAACACAGCATCAGCCATTGTGTGGAAGGTGATGTTTTTCAGAGTCAGACCTTGCAAATCAGAACAGCTGTTTTCACTGACACCTATGAAATAATCAAGCACTAATTTTTATCTGCGTAAGGACAATAAATATTAAGTTTATAAGGGAATAAATAAAGTCTTTACAAATATTCGTCACAAACCTGCTTTTACAAAATTATATTAGTACAATGTTCTTGCAAAAACTGTATGGACGCTCAAAGACAAGTTACGTCAAAGTTGCAGTTTTGAAGTTCTGGAAGATACATTAAACATCATCATCATTTTAAATTCAACAAAGGTATAAACCGGGATGTACTGAGAACGGAAATTTGTTAAAATTTGAAATGGATTTCATAGTTCCACGTATGCACCTCAGATGAAATCTCTTAAAAATTTAGCATGAGTAAGCAAAGCAATTCTGAATATTAAAATGTAAACATTATGCAGTGATGCTCTTGACACCACAGAGCGTTCTCTACACATTGCATATCAAATATTTCAAGTAACCCATCCACACATTAATGGCTTCGAACATCTAATGTATGTGATGCACACTGTAATTTTCCCTGCAGCTTTTCTTCCCCTTGATCATTTGCAGGGTAACAGTTAATTATAATGAACAAGAGGTCAAAAAAACCAAATCCTCAACACCTAAAAAAAACCCCTTGTGTCTTTTGACTGAAGTATTATTCTGTGGGTTCCTCTGGGGTTATTCTTAATGCACATCAATATGAAGAAAGTGAGGGCTGTTCGTCAGATATGGTGAGGTCCAAACACCTGCGTATTTACATCCCAGACTAGCAAACATCCAGGCGTCTGAGATGGGAGATGTCATTTCCTCCAAACACTACTCATTTGTTTCTCTCTGTTTAAGACATGAAGTTTTAGCTGTAGAACCACATTAGTACATATCCACTTCTGGATTTTGATCCATGTGCTGGAGAACCCAGCCAGGTTTTTCTGTAGGTTTTGAAAGTCACTCGATACTCATTAAAGAAGTCAAACCCTTGAATTAAATGCAAAAAAAACCAAAACAAAAAACAAACAAACAAAAAACCTCATTTTGAAATCCTCTTTTCTTCAGCTGTTTCTATATTCAGTCTTCCTTTCTCCTTAATACTATTTATCATAATCTGTGAAAGTTAACTGCAACAAATTACTTTTATTTTTTTCCTTCATTTAAAAAGCGTGATCTCCTGCAGCAAACGACATGTACTGATTTGGGCTGTAGCTGCTTTTATTCTAACACAGTGTTATCAGAGATTGATATTGAACTACAGCTAGAAGCGATTAGAAGCAGTTAGAGGTGAAATAATTGAGGGCAGAGACAGCAGGAGCGTGGATTACTTCTGCAACTATAAAGCCAGGATGGTGTTAGTATGATCTCAAGTAGTTTAAAGCTAGTGTAGGTAGCAACAGTTAATTCACTGAAATCATTCCTTCTTTCCTTCCTTCCAGCAACATAAAACAAAAAAAATAAAGTCCAGTATGTCCAGCAGAAGCAAGAAATAAAATAGGGTAGGAAATTAGAATGTAAGAAATGATTGCATTAGCTTCGGAAATCAGTACAAAAAAAATTCTCCAACTTTTGAAGTCTTAATATGGAAGTCTCCAAAAAGCATTGACTTCTGTGATGTTCTAACAGTAGATAGCAGCATGATCATGAAACAGATCTATGTATAGAAATGATGAAGAAATAAAAAATGTCATGTGACAAGGTTTAAGATTTGATCCTGCCAGATGCTAACTCCCTGGCCCTGACCCAGCAAACCATTTAAGCATGTGGTTAGGAGTCAGCATGCATGTTGCCCCATTGAAAAAAAATGTGGTTGTTCAAAGTTGGAGCACATGGTTAAGTGCTTTGAAAGACTGGGTCAATAAAGTACCAACCACTTACTGCCAGAGTATAAGGCTAAATTACCGCTATGTGCAGGTATTACGTAGCTGTCCATTACGAGGCTTACAGACCACTCTCTGAAGCACGCTCTGAAGCATTTCTTCACCACTGGATAAGGAAAAAATGTGGGTCTGTCTGCACAGGAAATTTCTCCATTCCCATCACTTCACTTACATGTGCAAAACCAAATTATACTGATGCCCAGGTGTAAGCATCCCATGAGGAACACATACCGCTATCAAAGATAATGGTGATGGTACGATGCTGCCCACCCCCTCCCATGCGTGCACACTCCATTAGAGCTTCCTCATGTACGCAGGCCTAGCGTAACTCATAACTCACAATGAAAAGGGTAAAGTCACACAAATAGCAAATGTCACATTTCATATAAAACACTGCTTGATGCTGAGCAACGTTGCTGCCTGATGAAAGAGCTGTTGTCAAAAAGAAAACTTGTGCCCTCTTAGTACTGAGTACAGCTTGCAATTCTATCTTAAAAGTAGGAGAAAGACTAGCTCTAAAAGTGTATTTGTAGCCTTCGTTCTGACTGTTGTAGACTGGGGAATAGCTGTGTGCTCACTTTAGTATACATCAAGGAAGAAACCAAATCACACTTGTTATGCTCATGGAAGCAAGAGAGCCATACTCTGCAGATGTTTGCCTGCTCTCAGCCCAGGAAATAAGATCCCTTTCCTTAACTGAGGTGACTTTTTCTACTGTGATTTAGGGGTTGTGAATAGAAGTTGGAATAGAAGCTCCTAATTTTATTATAATTATGGTTTTATATACCTGCCAAGATATGCCTGTTCTGTTCAGATTTCAGCATATGATTCTACTGCTGTTGGTTTGGTTTTTTTTTTTGTTTTTGCTTAGGGAATATGGACATTGCATTTGTTGGGCAACAGTTTGTTTCTTACTATGTAGAGAGAAAATATCCACATAGAAAAAAATGTAGAAATCCTTTTAATGCTTTCTCTTTTCTTATTTGCCTGCAACCTTCTGCCATCCTGCCTGTTTCTGTCCTCACTTGTTGTACCATCTTCATCCAAAGACAGCTAAGGGATCAGGAGTTACCTTCATAGCAGAACCCTATCCTGCTGTTATGGACTCTCCTTAGTGCTCCGGCATCACGGTGATGATTGCACTAGAAATACTGATCTGTGCAACAGCCTTTACAAGAGAGAGAAAGAATTCTGTAATGGCAGCGAGTGCAGTTAGGCTTTTGTCCTGAAACTTTGTAGTGTTTCTGCAGATGTTTCTGTATAGAGGCAGAAATCTCTCTCGCCTCAGGGCTTTCTAATATGGTGAAATCAGGGATAGCAGAGCACACATTTGATCAGCACATGTAACATAATGTTCCTGTTTGTCATGTTCCTGAAACCTCGGAATAATGCTCCCTTAGCAAGGACCGTTCCTGAAATCCTGAAACATCTCACTTCTTCAGGGCTAAATGCACCTCTTTCTCCACCCTGTCCAGCTGCAAATGTGTGGGCTGTTGTTCGCATATCCCTTATCGCTGATGTTACCTTGTCCGCTATTGGTGAAGGAGAAAAAAAATGTAACTCTAGGCAGTTGCTCAAGATCAGCCCAGCTTTTGCAAATGTCAGCTTCTGTCAGTGAGAAATAGTTCCAACGAAGCAGAGAAGCTTCTGATGAGAACTTGTTCCTTTTAGGTTATCTCTCAGAATCCATGTATGCGATGTAATGATCGGGTCATATTTGGGCAGGATATAGGAATCTTTTCATTTTTGCTCCAAGCGCATGCCTAACTCTGTAGAAGAAAGGCATTCTTGGAAGATGTGGGAGTACCTACAGGGTCTTGGGCTACAACTCAAATTGCTCTGCTTGGATATGGTTTATAAACCTCAATATATATGACAAAAATAGACACAATTTGAAGGAAATGAAAAGGAAGTAAATGTATTTTACCTCCGCATATACCAACTAAAAGCTGACTTTTGAAGCAACAGGGAGGTATGGGACAACCTGGTCCAAAGCAGACATGGGTAGATTGGGAAAATACTTGCTGACATTCCCCCAGCGAGGTTTAGCATTTTAGAACATTTTCTTTCTACAAACTTGAAAAAGATGCATAAACAAATGCCTCATTTCCCCAGTGAAGTACAGAGTATTAAATGACTTGCCAGGGAACACAAAACAGGTTAATGGCAAAGCTATTGATCCAAGTCTTCCCTTGAGTCCAGCCAGTGGATTACAGCACAGTTTTCCAGTTTTCCTTTTGAATATATATATTTTTTTCGTTGGAACCTCTGCTCTTTCAAACATATTTCACTTAACTAATCAGCAAAAAATTATACGCATAGATTGAGTTAAGCAGAAACAAGACCAAACCCAACAGTTCTGTATGGTGAATATACCATATGGATTGTCAGCCTTGTGCTATTATGAAAAATACGTTATTGCCACAGCATACTAAAATTGGATTATAGGCGAATTTTGTTGAAAATAAATCCCCAGCGATGTGCAGGAGGTTTCCACCTGTGGCACACTAAGGGTAATATTTCAAGAGACAGCAGAACGAGAAAGAACGCTGCATTAAGGAGGAAGATGATAGGCTGTAACCCAAACTCTCTGAGGCCTATGGCCATGTTATTATTGATGTTATTGGGATAGACTTTCAGCTTCTGAACAGCCTGGAAGAAGAAGAGCAAACAGGAGAGAGAGTGGAGTGAGACAGTCCCAGCTGGAAGTGATCTAGTTGGAGCAGCTCAAAGCGTACCCTGGATAGCACAGAGTAACCACAGGTATGGATATAAAACCTGTACCAAGCTGAACCATGGAGGAACTCTCTAGAAAAGCAGAACTCCTTCAGCTTGAACTGTACACATGAACTAGAGAGACAACATCCCCACCGTGGTCTCAGTAACTGTGGCGTTTGGAGGAAAAAGCCCTGCAACACAGCTCTAGGGCACAACCAGAGAGCTTATAGGTAAAACCACTTTCCTTTCTTCCTCGGTCTACATCACTGAAGCAAAAAGTGGGGGCCTCCCTTAATTAGGCAGATGTAGAAAAGCTAAGCTGAGGAATGAGCCCTTATTTTGAGATGACCTGTAGGTCAGGTTTCAAACTGAACCATTTAGGATTTAAAAAATAAAGAGTTCATCCTACAGATAGTCCTTGTCACCTCTTCACCTGGCAGCAATTAAGCATTGCTTGAATGCTGTCAGTGGCCTGAGAGAGCTGGAGGGCTCTCCCTTCACCTTTCCCTCACCTTCATTAGTCAGGAGAAGAAAAGGGAAGGACACCTCTATACACTGTTCATCTACGCGATTCACTCTGCATGTACTTTTGTTTTGGAAACACAGTAGGTAATGAAAGTCAATCAGCAATGAAAATCAATCCCAACCTAGAGCTGGGCAAATAACCTTTTTAATGGTTAAGACCCCATGTCTCAGCATTGAAAACTCACAGGCTGAAATGTTCTGTGGTATAAACTGATTCTTTAAATTATTTTAATGACTGCCATTTTGTGCTTTAACTCTACGGACCAATTGCAATTGTTCTAAATTTCAGCTTTGCTATTCAATTATCACACGAGCCACATAAAGCCCTCTGAGTTTCCTGCTCTGACAGGATCTGCACATTTGCAATTCTGCTTCCCAGCGCATTTGTGTATGTGGCTTTGAAACCCCCTCTGCCAGTAAAACTGAATTATTTGATTGTTCCGAGAAAACAAACACAAAGGGGGACATAAAAAGAGCAAGCTGAGTTTATTCAGATTTGGATAAACATCCGTGGAATGCTCCTGCCATTATTTGCCCAGCTCTTTTTAACGCTGTGGTGGTGCAGCATTTTGGGTAGCGTGGTGCCTACCCTATCCGTGCTCACCCAGCATCTTCCTCTGAGACAGGACTGCAGACAGGCTGCATAACACAAATTCATTGCACCCACTCACTCACTGCAAACCCAGACCCTGCGAAGCTTCCTGGAGGGTGAATTAAAGGAGAAAATTGTTCAAAGCACTACAACATTACAATGTGCAATTTCAATGCAAGGCATAATGGAAGTAGCTGTGTGGGAGGATATTACTTCATTACAAACTTCAGTCAGATGCCCGAAGACTTCTATCATCTCCAGAGAACATGCCATCAGGTCCTACAGGAGGTTTTCCAGTGGACGAAAAATACTCCTCTGCTCCCCCTCCCTCCAGGCTTGAGCAAGTTGTATGGCTTTTTTAACAGCTTCTAATGAAATCCCGTGTTATTGCTTCTCCCCCGGGAGACTTCAAAAGTCATGCAAACTTCACAGAGCCCACATGTTCATAAACCTCAAGCAAAAGACCAGCAAGGAAATAAACTGCAGTTCTCCAATTAGCATCTGACATTCTCTACTGGTTCCTTGGAAGGGGGAGTTTGTCTTTCTTCTTAGCCGTGCTGATAAATTAAATGAGTTATTAAACCCGGCATTATTTCATGTTTTAAGGCACACCAAAATCAAAAACTCCAATTCACAGTGGGATTTGCCTTATGCGTAATATTTTGAGGAAATATGAAACAAACCCAGCAGTTTAGAACATGCTAAAGGGTCTGAAACATGCGTGAATATTTTCTTCAAGCTCCTTATTGTGTATTCGCAGCTACTGACAAGCACAACAACATAGACGGGGTATTAGGATATGAAGTGGGAAGTGGTCACATTTTCAAAGCAGGCTGCTGGGTGCTGAACACTTTTGAAAATCTGGCCCCTGACTCTTTGGTGCCGTTCCAGAAAGAAATCCCTCTCTGCTGGCTTTTGGCCAATCAGCTCTGGAAATCCTTTTGCGCAGTTATTTCAGTAAAGCGTAAAAGCCGATCCCTAGCTTTCTCTGCGTGATTAAGCACTGTCACCAATCACTATGCAGCTCTAAGGTACGCATGAAATATTCCTAGATAAATCCTCCATCTCCAGGGAAATGTGTTTCCTGTACAATTGTAAATCCAGGTTCTGTGTTGAAACTAATCCACTCTGTCAGTGCTGCGGCCCTAGAAAAGTTTCCTTGGAAACGACAAACTCATGCAATGGCAAAGTCATCCAATCTTTTCATGCCACTGTATTATATTAAAAACACCTGGTTTATTTATACAATGACTTACAGATTAGGGATCTAGAAATAATAATATGTAAACTTTATAGCAAAAAATATACATATAATAATTCATCCTTCTATGATATATAGAAATGATGTATATTTGTGTGTGTGTACATATATATAAATATATGGGTTGTACTTATGTTTAGGGCATTTGTGTATAGATATGTGTATCTACATACACACAGTCTACATTTATATATCTTTGTGGGGGCCACGTGTGTATACATAAACACACATAAATACACACACAGGAGCATATTTACACTCTGTGAGTAGAGGTGTACTTTGCAGAACCTGCACACAAACAGCTGCAGTCCTTCGCTGGCTGTGAGCATCAGAGGGGTCAGTGACACCCGCATTAGTGTCCGCAGAGAGAGAACAGATGTCATCGCTGTGGACATAGCACTGGCTTGATGCATCTTCCTTTGTGAAGAACTAAATTTGCCGGGCAGTGGCACCCTGCAACGCAGGGCTTGTTGCATGGGCCAATCTCGTTCCAGTTGTCGCATGTTTTGACACATCCTGGGCCACAGGTGTCATAAACTGCACCATGTTTACATTGGGTAGCTGAAAGGCAATCAAAAGGAACAAAAGATGCACATTACACAAGGTTGGACAAGGAAAGTTACATATCTGGTTGCTTGCTTTCTATTGCAGATATCAGAAAGAACATTTTGGTATTACAGTCACCCAGAGGAAAAAGTTACTTGTAAAGAGATTCCACTGCATGAAATGCAACGTGACTTCACACGACAGATGTAAAGGCAGCAAAATTCCTAATCAAAAAGGTATCAAGTTCCTAACAGTCCTGAACTTTTAACACCACTGACAGTCTATAAATGTTTGGCAATGTTTCTATCTAGAAGCAGATCTGTGTTTTGGGTTTAACGCTTAACATTGTTTACTTATGTGTTATATATAATTCCTTTTATCAAAGACTCCTGAAATACTTACATGGACAGACAGTTACTACCAGTTCCAGTCTTATAGAAAGAAAAGACAGTCGTTCACCACGACAGCCTTTCTATTTCTAGGATTATGCTTCCAATATTGCATATTGCAGCAAATCAGAACAATGCTGTTAATTCAGCAGTTTCATTTCTTTTATACAAAAGAAATCAATGATTTCCATCCTTTGTACTATTTTGCCAAGGGATCACTGAGAATGAAGATTCTCATACTTAATGATTCCAGTATCTATTCATTGATTTGTGCAGTTGACAGTTCAATGGATTTCCAACATAAAAGACCACTGAGGTTTCAGCTAAAAGCACTATAAGCCCACCAGATCAATATTTAAACTCTTAACATTTTATATCCTGCCTTTTCAGTATGGAGAATAATGCATGGTTCAATAGAGAATAAAAGCCTGTTATTCTTTCTAACAGTTGTGCTGATGGCAAAAACAAGTACTGACAAAATAGTTTATAGACGGTAACGGACTCTCAAGCATCCAGAAACATCTCTTGCTATTTACAGAGAGGTGGTTGCATTAGAAAGGTTTCTTCAATTTTGAGAGAGATTGGAGGTCCAGATTTTGTTAAAGAACAGTTCTGTTGTAGACAGAAAGTGTTGTCTCAATGTGTGGAGTAGCCTTAGAGTGTCACTAAGTGCTCCTGTTATTCATAAATGGAAAATATGCAGAAAAAAAAAAGATTAAAATATGAAGTCTGTAAGAGTGTACAAGGAAGGATGGTGAAGTCTTAGTGCTAAGGCATCGTAAAATGAAGGAATTCCTCTTCAGCAATAACAGTGATCTTCAAAATAACATCAACTTGTTGCAAGTTTTACTTCTTACACATTTTATAGCATTTATACCTGTGCAAAAATGATCACTGAAAAAGGAAGGAATTATGAAAGAAATGCATACAAAGTTTTCAGGACAGATATCAAATGCAGACAAAAAAAAATGGATAGTACAGCAGAAAAAGACCCTGGAGTTACAGAGAATCAAGAGCTGAATATTAGATAGATATAAGGTAGATATTAGAAAAGCAAGCTTTCTAGCTGTAAGCATCTGAGAGCACTAGAACAAGGAGCTCTGTGAGACACTTTCATTGAACATCATTTTAGAGTAAGTCGGGAGAATCATCTTTCAGCAGCGTTCCAGATGACAGGCTTGTTCTGCCTGTGGGTGTTTATCTTTTGGAGACTTTTTTCTAGCTGGACATTTCTATCTTGCTCTGCACATTGAAGAAGGGAATAAACAAAAGGAAGAATTAAAACGAAATTTAAACAAAATGGGAAATTTAGAAGGCTGGAAAAGTATGCAAGGAATAACTGAGCATAAAAATCTAGATTCACTACTAAATCTGCACTTTCGTAGTGCATTAAGAAACGGGATTAAATCTCTAAGATCGGAAACAAAAATGTGCAGAGCTTCCAGGAGCTTTGCGGACATATTAGTTAACACATTTTGTAAATGTATTAATTGTCTAGAAAAGTAGACCAAGAGGTTCAAAGCAGAACATGAGTTAATTTAAATGGTCTGTGACCTTAAGATTTAGGGCTGTATAGGTTTCATCCCACAAAGCTTTACAACAGCAGTAGCCAGCCTGTTTGTTCCACCTGAGCTCTGTTTGGTGCCTTAGCCAGTAGGTTTGAGGGAAGTCGGCATGAGGTCTCCTTTCCATTTGCTGATCTCTGCCCCAAAGTAAAGAGAATGCATTACAAGCTGCCATCAGCAGCTGTGGTACCCATATGTACTCCCCAGCCCTACTCTACCACGCGTGGATAGATGCCCTCTTGCATGTCCAGACACCTCCTTCTGCTTGAGATGATGCCGTGTAGACGATATGATGGCTTTATTTTCTGCTGTAGTCAGTTCACAATGGCATTATTAACTTGCTGTCAAGGGAAATATCAGAAGAGTACAATGGCTGCTGTTTAAGTTCCCTGGATGGTTTTTATTGTTGAGTGCTTCAGTTGTTAACATGTGGTGTGATTGATCCAGAACATTCCACTTCATCAACAGTTTAAAAAATAAAGACATTCTGCAGTAGGCTTCCAGGGACTGCTGAAATGAATCAGTACCATGTAAACATGGAAAACAGAAGTGATGCATTTGCACCCGTCTTTTGAGGCAAAAAGAACTAAGATCTGTTAGTAGTAACTTCCTTCGTGCACTAGCAAAAAAAAAAACAACAACGAAAAGTTCCTAATAATACTGCATTTTGCAACGTTACCAGTCCCAACAGGATTTTTCCACTCTCCTTCTAGAACATGTGTTTGGCATGACAGATGCGAGCTTCCTCAGACCACTTTCTGAGCTGGCGGGACGATAGCCAGCTCCAGTCCAGAAGCCATACAGTCACATAAATACTGCACTGTGCTGAGCTAATAAACCCTGCCTAATAAGGCTGTACAGGTTTCAGAGCTGGTTTATTCCAGCCAGTTTGGCACTTTCACAGAGAAGGCTTGTATCTGTCTGCACTCGTCTTTGTAGACATGGACATAATTATTTAGGAGGAATTTTTGTTCCCCAACACAAAAGTCAAAATACCTGACATGGAACTGCTGAAGGGCTTCCCTCTGAACTACCACTTGTGCATTGATGCATCACGCAGCTTTTTCTGCTGATGCAGCACAGTTTGGGCTTTCAAGGTCTGTCAAAGGACTTTCAAATTAGATGTCACTCCTGGATCTTGCAGTTCAGCAACAGATCTGGGCACTAAACCCATGATACAGCTGCATTGATCTTTTCAACTTTCAGCATTTACGAAGTTTCCACTGAGAAGTCAGAATACCCTTCCTCCCTCCGATGCATACTCACACAGAATAAAATGATTAAAGAAAAGCAAGATGTAGCAGAGAAAAAGAGGGACTGGCCAGAAAATTCCACAGCAGAAAAGAGGGAACACAAGAGAGAAGAGTCAAAATCAGATATAGCCTCATCCTCCTCTATCACATAGGGATGAAACAAGACAATCACTCAGTTTTATGATGCTATTGGAGCATTTCAGCACGAGTGCTGCCATGTGCACTTTGCTCTGTCTTATAGTCCCTATCTGCTTTTTCTGTGTAGTTGTGCCCATGGCAGGGAGTTACTGACATTTGCCATCGTAGAATCTTCTCTCCTTCAGTGCCCTCAGAAATTCAGTGCTAAATTATTATGGCCCAAGGCCTTTCGCCATCCTCAGCTTACTTAATTACACTTTATAAATTGATTCCTTTTCCTTTCTTGGGCTGAAAAAATACATTTTCTATCTCCTTTTCAAACCTCTTCCTTCCATTTCTATCCCTTCTTTTCACTCTCTGAAGTATCACTTTCTCTTATTTCTTCCTTCCCTCTACCTGACTTTCCTGTTTTGGTTTGGTTTTTTCGTTTGTGGGTTTTTTTTTTTTTGTTTTTTTTTTTTACTACATCATATTTCTTCCTGTGTCCGTCCTAACAGGTCTCACTCCCCAGTACTTCCCAAGCAAACCTGGATTCCTTTCCAAACGCTCTCAGTTCCCATGTGGATCTCACCAACCCTTTCCTACCCTTATCCTTTTCCCTACTCCCTACTTTTCCCTCCTGCTAAATGACAGCTGACATTCCCTTTACCAAGAAAGCCTCTAAGGCCAGTGAGCCTTGTGCTCCAGTATTTCACCGAGGACTCAGAGGAGGATACACTGCTGCTGCATTGAGGGAGGAGGAAGAGCGTGTAGTGAACAGGACGTATAATTCAGCCTCCTGAGCATCCTGTTTGGCTGGCTGTCCAGACAACACAAGCTTTCTAAAGATTATAAAAATGAGCTAAGCGTACAGCAGTCAGCGTTAAGGAACTGGCAAAAGGACAAGATCTGGTTTTATAACACACAATAGAATAATTAAAACCTGACTTTGCTAATAAGTATACTCCATTTCCATCAGAACACAGCTCTTCCAAGTATCCCACCAGCTATGAAATGTCAGAAAGGAAATGAAAGTCACAGAACACTAAAGTTTTATTACGGATATATTGTTTCATACCCAGAAACTTTCATCCATAATTAGGACATAATAATTGTAACTATGAGTTTTGGGAATAAAAATGTAAGTTAAAGAATAAAATCTTGGTGCTGGCTGCTGGTAACTTAAGGATGCATTTTGCGGATTCAGTGGATGCACTCAGTTTAATGCTTACTGCACAACTCGCTGTAGAAGACTGCTACTCATTTGACAGTGGATGCTGAAATAAGTGTTTTGAGGGTACTTGACCACATACAGCTGATCTATATTTTCTGCTCAACAAGATTTTCCCTTCTCTGAAAGTCTGCATTGAGGTTAAAAAACTCAGGTGGCTTTACAAACTTCTTTCATTAGCTCTAATGGAAGATGCGTGTTTAAATTCCTTCTTAATGTTCTCTGAAGGACTTTTTTTTTTTGCCTTAGAAACTTTTCTTGTCCTTCATAAAATAACAGAAAAAATGTAAAAAGGAGATTCAATTAGTGAAGTTGTGATATGCCAATACTTTTACAAACTCCTTAAGGCAGGTACTAGAGTTTTCATTAATTTTACAGCATCTGCCACAGTGAGGTCTTCTTCTGAAGTGCTTTGGTGGGAAGAAAAAAAAAAGAAGTCAGGCTGCTCAATTCAAGGTCTGCATGGACCTGCTACTGGATCAATAGATTAAAATTGCATATGTTATTAGTGCTGAGACCACATCCTTGAACAGCGCTTTCACTTACTGACACCTTGTTTGGATTATTCTATTCCTTCATAAGAAAAAACGAGCCTTTCGGGAACAGTCAATCAAATGTAATTTGCTCTGTCACTCACCCACTCCTGCTATTGTGCCTTCAACAGAAAAGGAAATTGAAGATGAGAGAGTAGACCCTGAGCCGCATACAATCACCAAAATCAACCACAGAGTAATAGCTCTTTGACCAGCACTGAGTATCCTTCTCTCATTTTTTTCCAACTCAAATTGCTTTACATAAATCTGAATACATTTCCAGGCAAACCAAGGCCATTATGGAGTATCCTAAATTAATGAGACCATCATCATGGGAAAAATTTGTCTGCAATATTGTATTTTACTTCAAATGACCATGACCACAGGCCACCACTTCTCATGGAAGCAATTACCTACAATTACTTGCAATTAATGCAGTCCTAATTACATGCAGAATTTGGTCCAAGTATCACGATTAATGCACATGCATTTTGATATTCCCATTAAAGCCATTCTCTCTTCTTCCAGCAAATGGATGACACCAAGCTGAGTGGTGCAGTTGATACGACAGAAGGAAAGGATGCCATTCAGAGGGACCTGGACAAGCTTGAAAGGTGAGCCCACATGAACCTAATGAGGTTCAACAGCACAAAGTGGAAGGTGTTGCACTTGGGTCAGGGCAATCCCAGATATGTGTACAGACTGGGAGAAGAACTCCTTGAGAGCAGCCCAGCCGAGATGGACTTGGGGGTTCTTGTAGATGAAAAACTAAACATGAGCCAGCAGTGTGCTCTTGCAGCCCAGAAGGCGTTGGCCTTCCTGGTATCCTGGGCTGCATCAGAAGAGGGGTGGCCAGCAGGGAGAGGGAGGTGACTGTCCCTCTCTACTCTGCCTTTGTAAGAGGAGGGGCGTGAAAATGATCAGAGGGCTTGAGCACCTCTCCTATGAAGACAGGTTGAGAGAGTTGGGCACGTTCAGCCTGGAGAAGAGAAGGCTGTGGGGAGACCTCGTGGCAGCCTTCCAGTACTTAAAGGGAGCTTATAAACAGGAGGGAGACTGACTTTTTACATGAGTAGGTAGTGATAAGACAAAGGGGAATGGTCAGGAAGAGGGGAGATTTAGATTAGATGTCAGGGAAATTTTTCACTGAGAGGGTGGTGAGGTGCTGGCACAGGCTGCCCAGAGAAGCTGTGGGTGTCCCATCCCTGGAGATTTTCAAGGCCAGGTTGGATGGGGCCCTGGGCAGCCTCATGTGGTAGATGGCAACCCTGCCCATGGCAGGTGGTTGGAGCTGGATGATCTTTGAGATCTCTTCCAACCCAAGCCATTCTGTGATTCTATGATTCTTCCCTTGCAATCATATATGTATCTTGTCTGGGGAACTATAACTGTGATGTAACAATAGGTCAAAGGAATTTAAACATTATCTGCAACCATGTACCTATCCTGACAGAAAAAGGCATGTGATTCTTCCTGAAAGTACATAAAATTATGCTAGTTGGCATTAGAAGTGGCAAGTTTTGTAATGAAATAAACATCTCTAATATCTGATGGTTCAGAATTGTTCCTGGTAAGGTCTTTCTCCATACCTAAGCACGTAACTTCACTGCTGATGTAGCTCCAGTTCTAGCCAGTTCATTTCTGAACCTCCTCCACCAGTAAAAGGATAAGAGTGTATTAACCTAAGCACTGGATTACAAAGAGGCAGTCCCAGAATGCTTACCTGCACAGTGCTGCTCAGGTATCCACTGCACTTTCAGCCCTTCCCGCTGACAGGCTCGGGCATAGGCCAGGAAGGACTCACAGTAGCAGTTTTTATGGACTGGGCACTCACACATGTCCGTCACGCAGGACCTGTAGAACAAAGCCACAAAACAAATAAGCAAGGACAGATTTAGCAAGAAACTCACCAAGGTTTGAACCCTTTACTCTCCAGTAACACGGAGCTCAATGCTACAGCAATATATGCTAAGTGGCAAGAAAGTTAAATGCTTTTCTGCTGCCAAATGCAAAGCGCTCATCTATTTTTTGATGTGCTGCTCTAATGCAGAGATGGCTAAAGAACAACGTGGAGAGAACCACGTGGGAACAGGGATGTGAAAATAAGAACTAAGAAACATCAGGCAGAGAGGACTGAGACCACAATGGGAGGAGGCAAGTTCCATTTTTGCAATAATTTGCATCAATACATGGTAAAGGCTTCTTTCCCATTCCATGAAAAGTAATAATGCAATTATATTATTAATAATAATGACAGCAGCGTTAAATTGGTGACTTCAGCAGGTAATGAGCACAGGCACTTCCATGCAGGGAGTGAGAACTGGTATCTTCTCTCCAGGTTGCCTCCAGCTTCTTCCCACTTTGAAGGCCCTCAAAGCAGCTGTATGTCTGTTTTCTAAGCAATACTACTGCTAAATGCCAAACTTTAAGACACTATAAAGGAGCCGGGCTGATGCAGCATAACTGAGCAGTTTTTACGCTTGGAAACCCCCCCAGGCACTTGTCAATAGCACCATCTTCTTCCATTGCGAAAGATGGAATCACCACAAAACATGGCAGGGAGCAGAGCTCTTAACATGGCCCTAAGTAAAACTGCTACTGCATGTGTCACCACTATATTTCAAGTTAGCTCATCCAGAATGCATGCCCATTTGGCACAGACCTAAAATACAACTGGCAAGACACAGCAGATTCGCAGTTGACAGTTTCTGCGTATACAAAATGCTTAAACACTTCTGCAGACGCAGAAATGCAAATTCAGAATTGCCAAGTATCTGCTGCTCTGCATGAAGGCAGGGACAAGGTGTGAGACAACATACAGCCCTTGGAAAAACAGAGCCTCAGTTCTTCTGCCTTTCTGGGAGTGCTCTGGACCTTGGGGGTCAATAGGCATGAGCCCACGGCACCATGCATATCCATGTCTTTGCCATTCCTGAGAGGATACGGTAACATTTGTGAGATGCACAGATCCTCCAGGACTGAGGGCTGAAGTCACGTTTGAGCTGTCCATATTAATTGCTCTTGCTGTGAATCAAAAATTCAACCGCCTTTAGGAAAAGGATGTGCATGGGCCTCCTTATCAAGAAACTTTCCCCATAGCCAGTGCTTGGAAAAGGAGAAACCATGTCAGGCCAAGTAATCCAGAGCCCTAATGCCCATAGGATGCTCTGGACTTACTGGGAGCCCTTTATTCAAAACTAGGAGAGAGGTTTATTTGCCCATCAAACATGGACAAGCTTGTTTCTGCATATCCAACAATGCCCCTTTAAGAGCAGCATTTCCCCTTGTCAGAGTGTCTGGCTATTTCAGTGACCTTTCATATGGTTATATATTCAGTTCTGCTTGACATTTCCATAGGCTTTGAATTGTTTTTGCTCTCAACTAATCCCCATCATTAAATTACCTAAAAATTCAATGCAATGAATAAGCAACATAAGTGCTAATGTAAAAAGGTTAGTGGTCCTGCACTTACCACTGTATCCATAATGTGCATATAGACTTGCTTTGGATTTCCACAGAATCGGTTATCAAAATACCATTTCATCATCTTTTTGTTTTTGTGCTAGTACTCATCAGTCACATTTTACAGCTCTCCACCGAGACTTAGTTATTATTAATGCTCAAGGTGTTTAGGGATGCTTGCCAGTGCCAGGCTATGTGTTCATGGACTTCCTGTCTTAGAAATTACAAAATCCTAAACATGGGATACTCCCTCTGTTTTTGAGAGCACAGATACACTTTTCAGCATTACTCACAGGGGGATGCTACCTCCTGCAGTGAGTTACAGCTTCATCTAGCTCAGGTGCTCACATCGGGTTGGGAAATCTCCAGGCTCACCATCAGTTACCCATTCTTTTCAATTAATAGCATGCTCATGGCAAGGCTAGCATTCTCTCTGACTAATCCTGGGCATGGTTTGTGGGATTAGGGAGAGAGGGAACTGTTGACAGTCTGCAAGATGGCAGCATGGCAACTGCATTGTTTGAGTTTAGCCACTGCATGCATGGTATGCTCTACCATTAGCCCTTGGCAATGAAATGGCCTTGGGCATCCAGGCAGGCACCAGAATGAAACACCTCCAGTTTGGCTGGGATCAGCATTGTTTGCTAATGGCTTCAGCATGGGCATCCAGAAGGGAAGGTAGCATGCCACATTCAGCACATTCTGATTCATTATACACCTAATTGCTTGTGTAGTTGTTATTCTACTGAAGTGTTTTATCCTGGTGACGGCTGCTGGGCTCCCTCCCTGGGCTTGGCTGAGGAGTCAGTCATCAGACTGCGGTTTTTATTAATGAATTACAATTGTTAATTATTTTTTAAGTGTAAATAATTATGAAAATGATAGTAAAGGAAACTTTATCCATACTATCCAAGCTTATTCAACCAAAACAAAATTTTTTTTTTTCCTTATAAAATTCTTTGGTGGCAAGTTTAATGCATTGATATTAATAGTAGTTAGATGGATTGGCAGTTGGGTGGGGAGGAAAGGGGGCCTGTTATATCACTTCTGAAATCAGATGGTTATTCAGGGATGCTTCATGAGATAAATTTGCAGGCTTATTCTTGTGAGCTGTCCTAATCCTTTCCTCTTTCAAAAATCTTTGGTATTCCTACAGCTTTTTTTACTCTCCCCATTGATTGACACATTTCAAAACTCTGTTACCTGAAATTCTGCCTCCTCTTCATTCCTTTTCAGAACCTGATAAATGGATTCTCTGACTCCAACTGCATGTACACAGAGGCTTCGGCTTATCCATACTCTAAACTGACTGAACTGTTAAACAACAGAAGAACATGCTCTTACTAAAATCTTGGAATTATGCTGGCAATGAAGCTGTACTGTCAAGATACCATACTGTCCACTGACGGAGACTTTGGGTCTTTCAAGGTATTGTGACTTTTCCAAGACAAAAACATTTGCTTAAGTTAACTAAAAGTAACAAAACATTTCAAACATCAAAACATTAGAGTCACACGGAAATAATCCCACAGGAAGAGTGCAGCGGAAGTTATTTATAAAATGAAACCATTTTACTGACTATGGAAGTACACACAGGATGTTTCAGGCAGCCTTAACTCTGCCCTCAGTGAAACCATATTGAGAAGCAGTGTGTCATTTAAACTCCTGCTCTTTTTAAAAGACTCTTCCCAATTGCGAGAGTAATACACACATACATACCTACATGTGGAACAGTGCAGGCTTTTGCTATTCAGCCCTTTCCTCTGCATAGTAGTTGAGATAAATGGTGAGAACACTCAAGAACACAGAATGAATACAAGGCTTTGAAATTGATCGTGTCCAACTAGGAAAAAGGTGCTGTTCCTTCTGTGAGCCCTCCTTCAAAAGCACTTTATTCGGACTCCCAGCCCTGAATAAGTACCTGAGCACAGCCAACCTCTCAATCCTCCACTGGCACTAAGGGCCTCGGTGTGATTCCCTTTGATGCTGCCTACACTGCCTGCAGGGTGTATGTTAGAGATGGTGCTAATTGGGTGTGTATAATCACAAACTGTTGCAGAGGGAAATCCATGAAAGTGGAGGCATCCGGCAGCTGGGGGACACACCCTTGAAGGAGACACACATACACACATGCTGCTTCCACATCTTCAAAGTGAACTGGATGAGTATGCTCCTTCAGCTACAGCCCTTTTTCACATTAAGCCGTGGAAAGTCTCCAAGTCCCACAAAGGGCAAAGAACTGAGTCCTGTGCTACATGAAAAAGAAGGAAGAAAGATCACAGCAGTGAATCCTACAGCCTTAGTCTGTGCCATGCAGGATTGAAATTGCAGATGTTCAGTGTCACTTGCTGTGAACATCAGCAGGCCCTTTCACTTTGCAATGTGCACAGATCCAAACTCAGCCACGTTAGGAGGGACAGTGCCTTTTTGCATTTAATATTTCGTTTTTCTCATTTCTCAGCAAGGATGTGATGCAGTACATCTTCCAAACCTTTTAGTGCCTTCAGGCAGTGGCACCATGCAGACAGAAACCGCAAACATCTGCTCCTTCACCACTCCACCAGTAAGTCTCAGCAGACATTGCAAAAGCTCTTGGAGATGGTGCATCACTATCCCCATTTTACATGTGTGAAAACTGAGGCTCAAGACAGTGAAGGGACTTGTTCTCCTTAGCAGGGATAAGCTGTATGTTTACAAATTCTGAAGACTGAAGAGTTATCTTCCCAAAGAGGAGAATTAATTTCCAGTCCCACCAGCCTGTGAGAGACTTTTTATGAGAACCTACAATATGCCGAATAGGAGTTTTGCTTTTGCACTGATTTTGAAAAAAGCCAAACTGTACACAACAGCCAGGATGGATTCCTATCATCAAACTGGAGTGCTCACAATCCAGCAGCAAAACTCAGGATTTATTTTTTCTGATCCAAAATTAGACCTCCATTTTCCTCTTTTACAGGAAAAACAAAGCCAGTGGCTTCTGTCAGTAGCTACAAGTTTGTATGGGCTGTTTTTCCTACAAAGTTTCAATAAGTTGCCATTACTTATGGCCCCTGCTAGAGAAGCAATTTAAAGAGCAGATGAGCCATACTCCAAAACATAATGCAAAGGCTCATGCTGTTGCTGTTGTAAAGTCTGTTTTGTCTGTATGTGGACGTTTAATCTTACCGAAGTATTGAAGCTTTTTATTTTAAGCTGGAGACTTTTTATGGCTTTGAGGCTTGAGATCAGAGCCTTGAGATCATTCTCACTTTCTCCAGAATTTACTAATTTTAATACAAAAGCAGAAAACAGCTCATAAGGGAGGTAATTTTGGAGGCTGCGGAAAATACAGAAGTCCTTATATCAACTGAGCATTCATTCATTCATAGTTGCCTGGGGGACACACTGATTCATGCAGCAGCCAGTCATTTCCATGGATAGTTTTTTCCTAAGACCAGATAACTATACCTGTACATTCTCTGTGCTTTCCCTACACATTATAGGAATGATACCTTTTCCTTAAATTTGGGATCTAAGAAAGGCATTCATATCAATATTAAGTCATCAGTGCTTTGACCCATTATTCCAGTAAGTAGCAAAGTGCCCAGTATAAGTGGCAGGCAACCTACATGCACTTTGTACTGGGGATTCCTTCCATGGTATAAGAGCTCCCATACCCCTGATCTGGCTCAAAAGAAAAAAGAAAAAATCTAAAAATGTGGGCACAGAAAGGGAACTCACAGAACATCTTCTGTGACCAATGCATAGCAAATCTATTGCAGGCATATGCTTTCCATGGGGAAATCTCATTCCCATAAAAAGAGTATTGGTTGTAATGCTTGAGAATATCAGTTATTTTTGGCGGATTGCAGAGGAGGACTTTGCAGCAGTGGGCATTTGAATCATGCGTTCAAATTTTATCCCAATCCCTAATTTTTATGTAAATTTGAGTCAACCATGGACTGTACTGCCATGTGGAGCTCAACAGAAAGAAATGATAAAATATGCAACTCCACCAAAGAGGTAGAGCTGTGTATGATCTAAGATTTCTTGGGCACAGCAGTCACTTGCACACATACTGAGGAGTCCTAATTTAAATGAATGCCATTGTTCTTGCTCCAGATATAGACTTGGCACTCAGAGTCAATTAAACAGAATCACACAAGATATCCACATCCATCCCATTGTCAAGGCATTCTTCCAAAGCAGTTATTTAGAGGAGTTCAGTTGACTTGGGGAAAAGATGCTTTAAATTAAAGTGATAATTATTGTTTTTAATATCCAACATAGCAGAGACAGACGCTAATTCAGTTTTGATTTCTTTGCATATCCAGCTCCTTTAAAAGAAGTTGGAACCCATCTTTTCCTCACAAAGGGTAAGCAAAAATGACATTTTCCAGTGACAATGAAGAAGTGAAGGTCCATGCAGGCTACTGAAAATGCATAGTGTGCTGCACAATATCGCCATAAACCTATACTACTTGCTGCCAAATATATTATCCAAAAGTCTTTGGAAAATGCCAGAAAGAGTGTTCTATGTATATTTTTAACATTTATATAAAGAGCATGCTGTGCCAGATTTCTGTTTTATTGCCTTAACCAACATTACCTGCAAGAATATGGCAAAATGAACAATGAAATATTCTGGAACATTTTCTAAAATGGCATCAAATTAAAGTTCTCAGGACACCATTAGCCCAACATCACATTTATAATCTTCCCTGACTATGTAGTAACAGTGGTAAAGGCATTTAAAGGAGGGAAGGGGGAAAAACCAAATAAAGAACAAACAGAAGAGCAGCCCTCCCTACTTCTTTCTTCATGATAATTCTCCTACCAGTGTGTCAAGTAGGTTTTTTTTCTATCTTGTGCTTGGACCCTTAAAGGCTTTGCAGCTTTAAATGTTCTTTCTGGTCCTGAGAATGGAAAGGTTGGCTAAAATCCCTCCATGGGGAAATAGCTGGGCCATGACTGAGGAAGACAATGGAGTCCCATGCTGGGCTCCAAGAAGCATCTGGTATGACTCAGACTATTTCCTAGAGCTGAAGGTTACAGCACAGTTGAGCAGCTGACTTGCCACCTTTACAGAGAGTGAATTTTTGCTCAAAAATCTGCAATAGAATAGAGAAACACCATCCACAATCCTGGAAAAGCTGATCCCTTACACTCCCACTCACTTTCAGAAAGGGGAAGAGTTTTCCCCCACCGTTCTTCTGTCTCAGTTTTGCTGGGCCATGTGGAGTTTAACTTTCAAAGTCGTGGCATTTAAGAGAAATACCTGTATGTGTAAAACCAGTTTGGTTTGAGTTTGACTTCGTACATAACAAATGCCTTAAAGTAAAACAGTTAAAAACAACTTCTCTGTGCACACAACATCAAAATTTTGCATCCAGAATCACTGGCATAAAGAAGACATACAGCATACATTTCTTAATATATTTCAAGCAAGTGCCCAATATCAATAATTGCTTTCTTTTATTTGCTTACTCAAGCAGTACGAAGCAAGTTGTTCCACTTTTTTGGGTGAGATTACTGCAAAATTATATCTAGTTTGTACATCTAGTTGGAAAAAATGGGGACCCTAATAACTCTGCTCTAGAACACAGAGTTTCCAAAATCATTATAAAGAGGACACATGCAATGAAGAGTTTGGACCAACAAAAAAATGTAGATGCAAATTTAGAAGAACGACCTGGAACCTGTCACTGGAGGTTCAAAAGCCAGAATCTGCTTTCTGAAGATATGTATTTCTTCAGTTAGTTAATATCCACAGTCATCCACTTGAAAATATACATCACAGAATTGGTAAAAATTACAGCAGTGGTATGTCTAATGCTATGGCTGATCATGTATTTGTGCAAAGCTTTCTGGCAAAAAGTCTTGGCACCATAAGGGCTTAATGTTCAGAAAGAAAGTCAACTCCTAAGAGATCTTCTACCAAAAATTCCATCTTTCATAGCCCCAGTGGCCTAAGGTCTGCAGCCTGTGTGCTCATCACTGATTCCCTCTTGCTGAGGCTGTAAACACTGCTGCAGTCTTTCAGCCACACTGACCTACTTTCTGTCTCCAGAACCCCATCATCTCTCCTCAGAAACCACAACCTAGACAAATTCCCAAGTTTCACAATCTTCTGTTTTGAATTTCTTAAGCCAATAAGATTCCTTATTATTTATCCTGTTCTGACATAATACAGCAGTGTTCACGCTACTTCAATCGACTACATCATACCAGCATTTCAAATGCGTATGTCAGGTCTTTCTTATGAGATGAAAAGACAGGGAAACTGTCCTAGTGGGCCTTCTGAATGTCTGTACTTGTACTTTTATATTTCCATTCTGCTTGCTACACGCACAGGCTTAGCGTAGCACTTACACTGCTAATGTGAATTTGCCTTACAACAGAGTCATTCTGTCCTAAAGGGATTTTCAGTGTCTTCTGGTGTAGCTACCGTGGAAAATCCATCTTATTTTGCAGCTTTTGCATTAAATATTTGACATCAATTTTTATCTTTTTCTCTGTGTCCAGACTCAATTTTTAAGAAGGATTCCACTCAGTCTCCAGTTCTTCAAGTGGAGACTGAACAGTCATATCTTCTCTAGAGAAAACGACAGTCACTTCAATCCACGAAAAAAGAACAAATGTTTTAATATCTAACTTCATAACATTCAAGTGATGATTTCATCAATCAACAGTTAAACTTTGTTTTTGTGTTTCGGACAGTACAAATGAACAAGGAATACAGTAAATGAATCTAATATGACTGCATCAACTTTCACTTCAGTAGACAGAGGGCCCATTAGTGTATTATGTGTGACAGTCTCATCCAAGAAAAGCCAGAGGTCTGTCGAGTTTATAAACATCCTAGACAGAACCTCAAAAATTACTGAGAGGTTTTAAAGTCATGGCCCCAGGGCAACACAAACCATCTAGGTAGTGCCGTAGTCATGAAATAACCATACAAAATACTACAAGATTTAAATCTTCTAAGATGAAAATTCAAAACAGGTAGTCTTCTTTTTCCTACCAACTAAATATATTGCGGTCCTGCTGTGCTATCTGTCATAAAAATATGCCATATCCAATAACAAGCACAGTGAACACGACACAGGAAATCTTTCCATTGTGTAAATATCAGCTGAAGCTGAATCTTCAGCTTTTGATGATGATTCACTGTATATATTTCCAAGGAGGTCTTGTGATATAATAATAAGCAGACTGGCTAGTTTAGAAACTCACATTCTTAAACTTTGCATAGCCCAGTCCGTGGTTTAACCCATATGCAATTAACTACGATCAAGTATATTTTTCCTCTAGGTGGCTGCAGAGCATTTAAAAACTTGCCAGCTCCAGATGGAATATGAAACAGAGAGAGCAAAGGAAAGAGCAGACAGGAGACTACTACTCAGAAAACAGCTTTCCTCCTCATCTTGCTTCCTTTACAAGGCAGAAGCCAAAATCTCACTTCAGCAGTCAGGAGTCCGGCTCTGAGTGAGCATGTCACACTTCCAGCCTGTCACTCACACTGCATTTCACTTCAGGGATATCACTCTCTGCTCTTCACCAAAGAGAAAAGGCTAAAAACAGGATTTGCAAGCAGCAGCACGAGAGCCAGCTTACCTGTTCAAAGAACACTGTCTTCCTGGTTGTATGATTTCCTGTGTGGTCTTGGCCCAGGCCCATAGGAAGATGTAGGCACATTAAAGTATGATTTAGGAAGAGTTCATACACCCAATTCCAAACTGTGGTCCTGGCTTGGCTGCCCTGGCAAGGCATCCTGGCAATGCTGGAGACCTAGTACCTGCTTTTATATTTCTTCAGGCACCTCTGCTTTTACTCCGCATGTTCCCAAGACAGCATGGGCAGTGGCAGGCACAAGCCTGACTGGCATCTCGACCATGAGGGCCCCAGCCCACAGAGGAGGGCTGTCTTAAAGCAGCAGCACTGCTTCCATGGTCCTGCTCCAGATTCAACAGGCCAGAGAGTGAGTGTAATAGTTCGACAGTGACCCAGCACTCAGCCAGGAGGCAGAGACCTGGTTTCTCATTTCTGATCTATGGTCAGTTTGTCTTAGCCTGCACTTCATATATAGAAAGCTTTGGATAAGTGACGCTCTGCATGCTATCACAGTTCTTTAATCTTCCTAAGTGGTAAGTTCTCAACCATAAAACATCATACAGAGCCTGAAAACACTGTGCATGAAATGCTGGCTCCAAGGAAATCAATGAGAATTTTCCTACTTGACAACACCGGAGCCAAGACCCAAAACTGTCATCAACCTTTCTAGCTGTACTTTGAGGCTTTGAAGGATCCAGACTCTTTCAGGGCATGGCTATACATTAAATTCAATCTTCCTGAATTAAAATGCTATGAATTAAAATTTCCTGTACTAGACATAGTGACTCCACAACATATTGGCCTTGCCCGGGAGCCGCAGTAACCCACATGGATGTTGTAAAGTCAGAATGACCTAATTCTGGGTGAGGTGGAATGAGATGATGTGAGGACACAGAGCCAAGGTTTGTTCTCCTTCATGACAAACTTACCTTTCAGTGCGTTGGCTTGGGCATGGTAATTTGCTCGGCTAAATACAAAGAGACCTCTGATGTGAATCAGCAGCCTTTAAAAAGAAACATTGGCCATGACCATGAGCAAACCTTCCCTATCACAAAATGATCACGACCTCATCAGGTCCCCAATTCTGAGTTATTTTCCTGCTACTCTGTTGGTGATGCCCAGGGCTGACGTTAACACACTAAGATTACTTTTGGGGTTTGTCTTGTTTAAAAAGACCTGAACATATGAATTTGACTTTGCTTCTTTTTGTTGGCTAGGCAGACTCTGCAAAGCAGATCTGTGCGTGCTGCTAGCCACCGTGGCCTGATGGAGCCATAAAGCAATTCATTCTCTCTCCATCACTTTTCACTCCATAACATCTTCCCTGGCCTCCCCACAGAAGCAGCAGAGAGATGTCAGAGCTGTACCACTTTGTTATGAAGCTTGCTGTCAAACTTGGCAGTGGTTGCAAGCTACTTTCCACCTTTCTCACCAGCAAAGTTTGTGGGTAGAAGTTGTCAGCGCTGGCTACTCCTTTCAGCCTTCAGAAAAAGGGAAGCAGCACAGCTATGGTGAAGCAGCCAACACAGCATGGTTCCTAAAGAAGCCCAGCTGACAGGAGAGGGAAATCCCAGACGGAAATACAGAAGGAAGAGCTGTTGCGGGAGGTTACACAAGCTTCATAGTTCATGTTCTCCCTAGGTCCTCAGGAACTACAATGTTTGGAGTCCATACCTCTGGGAGGCCACAGATTTCTTCCCTTTGAGGCGAGCATGTGGCACCCGCTCGGTAGTTTCCTGCTCTCATGGATCTTTCCACAGGTGAGGAGCCTGAGGGCCCATGTGAAAGCACGAGCAGATTAGTTCTGTCAAAACAGTGATCCTGTTTTTGTGCCAGTAGGGAAAAAAAGGAGGGAACAGGGAAAGCATAAAACAGAGTGTATGATATATAGAAGAAAAACTGTTTTTTAATAGAATCTTTTCAAAGTTTTCCATAAAACTTCGGTCGCTTGCAGTGCAAGTTTTGGAATGCAGTTTCCTCATCCCCTCAGGATGGTCTGTGTTTTATTATGTTAGTAAGGAAGCCCAGCTTACTCCTAGCAGAGCTACTGTACGAAACATTTCGATCTCAAGCCAATGTGGCAGGAGTAAAAGCCCCTGACTGATTAATTTTCAGCCACTATTTTGGGGCCAGTAATTTAACGCAATGTTTATCATGTGTAGAAGAAATTTTTATTACCAAGCAATAAGTAAATCAAAAAGGATCACATCGTAATGAATGAGAGGATATGCACCTAAATGTTACCCACATGATCAATAGATTTCAGCTGAGATACCTAACCAGAATGAGCAAAGGAATGTATCAGAAGAGGGGAGGAGGTGTAGGTCATGAATCAAGGGA
Organism: Penelope pileata; assembly: GCA_013396635.1. Taxonomy (NCBI): domain Eukaryota; kingdom Metazoa; phylum Chordata; class Aves; order Galliformes; family Cracidae; genus Penelope; species Penelope pileata. Next base: position 1,374,419 of record WBMW01000581.1, read on the forward strand.
GATGAACTGAGTAATGAGAAAACACTAGAAGCTCTTCCTTCCATCCCTCCCTCCTTCCTTCCTTCCTTCCTCCTTCCCTCTTCCATTTCAGTAATGCAGGCCATCTGACTATTTGGAATTCCTGTGCTGAAAGAAGGGGAATAACTGCAATACCAGCGTTCAACGAAAAAAAAGGTGGGGATTTGGATGAGAGGCAGCACCAGAAGTCTGTCCCAGGGGAGCATGCAAGGGTGTGGAAGATGCTATTACACATATCAGTAGGAATTCTTACAGTTCAGAGACATTAGAGAGGCAGAATGAAAGCAATACCTACCAAAACAAAACCAGATAAAGAATTAGATACTTCGGTGGCATCATACATGTCTAAAGAACCTGTACATACCTTACATGTTTTATCAGTTCTGTGTATAAAAAGTAGCTATGGTCTCCAGGGTTGCCATTTAGAAGATTTAATGAGCACTGCCAAATTGCTACACACTTGAAAATGAGGGGAAATGTCTGTGTCTTTAATATACAATTCAAACTGCAATGTAGCCAGAGTCAGGTCTTCTCAAGGTGTCTCATGTCTAGATTTAACCTTCCTGGGCAGAGACTGTGCCTTCTGATTTGATTCATGATAAATTCTGCAGAAAGTGCTACAGACAGTGATGTGGTTTCTCCTTGCTCTCTGAAGTTATTTCTCTGGGTGTAGTCAGCTTTGAGACCCCGCTTTCTCTAAATTTCTCCCAGAGGTATGTGGCCAGGACTCATTCCTCTGAGCTGCGACACAGTGGTTCTTGAACATGTTGTAACTATTCTTGTGTATCTATTCTTCAAAATAGTGCAGAACAAACACTTCAGTGTATGTGTGTGTGTGTGTGACTTTGTGTATATGTGTATACAGATGTGATAATTTTCTATTTCTAGGTCAGTAATGTAATAGGCTATGTGTTGCACTTCAGGTTAGACAAAGACCATGTTTACCCAGTCGCCCTTCTTGTGTTGCATTTGATATTTTTCCATTTGCTAAAATAACAACACAACGAGAGGATCATAAATTTTAACACTGGTTCCCTCACCAAATAGGTTGATGAAATCATATAGGATCCCCATGGAGATTTGCACATCTTCAGCACACTCCACACGGATGTCAACTGTTGTCAGACCGTACCTCTATAAGTAAAGAATGGAACCATATATGCGTATAGAATTTCTTCATATCTTAACATCTTCTTAGAGAGATTATGTGATTATGAATGTCAAACCCAGTGGTTCTTTGAGATCTCTTTATGTAACAGTAGCAGCAGCCATGGAAAGAAAAAATCAGGAGGCAACGAAGTTCTTGATCCCATCTGGGCAAAAAGTACAAAGGGAATCATCACGTCTGCATAAAGAGAGTGATGGTGATGGAATATTAACAGAAGAGGCAGAGTCCCCAGAGTCAAACATTGTGGGAATGAGTAGAAGCCACAGAAGGAAATGGAGGCTAAGGAGAAAGGCCCAGAGTAAATATCTGCAGATGCTGTCGTTTGCAATGGGGGCTGAACCAACAAGGATATAGTCGCACACTCACATAGCACCTACTAGCCTTGGAAAAGAAAGGAAAGAAACAGCCTCACCAGTGGTGGAATATTCTTTTTAAGATCAAAAGTCAAGCAGCAATAAAATCTGTGTCAAAAAGCATAGACGGAGGAGGTTATGCATGCTCACTTGTGAACATCTGCACAGAGAAGCTGCTTAAGTAACTATGCAACAGCATGGAAGAAACATCTGCAGCGTGTAGACCACCAGCTGTGCAGTAATAATACTTTGAATATCCAGAGCGCCTTTCATCTGAATACTGCAAAGCATTTTCCAAACAAATTAAGCTTCACAACACCACTGCGAGCTTCTTATTTAATGGTAGGATTATTTCATCCTGCACCAAAATGCTGTTGCCGCCAGAATGAAAAGTAACACCTGTTTATCATCTCACAGAAATGTACAATTTTCATGACGGGAAGTGACAAAAAGGCAGTAATTTAAGTTAAAGTGCAGGAAGACTCGAGGTGGTCAGAATTAAATGTTTAGAAATGAAAACAGAGTACTGCCTCCCTTCTTATGCAAAATGTAACATCAATTTTTATGTCCACATGCTGTTACTCTTTGGTCTTTATTTCATATTGGGAAGAGAACACTTCCTTGGTTATGTGCTTGTAGGGGTGTCTACAGATGTGCTCAGAAGTACAGAGCATACCTTTCTTGGTTGTGTACACTCAATAAAATGTATTGCTGTGCATTGCAAATAGCTTTCCTTTGTACTCCTTCAGATCTGTTTTTATAAGGCATCTTGATGATTATACTGGAGCACTGGCAGCACGCCATCTAGTAAGTCCTAAAACAAACTTCTTGCTGTGTGTGCTTTCAGCCCCACAGGGTACTCCGTGCAGGCAGTTCTATCCTGACTCTGCTGGGCTTGCGAGATCTGACTGTACATTTCTCAAGAGCAAGCAGAAAGGCTGGAGAACATGACACCTGCAGATAGGAAATATTATAAACACCCCATTATGTTTTCCTCTCTCTGCTTAATACATCCACTTTTCAATCTCATTGAAATGCTAGTGGAGGAAGCAGTTTGATGAGCAAGTTAGAGCAGCGAAGTAGACTAGTTCATTATCATATGAAGTTCTGTACTGGCAGAACAACGTCTAAAACTATATGGGAGAAGCCATTTCAAATTCTCCCAAGTCAAAGAAACATACATCTTTAAAATGTAAAATGACCTTCTGATCTATGCTTGACACTAGCACCCTAGGATCATAACCTGCAAGGAAGGCTGTTTGCTGTAATAGTTAAATAAAAAAAGTACCTTGGATTTGCAAATGGCTGATTGAATTTTTAAGACATTGTTAAGGGTATTTGGATATTAAGCAAAAAGCTCTAGCTTTGTCTAAAAAGCATATTTCATAAATGACTACACTGACCATGTCTCAGCTGGTTTCAGCTGGGCATGTGGTGGTTAACCTCAGACCAGCTTCTCCCTTCTTCTGAGAAGTTGGTTATAGGAGGACACTGCCTGGCTTGAGAAAAGAAGGCTCTTTCATGGTTAAGATTTTCCAATAACACTCGGTGTTGGTATAACTCTGTCCCTGTTGAAGCCCAGGGTGATTTTTTTTTTTGTCTGTAATGCCAGGTAAGGTTGGCCAGCACCAGCTGCTTTTGACGTCTCATCCTACACAACTAGCTCTCAAAAAGTTCTCTCATACTTACATACTGACTTTTCTCCAAAACGAGCTGTTTCTTTTCTCCATGGATGCAACTGAACACCTGTGCCAAGTTACTTACTATCCCGCCAGGACTGACTACTTTATTTCAAATAAACCATAAAATGGCATGAACTACTTGGGGAGAATTAAATGTTCCCTTTCAGTATATCCCTTCATTAGTTTTTTCTCTTGTATGCTGGTTTTGTATGTTTGTTTTATATATGACTTTCATTAGCCAGATTTCAAAACAGTGAATAGGAAGACTAAGTCTTAAAAGATATCCTTTTCAGTTCTATCATATATAGCACAAGCAGTTATATATTTCTTGATACATGATCCCAACCTGCCAGCAGCCTCGCCAACTCAGGACATCAGTACGAAAGTACTAGAGACTTTGAAAGGTTTCTGTCCTTTGGAATATTAACATTTCTTACTGACATCTATTCCATTTTGGTTCTCTGAGACCATAACATTTGAATTTTATTTTGTGTTTCAGTCTGGATAAAACTCAGAACTCAGAGGGTAACAAAGCTGAGTCCTAAGCCACACACTCACCAGTTGAAATGATAGCATTGCATTGTTTCCACAAGACAAGGAGAACCAAAATCTTCAATTCCAGACCCTACATCTGTTCCAATTTAGTAACAAACTAAACTCATTCTCCATCCCCCATAAGCATATCCACACATACGCACAATGGAACACTCAGTTTTAAGGACATTTGCCTCTGGATCTGGATCCATGTTGGGCCATTGCTAGATTCCAGACACAACTATAAATCAGTCCAGTTTCACTAGAAAGAACAGAGAATCACAGAGAGCTCCAGGCAAGGATCTCTACCCAGCTTTCCTAACCCCAAATCTGGCTCTGCCATAAAACATTACATTTGTTTTCAGCAGTGGAATAATATCACTTATATTCGTAGTCTCACCAGAAACAATTTATGAGATGTTTCCCCTAATCCTCCTACATCTGGTCCTTCACAAAGCTTGCTTCTATCTTCAGAAATAGCATGAAAACCATGTCCTTTCCTAACTCCGCTTTGAACCGTCTATTTTAGAAATACAGTGGCAAGAAGAACAAGAACTGCTGAGAAGGTCATCAAGGCAGAGCCTCTGCTACAGGAACACTGGAGACCAGGAGCCTGCCTGACCTCATGACCAGACTCAGTTCCCTGCTACCTGAGTTCAGCTCTTCTCCCTTCTCTTTCTGTTCAAATAGAGTCTGAAATTTAAGGAAAACAGAAATACAATGCTAAAATGCTCCAAAGACTGCAAATTGTGAGGCGAGGAGGGGGCTGGTCACCCACTTACGCATCTGTTTTGCACCATGAACTATTTGAGGGTAACAGCCAACACACTTGGTGTTTTTAACGCTCATCAGAAGCTGCAGTGATAGCAAGCAGCCCTGAATGCCTGAGATCAGCATGTGAGCTTCAGAAGCGTTCAATTTTCCCATGGTCCATTTTCAGACTTTATTTCACACTCAAGTACACGGGCAATTTGAAGTCCTGAAAGTCAATGCATAGCACAAGTCAATGCAGCGTAAAAAAATTTGTAGCCCCAAAAAATAACTACGTTCATGTGCTGATACATCAAGGCTTTTTAAAGTCAAAGTCACTTGAAATGCCATTTTCCCCTTTATGTTTCCTGCTAAGTTCATCCAGTTTGTGTCCGATTTAACTTGTGAAATATCATAAATATCATATTTACAAAGCACTGGCAGGCCGAGAGCCTTGGCATCAAAATCTCCTACTTAACAAGAAAAGAAGTGAAGTGATGTTGACAATGATCCCACTGCACAGGTGGGGAAAGACTCCCAGCATCTTTATGTCGCTTCTGCTGAGGATGCTGCCTGGTAAGTTGCTAATTATTTATGTAAATATCTAATAACAGGGAATCTAATCACCATTTCATTTAATGCAATTTGCATACTGCTCACTGAATGGGAACAGCTTTCCGCACCAGGCTTGATTCAAGTTAGAGGCAGTTGTAAAATTATTTGCATTGATGATTAGACCTCACATCTGTGGGGACAAAAGAGATAAATGATGCCAAGCCCTAATTTCTTCTTCATAAGCTGAAAGCAATGGGCAGATCCAACCAAGGAAGCCCTATCTTCCCCTCAGGAGCTGGTTACAGGGAGGCACAGGAATAGTGATATCGTGGCAAAGTGATTTCTCCCACATCACATGCAAGTCATTTCTTCAGCAGAGACAGAACTGGCTGTGCCACCATCTTCCTTCCTTCCGTCATTCTGCCTTACCAGGCATTTCATTGCTACAGGAACACACAGCTCAGACCATCTCTGTGTGATAGCCAGAGCCTCTCTTATTTTTTAATTTTACTTGCAGTGCATTCCTGAGGATGAACAAAATGTACAGATCACACCCTGTGACCACAGAGTGATATCTAAATCATGTTTCTGGGATGCACATGCTTCCTAGGGTTTCCTCTGATGCGGCGTGGAGCACCGCAGACACGTGCTATCCGGCCTCTCCAAATCGCAGCCCCCTGCAAGGACATGCCTAGCACACAGCCTCCTGCATCCGACTTCCAAGAGCAGCGGGGAACATACGCAGCTGGGGAAGATGTCCCTGCCTCGTCACTATCAGCATATTACTTATCTGGTATTTTCCAGATTCTGTAGACATACGCTGTCCTGGCCTAATGTCCTGGCTACACCATTTCAGATTAATCAGGGCTGAGCTATCCAGCTCAGAAATGGGGTCATGAGGGGTAACATTCAAAATGGAGTGTTTGTCTTGACAACAGAAGAAACAAGTGCTTCCCCATACTATAATCTGAAATAACACAACAGCAATTTTCCAATAAATTTGTAAAAATCTGTTAAATTAACTAGACACCATCAGTCATGATGACAATCCCAGTATGTTTTTTTTTCCCGTTTTCTCTGCAATCAAGAGACCCAGAGAGATTTTTCCATTCATTACACAAATGGGGAAATGTGAGGTTAAAGGCGGAAAAGAAGAGCTTGGCTAGGAGCAATTCTTCTTTACTGTTATAATTATCTATGATTGTTATTATTGTTGTACCATCAAAAGAAATAGCTCTATTGTTTTATGCAGCAGAAGTTGCAGCCCTGTGATTCATTGCATGCAGTTGTACAGCACTCTAGGCTAGGCTTAAAATACGCTTCTCTATTAATCCTGAAAGGAGATATGAACCTGCACATACAATTTCCTGGGGTGGCCTCAAGCAAATCATCTCAGCTGCAGTGAGACAGATGAAAATTGTGCCATTACAGTCTGACCCTGAGCTGATGCAAAGGGAAGGAGAGCTATACAAATTGCCAGGCTTGCGCTGAGAGCACGAAGAGAAAGCCCTTCTTTCAAGCCCTGGAGCCCGTAACAGCCAATATTATGCGGTCCTTGCTCTCTCCTCACATCCTGCAACACAAATGGACAGTCCCTATTAAGACATCCACCTAATCAGCAACAGTTAAAACAAACTTCTCCATCTAGACATCTCATTGCATTGTCAGTCACACTTGCTATCTTATCTCCAGGGAATTTCCAACCACATTTTATTCTGGTTGGAGTGCAAATCCTACCACATTAAGGAAACACCTCTGGCCCCTGGAGCAGCCCTTTTCCCAGAAAACCACGTAGGAAAATTCATGGCACTCTAAAAGACCACATGGTGGAACTGAACCTTTTAATTCTGTATCCACTTTTATTACTGTTTCCAGCCATCACAGGAATCACACAGCGTGCAAGTCAGAAAATGCAGACACCAGAGATCAGCTAAGTGGTAATGTCTCTCACTTGTGAGGTGCAAGCACTCAAGCTGCTCGTCCTCAGCACTCAACTCTCTCCCCATCTCATTGAGACTGAAATCTGGCCTGACCTCAATACTGCAATCATCGAACTGAAAAAATGTGCCAGTTCTAACTTCTACAGCCTGCATTTCCAGCTTCCCTTCCTTAGAACATGCTCCCCAGCAATGCTGCCATGAGTGCTGTGGAGAATGTGGACATTCGTAAAGCTGTTGGGATCACTGGAGACCTAAACCCAGCACAGCAAGCCCCTTCAGAACCACATGTCTGCTCTCTGCCCACTAGCTGGGCAATGAGGACAAAATAAAAATCCCAGTGCCGAGCCAATGGATAAGCCGCCAGGAAATTTCAAACTGCTCCAGGCATGACGGCCAACGGAAACCATGATGTAAAGTTCAGAAGAAGGTCACTGCTTCAGAATCTCTTTCTAAAGAGAGATTTTGTTATGGTTTTCCTTTTGCATGCATGCAACAACAGAGCTAGAGTACCAGAGACAGACAGAGAAGGGTGGATGTAAAAAAGAGATCCAAAACAAATTTTCAAGTACTTTTTGCCTGGGTGGTTCAGGCACATATTTTCAGCCTTTGGTACAATTTGTGCATCTGAACACTTTTACACTGTTGGGCATGAAAGTAGCTTAAGAATCTGCCCGTGTTCTGCACAGCTGATAATCCACTTGCACTGTAAGGCTGAAGGAGCTGGACAGACAACCTGGAACTGCCTGACAACCACCTGGAGGGATCATTCTGAACTTGGAGGCTTTATCTTGCACACCCACATTTTAAGGCTTTGACCGAGGTATCCCTGGGCTGGGGATACTCTGTGATGCATGGCAGAGCTGGGACCAAGCCTCAGACTCACTCATGCATCCATCTCCAAAAGACCAGCCACCTCACGAAGGCCTTATCAAAAAAAAGTTATCATTCATAAAAAGCTTTGGAGATTCAAAATTAAAGTCTTGGCAATCTGGAGACAAGGGATTGCTTCCTTGCAATGGAAGTCCTGTCCTCTCCTGTCTCTAACTGGGCTATAGCTGACTATATGACCACATTGCTTGCAGGTTTTCTATTTAGTGTCGTAACAGCACAGAGAAGTATTACATTAAAGTGGGTACTTTTCTCCTTCATTAGGACTGGATCACCTTTGTATTAACAAGAAAAAAAAACAATCCTGGGTTTTCTGCCAGAAACTGTATGTTCTGCTTTGACTAAGGTCCTCGAGGAGTTCTGCACAAGCTAAGAAAGTAGATTTAAGGTATTTTGTCTTGTGCAATTTGGATGTAGACTTAGGTTTTTCGGAAGTAAAATAGAAATATGACACCAGTTCAGCCCCAGTTGTTTTCCTCTCTCCTCATGCTGTGTTTCATGGCAGCTTTCCATATTTGAAGGCTATCCCACATGGAAGCTCATCTCTTACAACAACCCGCAATCATTTATGCGACTATCCGCATTAAGTCCACGTAAGTACTGTGTGGAATCACAATGACAGAACACAGGTTCAGAGATGATCCCAACAACCATCATGGCTGCACTGCTGAGAGAGCTGTCAGTCTGAAGGTCACCTCTAATCCTACTGACTGTCCATACATAATCTGCTAACTGGCTGCTAAGGAGTTCTTGCTAGGCTGTCAAAATATTTGCCTACAATCCGTTGTGGACCCTGCCCGGACCTATATTTCTCATGAGGTGATCACTTGAAACTTCTCTAAAGTACAGAGCAAAAACACGACTGAATGTTTTGATAAAAATCAGCTTGCAGCAAAAACCCAGGAGGAGAGACCAGAACATCTTCTCTCCTTCATGTCCACCATGTGAGCACCTCCAATGTGGAATCCTCTGATAAAGAATTAAATAAATGGTTTGCGGGTAGGAAATGACAAAGGACAATTAAAATTACATTCAACTTTCTCATTGCTTTTCTCTGGTGTTTTCTGCAACACAAATGTCAGAATATTAATATGTTTACTGTGAACAGATGAAATGATAACCACAATTGCTTCCCAAGGAACATTCAGTACAGCAGCACCGCAAGTCCCCCTCTTCCACCACAGCATTTTTCCACGGCATCCCCTGGCGACTGCCACAACTGAGAACACCAGCATGGAGTTCTCAAAGCATAAGGCATTCTTCCTGGGCCCTGAGAACCAGGCCTGCTAGTGGTATGGGAGACCATGAGACACATCATGCAACCATGGGCTACAATGCACCCTGTGCCACCAAGGACAAAACTCTTGCTTCTCTGTTCAAATCAGTATTAAACTCATGATGCTATTCCCAATCTAAAAATATTACATTGGGAGGAGAAGCAGGTCAACAGATTAGCCACAGAAATGTTCCATACTGATGCTGAACTACACGGCTGTGACCTTACCAGGCATGCACAAAAGCTCATGCAAGGGTTTTCACTGAAGCCAATCAGCAAGTATTCAGCCAAGTGGCTGCCAGTCGCTGCAGATAAAATGCTTATCACATTGCAGTCTGGCCCACTCTACATTACGAACATTCAAGTGAGAAAGTGAGTGATTTGTTTGGGCTATTTTCATTTTTGGGACATGACTTTGACCTCAGCCATTTGTCTGAGCTGATCCTTTTTCTGAGTGACTATCAAACTTCTCACAATGGAGGGAGGAAGATCTCCTCCTAGGCATAGCAGGAGCTTAGGATGTGTCAGATAAATGCATCAAAGAGGAGATTATTCCTGAATTCTAAAAACCCACTGGAAATATATATGACAGCCCCAAGGCAGTCTGACACTAGCATCCTTCAGCTGGGGTTGTTAGACAAACAGCTCATATTTTACTTAGAGTGAAAAAATCACACACTCTATGGTTCTCTGACACTCTTTAATCTTAACACAGCTGCAAGCTTCTTTCAACAGAGAAACCTTCTGGGTGAATGTGACCTTTGGATAAATCCTTGCACGTTCTCTGTGGTGGTATTTATTGTTACAGTCAGGCTAATGATTCACTTTGTGAACAACCCTGGGAGGGACTGCATTTTCCAGCAGCCCCACAGACCTGTAAATATGTTCCTTCGTCACTGTTGCACCTGTACTGCAAAAGGGGAAAATAAAGGGTCAAAGGAAAATAAGGTATTCTTTTGTACCTTCTGTTGGGTTACTGCACAGTCTGATGATCTGGAGCAGAGAGACAACATCCATATTTGCAAGATACATTGAGGAACACTACAAAATTTTTGAAGTTGAGGCAACTCGCTTCTGGAATACTCTGTAAGAAGTTATCACTCTTTTCTGGGAACACCAGCTACCAGGGCATGATGTGTTTCCCTGAGCAAAAAGAACAAGTAAAGCATCTGTGCTCTTGCAGAACATTCCTGTTCAAAGCTGGCAGTGGACGCTACAAGAGAGGAGGACAAACCAATACAAGCCTTGAAAACCACACCATGAATCTCTTTGCCAGCTTTCAGCAATACCATTACTCTTCAGCTAAAGCTGGTTCTCTTGCAGTTGACACTCAATATCACAAAAAAAAAAAAAAGTTTCTGTTCCTATTGCACATAAGAAAAATAATCCTCTCCTGGTCATTTCACACAACTCACAACACAATCCTTTTGCTGAGCCACCAAGAAGCCTGAATTCAGTCTGACCATGTAATTTGACAGGCTCCAGGCTGCCAAGGAAGGGAGGTGTCAAAAACTACTGCTCCTGCTCTAACTATTGAATGAGTTATTGGGCTACTTCATGAAATACAATTCTGTCTAGAGCCCTGAGAGCTGCACTAACCTCACTCTCACCACTTGACAAAAGATGGATCAAAGAGCTGGTTCATGTCAAACTGGAGGGCTTTCTCACATCTGAAAAAAAGCGGACTTCAGAATTTTATTAGTACCTTAAGCTTAAAAATGAAGGATGCTGCCAGCCTCAAGCCAGCATCTGCAGGAGATTAATTTCGTCAAGACTGAAAAAAATAGCAGTGTTCAGATGTTTAGTAATGTATATAATTCAGGCAAAAGTCAGAAGCGGGCAAAATACATATGCTGTATATGTAGGAGTGATAGTCACGTAATATGCTGGTTTATGAGATCAGGCTCTGATCTCTGACTTTCCTGGCTCAAACTCTCTTGTGTTCAGGCACCTGATGTTTTTAAATGATAAAACTTCTAATACAAAAGCAAGAGCAGTTGTGACTTGGAATCCGAGTTCAGCTGTGTTTTCTTGCTTCCCAGCATGGAGGAATCTGTCACAAAGTGTCCAAATTGTTTGCAGTGATGGAGACATAGTCAAGAACCAGAGAGATACAGGGATCATACCAACCAAGGACTTCAGCAAACTGTCACAGCCTGAGATAGAAACATAACAGTAGGACCATAAGATCTGCCAATTACTGCTGTTCATATTGTACCCACTCAGCACTCCCTCCCTTAGGCTACCAATCTAGCATTTTTTCATGCACTCTACATAACCCCAACAATTCTGTTTCAAAGGGGTATAGCCACAATTAAAAGGCTCTTTAAAGCAACACTGTGATGCTATATTCTATAAAGCATTATAACAAGCATTATAACAAAGTTACTCATAAAGTTTGTTTGAAAGTCAGAGAAACAAGTTCCTATCTTGTAAAAGGCTGCTATTGGATGTCTATACCATGCAAACTTCTGTTTTCAGTCAGCATCCAGGCTTACTAGACTTTAGGGGAAAAATCAAGCTTAGTTTCCCCTTAGTCAATATTGGTTCTCAAGTCAATAAATCATAATATTGACCACAACAGAAACCAGTAACTGTTTAATATTTTCTTCTGGGTTTTAATTATAAACACCGAGGAAATTTGACTTCCTAGTCATACGGAAAAGCTTTTAAGCATTATGCATAGACCACTGTCTATCAGGCTCATCATGGTTATGGAACTAAAACATATTCCACCAACAACTCTTTGAGCATGTACATGGGGTCTTTAACTCTGGGTACGACTTTGAATCCAGTGTCTGCATCTGCTCCAAGGATAGTGAGGACAGCGAAGATAATAAATAGTGTCTTTTTATGTTGCAAGAGTTATTCATTCCAGTCCCATAGTTAAATTTCTTCTGCTCATATAAAACTGCAGCTTCCAAATACAGGGAATGTTGAGAGAAATCTCTGTGCTATTCCGTAACTAGAAAGTACTCCGGGCCAAGTACTTTATCATTTGGAAAGAAAGCATATGAATAGCACTGAGAGACAAAGAGAAATAAAAGAGACAGGTGAAGGAAAGTCTCCGGACTACGAGACAGCACAGTTTGTATGCAGCTGATAAGAGAATCACGTAAAGTGAATTCCTAGCCTCAAAAACCAGATGGGAATCCTGGCCAGACACAGCCTGGCTACCTCGTAACACAGGCTGCAACTATGGAATGGATTATGTCAGCTTAGATAGCAGTCTAGAGATCTTGGGAGAGAGTACGGTCTTATGAGATGATACCCTGCCAGAGAAGGTTGTCTTCTCGTTGCCTCTGTGCCACTGTGTTTTCTGTAATCTAGCCAAGTCATGCAAAGCATATTTTTCACAGGTGGGTGCTATCTGCATTTCTCATGTGCAGGGGATGGATGGAACACCAGCGTGAAAAGACTTTCTAGAGATCTAAGTAACCAGAGAGATAAACCATCCAGAAATTAGTGTAGGTGAGTACAATGAGAGCTGGAAGATGAACCAAATGGCATGTTATTAATGGGCTGAAATGTTTCTGTACTGTATTTCAATTTTGTGCTCGTGGGCTTTTTTGTTTTTTTTTTTAATCAGAGATGTGGTGTTAGTGGTTGCAGTGAAGATCTTGGCCTTCTGTGAACTGAAGAATCACAATACAAATGGCAGGAACTGCATACTTCAGATGCTGACTAAACACAGCCAAAATAATAATAGGGTCTGACGGCATGTTTACAACTTCATGTTTACAACTTTTCTCTGATAATGATATGACCTTCAATCCCTTCAACTAATATCTTGGTGATCCTTCACCATATCATCAGCAAGTTGCCACTGCCTTTAGAAACAAGGCCAAGAAATGTATCGCTCATGCCATGTAGTCTATTAGCCCTTTTTGAGAATGTTTTGTACACCCACAGCAAATTTGTTAATCACTGAAAGTTCCTGTCAGCCTTTGAGGACATCTGTGATCTATGTCATCACCTTGCCATGACGAAAAATATCCCTCCTCACAGTATGTGATTTTTTACATGAAGGGTGGGCTGACAAATCAGTATAACAGAGAAGAACCACACAGACAGGTAGAACAACAGAATGGGCTTTCAAACCTCAGCACAGTCCTTGATTTTAGAGAACAGAGTATGCTTTTTTATTGTCTGTTGACACCACCTGGTCCAAAAGTAAGCCTTCTTTAGTCCATGCCTCAGTCTGTTATGAAATTTTGACCTTTTATTAGGTTTTCACCTGCTAAAGACATATTACTGCATGCAGTATTATCAGGCTGTCATTTAGCTGGGCCTTAAAAGAGCAGAGAAGATCTAGCTCCCTGAAGAGTAGCAATGCCTTCTTCTGAAAGTTTTAGAAGAGTGTGCACTTTGACCAGAATACAACAATACACTTTTTGTGCATGTGAAACCTCTTAAATACCATCAGAAGGACTTGAGCTTCAGGCACAGAACCAGGCACTTTCACATTTTAATCTCAAATCTACCCTTGGCTTCCTGCACAGCAAAGGGCTCTTTCTTCATTTCAACAACTTTAAACCAAGGTGCAGTGAGAATTAAATGTTTACACTGCAATTTGAAAATGTAAAGTGCTAAGAAGGAGCACTTAGGAAATGAACTTTGTAAACTTTTTCCTTGCTTCCATGGTATCCGCCATCCTCAACAGCCTCTTACTTCATGTACTCATAGAGTACATAACCTTAAGCACTCACTCTCTGTAAACTACATACCTCACTTGAGAGCCGATGTACAAAAATCAGCTGTCTGAATACCTTAACGCTTACAACAGCTTCCTCTGGACTGATCATAAGAGAAATGACTTGTTATTAATTTTCACATGCTGAATTTATTTCAGCTTTTATGTTTCAGGAATATTATATAAACAGAATGTTAGTTATAGGAGTACCCAGGAATGCAAGAAAACATATGGCTCCAACTCCCTTCAGTATTTCCAGCACATTTCCCACCAATTGTAATTTCAACTGGCTTAAGTGGGGGAGACAGGGAGAGACTTAAAAGCTTTCATCCTTTTTATATCATGATAAAGATGTGAAATCACTGCACCTGCTGTCACATACACAGAGCCCTTCATTTGGGTGCAAACAGATCCTTCTCGCTCCCTTTGAATGAGAAAGGGATTTTTTTACAGTATATTTCAGAACCAGTCGCATTTTAGTTCCTCCCCTGCTCCAGGATGGCACAGGCAAGCTCTAGTCCTGAGCCCTCTCCCCATGTTAGCACAAGACTATGCCCGCTCTGACAAGTCCATCAGAGGCACAGATAATTATGAGAGCTGAGCCATGCATGCACGTTTCTAAGTGGCATCTCGCTAGTTTAAAGGGTGAGTGAACCTGAAATAAATACATGTACATGCAGTTTGTACTGTGCAGTTCACCAGAATATTAGCTATTCTGATGGTAAATACTTGAGATGGGTAAATACATATGCCTGTATAAGCACAAGTGCCTCCACCCATTCTTATTTCCTACAAGTCTGTCCTTCACTCCACTGCTGCAATGTTGTTGAGTACAATAACCCTCCGGTGTTAAGATTTGGGCGTTCCAAGACCTCATCAGCACCGGCTCTGTGTGTGCAGTTAAACAGGGCTGTGTCTGCCTCTCATCGTGTTCCTGGTCTCTCACACTTGATCTGCACCTGCTCTTGCTCTTGGTGCTCTGCCATCAAGAGAGCCAACGTTTTGCAGGTGGAATGGCAGCAGCAGAGGCCTTCTGAAAGAACTTGTGCAGTGCTTGTTTGTAAGGCTGAGTAAGCCACTAGCAATGTGAGGTGCTGATGCCTTCATTTACTGCAAAGGCTGAAGAACAAATGAGGCCTGAGCAGTTTAACAGAAGTTAACTGTTTTACATGCTAGTATTATGCATGCTTGAGAGAGCAAATATGGAATACAGGACCTTCACACACCTAGCAACACAGTGAGGCAATTCAAGAGGCAATGGGCACAAACTGGAACACGTGAACTCCAGGCAGCACTTCTGTGCTGTGAGGGTGATAGAGCACTGGCACAGGCTGCCCAGAGGCTGTGGGGTCTCCTCCTTGGAGAACCCCTTGGAAACCGCTTGGACATGGGCCTAGAGCAGGGGTTGGACCAAATGGACCCAGAGGGCCCTGCCCACCTCAGCCATTCTGCGATTCTGAGCCCTAACAGGGAGGGACAGAGCGATCTTCACTACAGATTGTTCTTGCGGTACATGGCTACCAAAAAGCTCACAACATGCAAAGATCCCCAGTGATCTCTAAGACTGGGATCAGATTTCCTGGATGCACAGTGAGATTTAGGAAACAACAGCAAAGCTGAAGGAAAAATCTTCAGCAGCTGAAAACAAGCACCACAGAGCTTTCAGTTCACTCTAGTCTATGTAAAGCCTCGAGAACAACCCCTCACAAGAGGCAGGTCAGCTCTCCACCACAGCAAAAGCAGGCACAATAAGCTGCTCCGGGCTGTCAAAACCTTCCTAAGGCAAATTTCTACAGAAATTTTTTTTGTGCTGGTCACAGCTCACGTCCTGCTTTGTCTGGTTATCCTGCCAGAAGCATAAATGAACTCATAAGAATAACAGGAGGATTAGGTTAAGCTTATTTTTAAAACATTTCCCACAAATTCATCTCATTTGCCTGCTTATAAACACCCTCGTTCATCTTTGCTGTGTGTCTAATTAGGCAGGACATACTGCAGGTGGCTTAAAATAGGAGCTGAAATATAGTAGCTTCGCAGTTATGCATGTTAAAGGAAAGGTAATTAAAATTTCATGCTATGAGATGTAAACCGATCATCTCAGGGGCCTGAGAGGGATTTCTCCACCATATATGACATGGCACGGTTGGCCAGCTACAATATGGGTGGGCTTCCTCTCCCTTGCAACAATTATTAGCTTCTGCCCAAGGCAGAATATGAGATGTGATGGGTCGGTTTCCTGAATTATTTATTCATGGAAATAGCATCTTTAGAAATTATTTAAAATCAATAACTGCAATAAATTAAAACATAAAAAGATAAAATTAAATAAAAAACAACTAGCAAAGAAAGCCTTGATGTGAACATGTCTTTGTAGCAAATTAAAATCAGATCAAACAGAGGTCTTAGACTCTGTAACAGTAGTATTTAAAATTCTGCAGTATCCGAGAGAGGTACAAAGTGATTTCCTCTAATGATGCTGACAACTTTTCTAAGCAGCATTCCTCCAAAAACAGGATTTATTTTTGCAGTTATAAAGAATACTTCAGAGTAGCAAGTATTTTTACTTTGGGAGTGGATCGAGTTGCACTAACTGGCAGGTGGAGTCTTTTAAAACATTTTCACAAGGGAGGATACCAGTCTGCTTTTCTGCTAGCTCCTCCCCACACCTGCTCTCTTCTTTTTAAAAATCTTGCATTGTATTATATTACTGAAACATCAGGGACATTTTCCAGAAAGTGAAAGGGCCCTTTCAAAAATATTTATGCAACAGGGATGTGTGTTTTGCCAAAAAGTAATAATCCTGAGGCATACTCACACTCACCGTGATATAGTGGCACTCTAAGACTGCTGTTTTAATACAGACTTTGGGGATGGGGAACTCCAAATTATACGAGTTATACCTGAGACGTGTTTAAAAGCCTATCAGATAAGGTTTGAAAAATCTCAGGGATGGCAGGACTGAGTGTTGTAGGGTTTTTCTACGAACAGCCAAGAAGAAAGAACCATGAGCAACCTCAAATTAGTGAGAAATAGGAGTGACCTCTCAGTTGCCTGTGGCCAGCCAAGTTATGTTGTCTGCTTTGCAAAGCCACCTCTTAGATTTCACTCAGCTGAAAAATGACAGTCAGACAGGAGCTGGGAATCCCAATCTGGATGCATTTCATTTCATCTACTCCAGTAACAAAAGAATCCTCTTTCTCTCAGCCAGCTTAGTCTGTGGTACAGCAGATGGTGAAAAGACTAATCCAGGAGTAGTAATGCATAGATCTGTGTGCTAAACCTGCATGGGATGGGGACAGTCACAATGATGAAATCTTGTCCCTCAAATATAGCAAAGTTCCCAATGGCTTCAATGAACCAAGATTTTATCCCACAATGCCAAGACACTGTGGATCAAAACCAACCAACCAAACAAAAAAAATAAATTAAAAAAAAAAACAAACAGCTACTGTTACAAGCAACCCAGGAACAACAAATTTTTGCAAATGCAATCCATATTGACAAATGAGAATTGGATTTATGGCACTCAACTCGTTCTGTTAGATCTCTCCCCCTCTCCTCCCTTGCCTACCTTACTTTACAATCACTTCTGTCACAGTCAAATTGACCTTACGTTTTCACGTAGAGAGTCTCACATCTGCCAGACAGAGGGCAAAGCAGAAGACAGTATTTTGTTATGAAACACCTGACTTGAATTTCATTGAGCCAGGTAATAAACCAAAGGCAAATGAAGTTTTACTAGGCAGAAGCAGGTTTTTGTAATAAGCCTCTTTATATCTGCATGCACGATAATCACAAATTGAGCTCTTTCTCGACAAAGAGCAGAAAGAAGACTCATATTGCACTTGCAATCGATAGAAATTAACATCTCATTCAGTGTAAAGGAACAGCATCAGGTAGGGTTGTGATCATGTAATCAGGTAAGAAAAACAAGCACATTCCAGACATGCCATCCTTTGAAGCAAAGGAAACTGCTCTGAGTTTTAATCACAGAATAGTATGTTGCTTCATCTGGTTTTCCTATAAAAATATTTCCTTGTTAAAAAAAATATTCATTAATTTTCCATATCGGGAAGCTCAAAGTGGGTCATCAGGGAAGCATGCGCTTTTTTGGCTGGAAGCAAGCCACGGATGGTCCCACGTGAATGGTGTCTGTCCAACACCGTGGTCTTGTCAGATTTTGGAGCCTTCTCCACCCTCATCCTCCCCCCTGCCCGTTCCCAATACCTCAACAGGAAAGGAGACATCTGTGAATCCTCTGGCACTGCTTCAATGTTTTACAGCTGTAATAACCACTGATACAAAGAAAAGAATGTTTTCTAGCCCCAAATTCCTGAGGTACTTTTCTAAACAGACACAAGTGGATGGGGCTTGGTTATGTGAAAAATACCTCACTGGGGGCAGGGATATGGGGGAAAGATGAAGAGGAATCATGATCCACAGATAACTGAGCTCAGCTTGGGTTCAGATTTATCTTTCCTGACCACTCAACCTATTTGTCCAAATCCAAGCTTGTAATCCTTAAAACTAAGCAGTATTTTTCTGGCAGCTTGCACTCACTCTTGGCTAATTCAGATGAAAAATACTACAAGGAGGAAGCTTAGAACTGTGGTGATCCACAGATTTTTATGTGTGGCATTTTTGCAGTACCCTTTATCATCAGTAGCAAAGTCCGATACTTGCTGCTAGAAATCCCGAAGTGCATCAGACACCACAGTCTGCTTTCTCCCATTTATTAGTGCTATCAGGCACCAACACTGTAAGTCATGGTGCCTCCTACCCATGCCTCGGTGCATCACAGCATTACACAAGATGCACAGGTGCAACTCAATGGCAGACATTTAGAAGTGGTTTTGGGAGTAATGTCAATCCCTATAAAGGCACAAAGTCAAGGCAGTCCAGCCAGATAGGTGTGGAGAACACATTCCCAAGCACAAATACTCTTACAAGGCTTGGGAACACCAGCTCTTCCATTACCTACATGTTCAGGCTTAGTTCTTTGCACATTTCTCCGATGTAGATCTGTGAAGGATCACTTTGTGTAAGTAGAATGACAGAAAGCAGAGTATTTCTGTACAGAAAGCCTGAATTATTATTCACTTAATAATGCAAGCAGCTAAAGCTCCAGTGAGTCACTTTGAATGGATGAAAGTCTCAAAGACGCTGAACAGAGCAGATTGAGAAGGGGAGCATCTAGCTCATGGGAAACTCAAGTCCTGGTGAAGATTTGCTTAAAAAAATACGATTATAATTCCAAATATTTTTAAATTCCTTCCAAACCAGAAGCTCCCTGGGCCGCACAGCTGCTCAGTGACAATTTGCCCAAGAAGCTGAGTAAATTGTTTCAACCTGAGCTCCTCTCTGCTGTGGTTACACTGCTGTTAGTACCCAGACTTCAGAAAGGCAGTCAGGCAAGAGCAGGAGCATCACAAGGAGCATCACCTCTTCATGAGGGTGGGTGGGAGCAAGAGCCCTTGCTCTGTGCCAGGTCTGCATGGGGACTGTCCACAGCTTCATACCACCATTCCTTTTTTTGTGCCAACACCACTAGCCTGACTTGAAGGAGGGACAAGCCAGCTGTGCCATGGGGAGGTGGAGATACAGCAGTGGAGGCTGAGGCAGGAGCAGGGGCAGGAGCATCCCTGGTGAGCAGCCAGGGCTGCAGCCACCCTTTCATTGCACCACACGAGCTCCAGAGCTGCCCGGCTTCAGCTAGAGCAGCGCAGGCGACTGCTGTGCCCACATGCACAGCCAGGAGCAGAAAACCTTGCAGGGGGGATTTTGCAATATGCACACTTGGCAGAAAAAACAAGGCTATAGAGATCCTAGTTCCACCCACTCCTTGAACACGAAGTGGGCCTTTCTGAAGTCATTCTTCAGCCGACGTTTCTTTTGCACCATCCCGCTGAGTGAACATAGGGGCATAACCACATGAATTTCACAGCTGTAGGACATCATTGTTAACAGGAGAAAAAGCCTTAAAACCTTCTGCTTCAAAGCCGCAAACCCTTGGTCTCCATCTTTTAAATAGAGCTTGCAATTAACTTAGCTATGCTGCAGCTCACATGTTCTCTGCAGCCATTCACGGCATATCTGTCCAACCCAATAAGAAGGAGCTGATGGACTACACAACATTGCAATTTATGCACTGATGCTGAACAATAACATTTTCTCTAGTTAAATGGAAAGTTTGAGAAAAACTGCAAGACTGAAAAGTTAACTACACAAAATTAATTGGCTAACTGAAAAAGAAACTCATTAACCGATTAACCAAGAGCTAAGCTGGAGCAATATCAGCGCACTCACAAGGAATATTTAGGACAAGAATTGCAGGGTAGATTTGCAGTTCCTGAATGTCTTTGATTAAGTGGTCCAAGCAAATGAAGCTATTACTATCTTAATTACTGCTCATCATAAAATACTGAATATGATTAAATTTAAGTGTTTGAGAAAAAGACACACCTCTTACAACAGTAACAAAAAAGAGTAACTAATTCTTGTGTATGTTACTGACAGTTAAAAATGTAATAATAATACCAGCAATAACAAAAATAAAATGATAGCAGTAAGAGTAATAATAATAAAAAGACGTCTCAAGTTTGGAGCAGTTTTTCCAATCCCAGATGGGGAAATCTACTGCGTGGCAAAAGCAAGACATATTAAATATTTTCCAAAAGTTATGGCAGTAGTGGGAGTCTTGAGCAGTGTCTGGCTTGTCATTCATGAACTCAGCTGCTGTCCACACATACGAGAGACGGCCGATATGCTGATATCATGTTGATGTCACATTCCAATTCTACCAGGGATACCAAACGTAAAAAAAACCTGCTTGAAATCACAGATGCTAATGAGGGCAGATACTACCAGGGGTATTAGCCCTGTGCCTCCCTTCATGCTGCTCCCTGCAGCTCAACCAGCTCCTTTACAGGAACTGGGCTGCTGTGCCTCCACCACTCCCACCCCTGCACCCTCTGCTGGGTGCTGCCTGCTCCCATATCTCCAAGACAGGCTCCCAAGAGGCACTGGCAGTGGTTGAGCAAAGTGGGCATGGGTTATGTGAGGGACCCACTTCCAACACCGCATGGCTCCCTGGCCTCACCGGGGCCAGTCATCTCCGTGCCCTTGCTCTAGTGCAGCTCAAACACACACAATGAGCCTTACCTGGAGCAGAGTTCAGTGAGCACTGGAAGACTTCCTCTCCTTCCTCAAATCTCCCAAGCCCCTAAATCCTTATCCAATGGGTTAAATAGTTTCATGATAATTCTTGATAATGTGGTAAGAGTTCTTTGTGTTAATGGCAGCAAGAGATGTTCAGATAATATCACTTGTTGCTAGTGCTTCTTATCTTCAAGGGTAGCTTGAAGAGTCTGAGTGCAAGCTATATTGCATGCATGATCAAAACATCCTCTAAAAATCTGATATTTGGTAACATATATATATATAAGATGTAATCCAGGATTCAATTCATAGCCATATTTATCAAAATAGATCGGAGGTAATGGTGATGACTGTCACTGCTTAATCACTTCTTCACACAGACTTCAGTAAAATCTCCCTTACCAAAATCTTCAGAGTTGTTTCCCTACTTAAACGAACTTGCCTCCATAAAGTTCAACCCTGAGAGTTATTTTTAGAGTGTTTCTCAAAAATACTGAACAACTACCAATGCATTAAAAACAAACAAAAAAATACCAGCCCCAAACTAAACAAAACAAACCACAATTAAGAGCCCATAAAACATGCCTAGTTACAATACAAAGAATTAAAAGAGTGGTATAAAATTAGATGCTAAAATGGTTAGTTTGCGGTCTGGACTATTTCAAAATCCTTTCTTTTACTCTTACATCGTGCTTTATTCTTCCAGGCGCGTTGCAGAGACACAAGTCACCAAAGTCACAACATCAAAAAAAGGTGAAGGGTAAGGTGCACAACCATTTCTCATAAGGTGTCAAAGATCTATCAAGGTCAAACTCGGGCCTTAGCTGTTCTTCACCCCACAACCATGCAACAAGATCTTTACTCTTTCAAACATTAACCATATCCTTTTCACTTAACAGTCATGGCAATCTTGCTGTATATGTTTTTTGGATGGCTAACAAAAGGTGTAACTACAGCTGTAAAAAGAATGAGACATAAAATGAATTTGAGATGTCTTCACAGAAATCTCACCAGTAACACGGTGTCAGACGAATGTTTGCAATGCATTGTGCATTGCCTTTTTTGGTATTTGGAGAAAACACACCCTAATTTGTAATGTTCCTGCTGAGTTTATTTCCATTTCTGAGAATTCTTATTAACAGCAGGTCACTAAAAGACCAACATAGTGAAAATGAGGCAATGTTGATAACATAATATAATAATTATTGAGAATGCAGGATTTCAAATGGAAAAATTCCATAATATGTAAAATCAGAGGCTAAAAAATGAGAAGTTATCCAATTCAGAGAGGAGTAAAATAGGAAAATGAAAGAACCTGACCCTAACAGCCCACTTTTTTCACTGCCTTTGTTGCTAGAAACTTGTTCATATTGAAAAAAGAATCTGAAAAATTTCAGTTAAACCTAAACTGAAATTAAAACACATTGACTATGCATGCTTTTCTAAATGATCCCAGTAAAAATTTGTTAGATGTTAATTTAAATTTCTTTCAATGATAATTACGATTTTATGCAAAAGTACATCACCAACAGTGGTGTCTTTGAAAATATTAATGAAAAATGAAGATTTCATAAGTACTCATATTTCATATATACACACACATATATATGTACATATGTAAGATTTCTAATAGAAAGATTTTTAGAGCTTTATTGAATTTATTTCAACCTGCCTGGAGGAATTTCCTAGTATGAAAAACGGCTGTGATTGTTGAATAAGTTCTTTGCTACAAGTTTGTCAGTTTCTAACAAGCAGCAGCATCTGACTAGATGTCATTATTTTTCACTTATATTTTATCTACGACTCCCATATTTGGATCTGAACATTCTAAAAAGTGGTGATATCTAAATGGAAGCAAATAAACAGCTCCTTCTGACAGGACGTGATGGTCATCTCAATGTAAATTTTCCTTAGGGAAAAATAAACTTTTCTCCAAAAGGACATAATCTAATTAAATACTTGCTTGATGTCATTGTCTTTCCAGGACAGGAGACAATTTTGTAAAGGGACAGAAATGCTCTACAGTAATTCTTGTGTGCAAGACTTTTTTTCTGGCTGCTCTAGCCAAATTATAAATCATTTTCCGCTGTAGTGTCAGGAAGTATATTGCAGCAAATTAATCACAAACTACTTTTAAAAAGGGACAAAAAAATCAACT
Source organism: Penelope pileata (assembly GCA_013396635.1). Taxonomy (NCBI): domain Eukaryota; kingdom Metazoa; phylum Chordata; class Aves; order Galliformes; family Cracidae; genus Penelope; species Penelope pileata. The sequence goes on from WBMW01000581.1 coordinate 1,397,592, forward strand.
GTGAAATGAAACAAATCTCTGTGTGCCTGTTTTCCATTTGTATTGTCATCACTTACCTTCAGAGAGCGATGGAAGTGAGATGGGAATGCTGCTGAAATGCATCCAACAGACCCTGTGTGCATGCGTTAGCATCTCTAGCGGTCTCTGCTGTGCCCCCAACCATTGGAAAAGATAAAGTGTTATAGCCTGCCCACAGCATAATTTTTACTTTTTGCATAGTCTGGGATGCTCTACAGGAAACAAAATGAGGAAACACAGAGACAAGCTGTGTGATTTTTTTTAGCATTTCCCAGTACCCAGCAGTATTCTGCTAGGGTAGATAAAAGTCTTTCTGCCTCGTTATAAAAGAAGAGGAAAGGCAATTCATAAGGGAAATGGAACCATTTTAGAAAGCTTTTCCTAATAAGCTTGATAGTTGAGCAGATGTGCACGAGTGGGGAAAGCTGGGAGCCCAGAGAGCAGACAGCCTCATTCGTCATCACACAACTGCAGCTCGGCTCCCTTTTATCTTTTATGTCAGGCAATCACATGAAAAGCTAATTTTATTTACTGAGTGAGGGGCAAACAAACTCATGCCAACTAAAGAACAGAAATGATGTCTCTGTGGTTTTGACTGGAAGCATTTTAAAAATAAAAAAGCTTAAATAGTTCACTCCGACAGGGCTTCTAGATTCTCTTCTGTCTTCGTTTGCTCCCAGGGCAAGGTGGGCATGCCCTGAACATTTTGTTAACTCTATCCTTTCAAAGTCTCACACCCACAAACTACACCATCCAAGAAGAAGAAGGAGCAATTGATGAGCCTGCTTTAATAAAGTCATTTTCTTCAGGAACACTTCTCTCGACCATGGTCTATAGCGATTAAAGTCAGCCTGAGCTTTGCAGCTGACTTTGAAATTAGAAGAAGCTTACCAAAATGTTTTAAGACTTTTGTTATCTTCCCCCTCTTTTCTCAGTCTCCAAAAGCACATTTTTCCTCTAAGTGATCATAAGCCCGCCTTTCTCCGTGTTAGCTGTTCGAGTCTGTATTAGGTTAGGACTGTCTTGTTCAGATCCCTGACTCAGAAAAATTATTCATAACATAACCTGTAAGCGTAAGTCTAAGCCTGTATATTAATTCCTAGTGAAAACAGCTCAGAGCATGTACTCAGACTACTGAAATTGGTCCAATTCTGTGTGGTTTGTCTCCTCACACAGTAACCGTTTTTCTCCTTCCACAGCAAGCCACACTTACCGGTAGAAGGTTGTGTAATCCACCGTTGAATGACAACTCTGAAACTCCCAGCCTTTGAGCTTTTGGCATTCCCGGTGAGCCCGGAGTTTCACCCTGACCGTCCCATGGCAGAGCTCAGGCACAGGCTTCCTCTGAGGGCGACTGCAGAACTCATTGGACTCCACACGCCAGGATTCGGCAAAGTCGTCCACGTCAAACTTAAAATTTCCATCCCCCCCAATCAGGTCATCTCGCTTGTGCCCGTTGTAGTTACCACACAGACCACAGAGTTTGCCCTTCAGATGTGGTGCGGCCATGACTTCCACAAAACTGTCCCCATCCCATGAGATTTCCAGGCCTAACATAGAAAGAGATGAGACAAAAACACACAGTTAAGAAAAAAATGAAAAAGAAAAGAAGAAGAAGTTGAGGTTAATAAACTGTGCCTTATATTTGTAAAATAGTGTTCATGGGAACCGAAGCACAGCTATTGGTTTCCCCCAATAATGCTGTTAGATTTCTATATACCTCTCAGTAAGCACCTCTGGCAAGTGTAGCGTTACTTAATCACAGTTAATTATAATATACTTGTGCCTGTCTTTGTTTACTTTTGTTCCTCCCTGCCACTGAATGGGCTCATCCTAAAAAATCTGGATCCAAGGCAGAACTGCTCTCAACACTGAAAGAGGGCTCTTGTGAAATTCTGCAAATTTCTAGAGGATTTCAGGAAGGCTAGAATTTCAGCCCCTGTCACCCACTGCACCGGTCGTGGGCGTACAAACGCCCTATGGGACTCTGCCAGTGACTACTTCCTAGAAAACATCCTTCTTTTTCTTGTCTAAAGAGCTTAAAACCCATTTGGGTAAATACAACTGTTCCAAGATCAGTACTTCGTGTGAATAAAAAGAGATTAAACGATGACAACAAAAAGATGTCAGATGAGTAAAACTGCTGTATGAAGGGATTCTGAAATGGATTCAGACGGGTCATTCAAAAGGTGTTAATTACCAACCTTTGAAGTTGCTCTCACAATTCAGCAACATTATGGAATGATGGTAGACATGGAACATTCATCTAGAGGCCAGGATGTAAGTATCCTCGTACAATCTTTTTTACAGCAAGGTTTCATACTTTCAGTGCGTCAAAATCAAAATCGCTTTCTGTGGGTGAAATCTGTTTTATGCCTTTACCCATCTGAAAACTAGATGTCTAGCTTAAGTCAGCTGTCTGCACCCTAGTTTTAACCTGGGTGAATTTACATTAAATGAATTCTATCCTCTGAGCAGCAAATATGTATCTCATAAAGGAACACAGTTTGGGTATTGTATGCAATTAAAACGACAGCAAGCATCACTTAACTGCCATCCAAAATGGCCTTTCATTTAATTATTTCCAATGTCTGATGAATGCTAATACTTCGCATCTGTGCCATTCCCTCCATCTGAAGACCACAAGCCACTTTGCTGTTAATTTATTGCCATAAGTACCCGTGTGTGGCAGTCAGTTAAGGATAAACAAAGGAACCTGCTTTTAAGCAGGATAATCCAGATTTCACCCTCTTCTCTGCATGTACACCAAACAGCACCGCTCTGTGGTGCAGGACCAGGGATTTGCTCCAGCTTTCTGCATTTGCTGTGTGTGCTGGCCTAGCACCACCCTTTCCTCCTATAAATCAGTACTTGTCACTGTGTGATCGCAATCCTGCCCTATGCTCATGCAAGTGATTAACATACCAGTGATTCAGTTCAGAGCTGGAACCCTTCCTGTAGCAACACCTCCCATTGATTCTTATGACAATTCCTACCCAGGCTGCAAAGGAAAAGGGTGAGGCCTAACGGGCAATGCTGGCTATAGAAGGGATGCTTTGCCATCAGTATGGACTGTGCTGCCCCTGTGTGATTTACACCTATCACCAAGCATTTGGGGGAAGGTTTGCCCACCAGGGTTTGCAGATAATTCTGCATCAGCCAGTCACCACAGTCTATTTCATCATGTTTTTAATCATTACAGGTGTGCAATGATACTACTAATATCTGCTATGACTATGCCTGAAAGCAACTTCAAATTCAGAAACCCAGCATGGATAGGGCCACTGTCTCCTCCTCCAGAGGCATTTTTCACCGAACCAACTGAGAAGTTGTGCAAGACCACAGTTGTTAATGAGGCCAGCACAGTGGCAAGGAGGAAAGCTGCCTTCTCAGCTGCTTCATACATTATCGTTGCTGGACAAATTCAAATTCCAGCTGTCTTCTGACGTTAAGCAAAACAAAACACAGCTTGGTTTGCAGACACCAGATTAATACTGCCGTGCTGGCATTTAGAAAAAACTTGCCATTAACTTATAAACTAAGATTATTTCAGATTTGAGAATCATATAAACTTTCTCAAAGCTTGAAGCATCCAGATCCAAATCTTCAGACAGTTCTCTTCAGAAAATAATTCCATTTTTCAAGGTGATGTTCAACTTGTTCCCCAAAGGAGCTCCCTCAGAAGCTGCGACTTTAAGTAGAGTCACGAAAGCCAGGTTAATGATTTCATGCTAATTTTTTTCTCAATTCATGACTTACTTTTAATGAAACCAGTTATATTTATTACAAAAGGCAAACTCTAAAATTATCCTGAATGTTTGTGAGCCTTTGATGAGAGGTAAGTTAATCTTCTTGTTATGCATTGCCCTGTAAACTGCAGATATGCAGATGAATAACATAAAGTTCTGGTTTTTCATCTCAACATATAAAAATGGACACTTATATCTTGAGATTCTTGCTTTGATTATGGGATTTGATTCAAGAAAGTCACAGTTGAACTACCAGAAATGGATGCACTTTTCTCTAGTTGGATATCATGTAATTACACTATAACTGCTGTAATTGCTTAGATGCAAGTGTAACTTTGTAACGTCATAATGCCATGTTGTCTAGCTTTAATGAGCAGCCTCGAGGTTTCTGTCCATAAAACAGTCTCTTCCATTTCGGAGTAATGAGGAAGGGTATTTAATCTAACGCTCATGATAACTCTGTCAGTGCCTGATCACACCATGTGTGCCTTTTTATTTGTTCTCATGCAGAAAATTCATTTTGTTTCTGTAAACCAACTAAGAGCTGTGACAGACAGGATTATACTATGGAGCAATCTTTGAAATGGTCTCCTTGGCATACAGAAATTGTTTGGAAGAGTTTCTTGGTGCCTGTAGCCCCCTCTCCTTCTCCCCCCAGTGGATGAGTTTCCCATTCACTTGGACAAGAACCAGAATCCAAGTAATTGGTGAGACTTGAAGCCAAAGGATGCAGCATCTGTCCCATCTGGAGATGTGCAGAAAAGAAACATTCTTGGAGTTACTTTTTAGAGTATTCCAATTTTCCCCTTTCTTTGAAGGACACTTAACCAACTTGTTACTTGATTTCTTAACTTGGCACGCTATGTGCTCTACTGCATTTAAAAGAAACCCTTCTGGATTTATGCACATCGCACACTGAGTTTCTCATGCTGGGAACTCCCATCAATTGTTCTGCATGATTTTTCATGGTAAAGGCATCCTCAAGAACTGGCGGAGCATTCCTCCCTAAAGATTTAGGGCCATCGTGGTACAGAAAATCTCTGCAAAGCAGATACATGCAAAAGATCAACACAGAAAAAGGAAAGGAAAGGAAAGGAAAGGAAAGGAAAGGAAAGGAAAGGAAAGGAAAGGAAAGGAAAGGAAAGGANCTCCTGCACCCTCCTGCACTAGAAGGACAGATGAAATAACACCAGCGCTGTCCTGTCTTCTTAATACAGACATTGTAGACAAGGACTCAACACCATGCCAGACAGTACCAGAAGTACCTGGGTGCCAGAATTGCTGCTGCGTGGCATCCAGGGCTACAGCTGGTGAGGAATTCAGCAACAAAACAGGTTTTCACTGGAAAATGCCAATTCATCAGAACTGAAATGCTTCAGGGAGACATATCACATTCAATGAACTTCCAACACAACCCAGGCAGGGCTCCAAGCTGGTTTCCTGCCAGCTTGCCTGGTGGGCTGTCTGGAAGCCTGGACTCTCAGGATATGCAACTCCAGGGCAGCCCTGCCATGCAGACTGCCTTGTAGCCAGGGACCACAAGGCTTCCTGAAGCTTTGGGCTCCCCTGTTTTATCCAAGACTCAGTCCCAGCTCTGCAAAAGGAAAGCCAAAAGTCACGGGAATGCTGACTGAGTTGTAAGCACCACTCTCCAATCCAATTTTACTTTAAATTTTGCTTCTAGTTCACTGCATTTGCTTATTTTTCATTCTCTCCTTCCTTTGTCTCTTCTCCCCCCTCATATTAGGAAAGCATAAATTTAAAAGAAATCCATGTTCCATTCTGAAACAGAAAATTCTCCATTTTTTTCCCCTCGGCATTCGGAATTTCCTGTGGAACAGAAATTTTGTCTTTAAACCAGTTCTATTCAGCACATTCCTCCTCCCTATAGTTTATCTGCTGCTTATCCTCTCCCAGCAAAATGGAGTCATGTTGTTCTCTGCCTCTTTCCAGGCCTTCTGTGCTGAGGAAAGGAGGACTTGGCCTACCGTGCAATTCCCTTCAGCAAGAGAAACCTAATCCTTCTCTGTTAAGGGGAGGAATTATTTAGACTATAATTTGCAGTGATTACACACTGTTTGGTATGTTGTCATATGCCATGTTTGCACTCCCTTTGCCAACACATGGATGAGGATGTGTGTAGTCATTTATTAGGCTTGCACCAGACACAAATGGAATAGTGGCAGGATTAGCTGTCATTCATCTTCAACTGAAAACCTTTCCTTGGCCTGTGGTTGGCTAATGAAATCCACATCACCAGTATTCATAGCATTCAGCTGGCTGCAAAGAGAAATCCTCAAGATGATTTTAATTAGAAGTCGTGAATAATGGTCAACTTGTGTGCATTTTACAGACAGCCACAAAAATCTACATTGCCACTTTTAGGAATGAGCCCAGAGCTGGGATCCACATATTAAACAGACTTACATTTCCAGGGGATATATGAACAGGTGTCTAAATTCTCAGTTCAACAGTGGGTGCTAGTGTCCCCCTTAAAAAAAAAAGATGCTAGATAATGAGTACAACTACGCTTCATGCTTGTGACCATATCACTCCAAAAGAAAGACTGGCTTCACTGTTTGCACATGGCATTTAATTGAATTAACAGTAAATAGTATTCTCACTGAAACAGTACTTCACTGTGTGAGTTAAATCTCCCAGGACTACAGTGCTACCTAACACATGCTAATGAGAAAATTCTTAGCTTCCACTTGGTATTTATCTATGCGAGCATACTATAGTCTCAAAATAGTTTATCAAAACTATATAACTATATAAAACTATAACTGTAAGTCCTCTGGTTTAGCATTTTGACACTTAATGTATTCTTTATGTCTCTAAAGACCTGAGAATCTGCAATCCTCCCTTCTTCTTTTTACAAAAAAATGTGCCAGATTCTCTGAAGTTCCTCACTTGCTTTTGCTTTTATTGCTGTGAACTATGTTCCACACAGACAAACTCTTACTCAAACAGAAAGCAAGCACAAAAAGATGGCATTAAACTGCAAATTAAGCCTAGGTTTTCAAACCAGTATGTCCATTTTAGTGAGTAGCCTCAGTGAAATGTTTCCACAATTTGACAACTTAAAACCATTTCGACCTTTAATAACTACAACTTTACACATATTGCGCACTTAGACTGCAAGGTATGCTGCCGTAACTGGAGAATAAAATGAATGTTTAAGAACTGATTTCATCTCTGTTCTTACCCGTAAGTATTAGAGAATCATAGAACCACAGAATATCCCAAGATGAGAGGGACTCACAAGGATCATCAAGTCCAACTCTGGCAGGCATGGGGCCATGACCACTGCCCCGGGCAGCCTGTTCTAGTGCCTGACCTCCCTCTGTTGAAGAACCTTTTCCTAACACCCAACCTGACCCTACCCTGTCACAGCTCCAAGCCGTTCCCTCAGGCCCTGTCGCTGTCACCAGAGAGCAGAGATCAGCGCTGCCCCTCTGCTGCCCTTGTGAGGAAGCTGTAGGCCGCCATGAGGCCTCCCCTCAGCTTCCTCTGCTCTGGGCTGAACAAACCGAGGGACCTCAGCCAATCCTCATATGCTTTGCCCTCTAAACTCTTCAGTCATCTTCATAGCCCTCCTTTGGACATTCTGTAATAGTTTTATATCCTTCCTATACTGTGGCACCCAAGCCCGCGCACAGTGCTCGACGTGAGGCCACATCAGCACAGAGCAGAGTGGGACAATCCCTCCCCTGCCCTCGCCCGGCTGGCAGTGCTGGGCCTGATGTGCCTCAGCGCATGGTTGGCCCTCTGGGTTGCCAGGGCGCACTGCTGACTCAGATTCAACTTGTTGTCATCCAGAACCTTCAGATCCCTTTCTATGTGGCTTCTCTCCAGCTTCTCATCCCTCCGTTTGTACACATATCTAGGACTGCCCCATCCCAGGTGCAGAATCCGGCACCTGCTCTTGTCAGACTTCCTGTGGTTGGTTATTGCCTAGCCCTTTAATTTGTTAAGATCTCTCTGCAAGGCCTCTCCACCCTTGAAGGAGTCAGCAGCTCTTCCTTGCTTAATGTCATCCTCAGACTCACTTAGTATACTTTCAAGTCCTGTACCTAAGTCTTTTATTAAATGACAACACTGAACAAACCACTCTAGTTACTGGAAAGTGAAAATCATGGCGCATTTGTCTATTCCGGCAGTTAAGTGTCAGCTGCAGAATGAAACATAGTCTAGGAAGGAAGTGTTCTGCAAAGCCTTCAGACTCACAGCTGGATTTCTGTCTGCTTGTGGGCTGCAGGAATTTTGAAAGAATTATCAAGTACTTGGGTTCCTCAGATCTCTAATGAATTACGAAATAGACTTATTGTCACTGTTATTCTTTTGTATTGACTGCTGTTCATGTTGCACTTGAGAAGTTCTTCAGGGAGAAGACACACACACTTGCCCTACCTGCTTTGGTTGTCACTTTGAGCAAATAACCATCCAAATCGATCTGAAACTGTGGTGTCTCGCAAGGAAGTGAGATGCGGGTCCCGTTCCACTTCACTGTGAGGTGCTGCTGGAGGCTGATAGTGCTTTTGCCCAACACAAGATCCACTGACTTTGTCCAGGAGAAAGAACGGGTCCGACGAGCATCGTTTTTCACCAGCACCTGGAAGGGCGAGGCAGAGGAGGAGCAGTCTTTCGTCAAAACGTACTGACATGTTCCCTGAAAGTTAAATGTCCGTCCATCAAAAGTGTTGTAGTGAGGGTCTCCAAACACAGTGCAAACTCCAGGCTCTGCAGGTGAGTGAGAAACAAAAGCGCTATATCAGGATCAATCAAAGTTTGAAAAAAGCAGTTGATAAGAACTTAAAGGATGCCCTAGGCAGATTTTGCTGAGGACTTAAAGGAATATACTTGTCTGAAAAATAGAAACCTCATGGTTTCAGCAGAAGCCTTTCCCAAAGCAAGTGGGAACTAATTGCCAATCAATCTTTGGGTCAGCATGGGAAGGCTAACCTGTAGCTAGGAACGAAAGACAAATCTTTCAACCTATAAGCCTGTCTCTTAAATATAATGTGCAACCTGAACAGCTGAGGTTGTTACAATGCCTGTGAGACTGTTCAAATTACTTCACTGACAAGAAAGGCAAGCCTCACTCATGATATCAGAGCAGGCAGAGCTTTGTGGTGTCCATGTATCTCTGGATGTGTGTGACAGGGGCCTTCCAACCTCACTCCAGCTTTCCAAGCATGAAGTGTCTGCTCTAATTGATTCATCCAGTCTTAGCTCTTAGACTAGAGGCATTCCTCTCAGACAACCAAATTCAACCAGAATGAACTTCCACTCTTAAGTTTTGTTGTGGGACCAAAGCCTAATCCATTCACAGAAGCAGAATTCAAAACATCAACTATGAATTTTTGAGGTTTAGTCCCCAGTTAGACAGGGGTGATTCCCCAAAATTAAAAGCCACCAAACCACTTCAGCAGGACCTGGTTCTGCCCATATTTTACATAGAATATGTAAAAATGTGTATAAAAATATGTATAAATATTGTACATATATAAAATTGGTGGTTTAGAATTGGTATTTAAAATTTTTAAATTGGTATTTTTAAATTTAAAATTGGTATCTTTTCCCCAAATTCTCTGTAGTACCAGCATTAAGTAACTGAAAGCTCTATCACTGATGAAGTGTGATCACCATTTATTATACACATACTTTTTAAATGCTACATCACATGTAATTTATACAAAACTGTCTTTAAGTAGTTACTGTTCTCATGTTACTAACTAAAAGCCAGTAGTACATGCATAGCATGATGCAATGACTATCTAAGGGCATGGTATCTCTACCAGTCATTAGCATTTTCAGAAATAAAGGGAGATGTCTTATTCATGTTTGCAGCTGTATGCTGGTCAGAGAAGCCACAGTTCTCAAAGGCAGAACTTGTCCACACTCATGTCAACAATTCTGTTACCCTGTAGTTACCCAGCAATTGACTGAATTGTTTAGCAATCGAGGAGAGCAGCAAATTTATTTGCATTTCAGCCTTCGGGTATAACAATAGGCCCTAACCACATCTCATTGCTGCTGTTCCTGGAAGAAGGAACCTCAGGACAGAGAAATCTACGCTGTTGCTGCCAGCTGAATACCCATGGGCTTAGGCTGCGATTGAAAGATGATGCCTGTTTTAGGGGGAGAGCTTGATAAAGTAACAAAATTTGACTCAGTAATCAGAGAGCTGAGAACAGCATCAATCAAAAAAAAAAACAAAACGAAACAAAACAAAACAAGCCAACAACCTGAGGGAATGAAGAATAACAGGGAATACAATTTGTTAGCTGAAAAAATTGTCCAACTAACAATGGCTGCTCTGAAAAGGCAGCTAAAAAAGGGAAAATTCAAGCCTACAAAGAAAGAAAGAGGCATGGATGTTATGGAGAAGAGACAGAATTTCTATGGTGGAGTGTAATGTATTTCTGAATGAGCAATATAACTTTCTCAGTCAGGCAAAATGCTATGCTAAAGCAGCTGTAGTGTTTCTCATGTTCTCACTAGCTTCAATTACAGATTGCTCAGGAATTTGCACAGAAGACGTGGCTGAAGGGGTCCCCAGGAGACATTACCTTTCACTTTCCAGCTGTAATGCAGAATCACCTATACCTACACTACTTCTGATAGATATACCCTGCTTTTATAGAGCAGTACTAACAGAAACTCCACCACCATCTCTTGCAGCTTTTAGTCAGCATTACTGTAAGGTCTTAAAAGTCTAACTTGTCTTCCTTACTGCATGATGCAGTACCATCACAGAACTGGTACCTGCATAAGATTTGTACTTTACTCCTAACTTGCCACATCCATTCTTTCTCATCAAGTCTTCAGTTACGCCAACAACTATTCTTGGCATCATTACTATGCCTTTTTACAATGTTTGGCAACTAGGGACCAGAGGTTGTGATTTCTTAAGGACATCATGTTGACAGATCCACTTGAATTGTAAATCACGTAACTGTAGGGGTTGGAAGGAACCTCTGGAGATCATCTAGTCCAACCCCCCTGCTAAAGCACATTCCCTACAGTAGGTTGTACAGGAAAGTGTCCAGATGAGTCTTGAATATCTCCAGAGAAGGATACTCCACAGCCTCTCTGGGCAGCCTGTTCCAGTGCTCTGTCACCCTCACAGTAAAGAACGTTTTCCAGATGTTCATGTGGAACTTCCTGTGTTCCAGTTTGTGCCCACTGCCCCTTATCTTGTTGCTGGGCATCACTGAAAAGAGCCTGGCCTCATCCACTTGACTCTCGCCCTTTAGATGTTTATAAGCATTGGTAAGATTCCCCCTCAGTCTTCTCTTCTCCAGGCTGAGCAGAACCAGGTCTCCCAGCCTTTCCTCATAACAGAGATGCTCCAGGCCCCTAATCATATTTGTAGGCCCCCACTGGACTCCCTGAAAAAGTTCACTGTCTCTCTTGAACTGAGGAGCCCAGAACTGGACGCAGTACTCTAGATGTGGCCTCACCAGGGCAGAGTAAAGAGGGAAGATCACCTCCTTCAACCAGCTGGCCACGCTCTTTTTAATGCATCTCAGGATCCCGTTGGCCTTCTTGGCCACGAGGGCACACTGCTGGCTCATGGCCCATGTTGTTCACCAGGACGCCCAGGTCCTTCTCTGCAGAGCTCCATTCCAGCAGATCGGCCCCTAACCTGCACTGATGCATGTGGTTATTCCTTCCCAGGTGCAGAACTCTGCACTTGCCACTGCTGAATCTCATCACGTTCCTCTCTGCCCAACTCTCCAGCCTGTCCAGGTCTTGCTGAATGGCAGCACAGCCTTCTGGCGTGTCAGCCACTCCTCCCAGCTTCATATCATCAGCAAACGTGCTGAGGGTGCATTATAACCCTTCATTCAGTGTCCTTAGTGAACCACATTTGATCAACATCTCTGGAAGTCAAGGCCTAAGGTCTTTCGGCAGAACCAGAAAATCAAGATGCCTGAGTATGTTTTTAAAAAGTATGCACTTTCGTAATTCTCCTTTTCGCATTGGTACCAATGTCCAATAAAATGATTTCCAAAGTCCATAAAAGGATTGATTTTTTTTTGCAAACTTCAAATGAAAGGAACAAGAGAGTTTTTAATCACCAAGAGGAAAAAAACTGTTGATTTTATACAGAGACCATCTGACTTTACTGACAGTGCATCATACTGATATGTTTCTGATTCCCTTATATAATCCTGTAATTATACTGCAAGATGAATATTAAGATACATTTTATTACCTGCTCAGATTCTATTTCATTTTTTCAGATTTTAATTTTTCTTCAAATACAATGAACACTTTTATAAAAACAAGGAAACTATCATCAAAAAATCAGCCCAAACACCAGTGAAGATTTCAGAGATGAGAAGTGGGTTTTTGACTGCATTTCGAGAGGCCCAGAATGTGGAGATACACGTTACTATCCCACATGTTGGGAGAGGGAGAGCAGTTCTTCACTTAAGAAAGTGGCTAAGAGGCAAGAATGAAAGAGGAACAAACATCATTCAGAGATGTGCAAGTAAAATTGATAGTACCAATGGGATCCAAAGGAAATATTTATTTTTAATTTCTAATGTGTTATGCAGAGTAATGTTGTTTTATGTTATGTTACATCGTGTCACGTCATACGTCAACTTGATGCAGTGCAGTTAAAATAAAAAAGAATGTATTTTGGATTGGATAGCTGAATGTCTGATCCAAACATCGCTGTTTTCTTTAATAACCAAGGAAATGGGGGAAGGAAAATCTACCTAAAAACAGCCAGAAAAATTGATTCTCTGATATCACTGTGTAAAACATTCTTGAAAGGTTTGCTAAAATTGTAGGTTTCTTAAAAATAAATCCACAGCCTGCAAGAGTGTGTGTGATAACTCAGGCACTGCCAGTAAGGAGAACTGGCTGGCCTCGAAAGAAACCTTAAATACAGGGTGTAACGAGACTGCAAAAGGCAGACAACATGAAAAGTGTTCCAGCCATTTTTAGGTTTTAAATTGTTGTTTATTTCCTTTTGGGAGGGTTTCAATCACATCAGGTTTTATGGTTTATTTGTTTGTTTCTGTTTTTTTCCTTTTTTTCTTTTGAAACAAACCAGTCTTTTTGCTTGGCTGTTTTTGAAATCTATTGGAAGCACTGGTTCTCTAGTTAGTATAGTGTGCGACTTGCTCCTCTGTTGAGATACAATGGAAGGAGAGGTATCAGTACATTGCCAAAGCAATGCTTCCCAACACAGGAGAGTGAATTGTGCTAATGAGGCAGAGGGTCGTGGGTGCAGATCCTCCCCTCTTTTCCTCCAGTAAACTCTTGCCAGCTTATTGCAGATACTCCTTGTCTCTATCAGCTGTCTAGGGCAGAGTTAGATGAGGGCAAGTATATATGATGCTCCCCTCTAAGACTCTGCCAGCCTCCAACTATTTTCAGCTTAGGGACTTTCTGAGCTAGGCATGGCTTGTCTTTATTTAGCAACCTTTGATAGACTTCTTTTCCATGAATTTGTCCAGTCTTCCCTTGAACCCAGAAACATTTTTAGCATCCACAACATCCTTGAGCTCAGTGCATGTAAAATTACTGCTTCTTGCTTGTTTTAAACCTGGCATTTATCAGCTTTGATGTCTTCTTTTGCTCATCTACACATGCATACTTGTATGAAGGCAAATACACTCATTTTCCCTCTCTGTCCCTGAAAGATACAGATTTTTAAAAGGAGAGCCACAGAGCTACATTCAAGGGGCTGCAATTTCCCAAACACCTTAGGCAGTTAAGGCATTCAACTCTGATTAAACATTACTAGAAGCTGGCTGCAAACACTTCTAAATGTCTTTTAGAAATCCTATATTTAGGTGCCCAAATCAGTTTTCAAAACTTCTGGCTTCTGTAAAAACTTCTGGGAACAAAGCAGTTTTCACATTTGGTTTTTAAACAACTAAATATGGACTTCACGCCTTTACCTTTGACAGCCTTCACATGTGGCTCATGCAGTTTGCCTAGTTCCCACCTAAGGATCTATAGCTTACTTGCAAACTCATAATAATATTATTTAGGTGCTAAAGTGAATGCTGTGGAACTCTTGGCCAGCTCTCCTTGCGTATTACAAATCACGTGCCCAATTCAAATGAAATACTGACTTTCATTAGGAAAGGTAACTAGGAAGGTAGTCAAGGAGTACAGGGTTTGAGAACACATTTAAATGTGAAAAATAAGGAAGCTGAAAAAGAAACAGTATGGAAAAGAACATTTTAGCATTCCTGAAGTTGTAACATATTCTCTTAAGGAAGAAAAAAACAAATTCATGAAATCACAACCTGTTGTGGCCAATTTGAAGAAAATTTGACAGAGGGATGTTCAAGCAAATTCAAGCTGAGTAAAGGTAAGAATCACTTACGGAAATAACAGGTTGCCAAAAAGTACCTTTATGCTTTCAAGCCAACGTCCCCGCCCCCAAGACAGTATCTGGCCTTTACAGAAAGGCTAAATATATAGACTGTTCGGTGGAGGCCAGACAGACAGTCAGCACACACATCCTGACTGGCCAAAGAGCATGAGCATATTGGCTGGCCAATTAGCACACTTCTAGCTCCAGAGCAGCCACAGGATATATTGTCTCTAGCTGAGTTTATTATTTGTTGGGGTATAAAGGAAATGGGACACAAATCCATAGGAAACCAGGCTGTTAGCTCTGGTGCTCATGGAATAGCTTGTTTTATTTTTTCAGGACATCAGAGCAGTCAATTGAAGTCCAAGATGTCCAGATGTCTGGTCACACTCTTCTGGGCTTGTAGCTAGTTAAGAGTGGCCAAGAAAAATACACTTTAAATTATAACTAAAATTGTTTTGGACACTTTCTAAGTAAGGAGAGGGAGGAAAAAATAGAAGTTTACCAGTTAAGAGTGTTCTGATTGCACATCTATAATTCAAAAAGATCCCAGCTTTTAAAAAATAAAATGGAACTTTGAATGCAACTAGTCCATATGCTGAATTAAGCCCTAAATCAAACAGTACATATTATTAACTTTTGAAAACTAGCTACAGAACACGCATAATAGAATTTCATTAGCTTTTCTTTAAAAAATGCATAGCCATAGAGTACTTTCCTCATAACTGCTGCATAATGCAGTTTGATATAATACACATTACAAGGTGTGGTGTCAAAAACTCCACAGGAGTCTTTATGGTCTATTTAATAAATAAAATAGCTATTCCAATTTGTCCAAATACATATTTATACAGTAGGCCATCACAGCTGAAATGACTGAGGAGCTAATCATGAACAGCATTCCGGTATGAATAAACAATTGAAGTCTTTTTGTTGATGTATTTCTCCATGGCAAGGAACTAACACAAGAAACAGCACCAACAGAGTTCTGTGTGGTCTGTTAGTCCTGATCTCTGCTTTCAGAGGCACCTACGAAGCATAACACTATCTTTTTTTTTTTTGTAATATTTTGTTGTAGTTGCTTTGAAGAGTCATCACTTTTTGAGTATTTCTATCAAGACAATTAAAAAGGATGTGCATGCAGGAACAGGTTAAAGTACCAACTTTTTACCTAAGGCTGGGTCCAAATGCCTTGAGATTGGTTTAGCTGCATGTGTCATTTCATCAATTAAAAAAGCTGCTGAATGACTGACGATTAACTCGATTTTCTGGCTCCCAAAAAAGGTCTTTATCACAAAATTAATCATATGTACTGCTAAACCTAGATGCCTGCAATACGCTTTGAAAAAAACACCTTTGTCCATAAGGCCTAATGATGACAGGTATGACTGTCTTGGGGTTATTGATCACGATTAAAATCTACCTGCACGGTCACAGTAGGAAGCATTCCTGCATGCTGTCATTTCAGCAAAGGCTATCAATTCTTCACTCTCAAGAACAAAGATTTAGCCTCCACTGCAAATTCCCAACTTGGTCTACAGTTGAGAGCAGTCTGTTAATATTATTTGAACTCAGGTTTAGTGTTTTCTTTTTTTATATGAAAATGACCTTGGTCTAACATAGGATTACTAATTTATGGAATTGACGTCAGTGGTGATTTTTCTAAATCAAGCCCAAAAGAGTACATTTCATTACATTTTTACAGCAGGATAAACTAAGCTGTTGAATTTTCCACTGGTATGACCACTGTATTTAATTAGTGATAACTGTACACCAGCCATGGAGCCTAAACAGCAACATGCCAAAACTAACCATAGTTACCTTCAGCAACAGTAGACAAAAGGGACTCCCCAGTCCTTTAGGAGATGAGGTGCTTTTTCTCTCTGCAACAAACTGCTTTGAAAAATAATCCTTTGATTTTTATATTTTTTTCAGTTTAAAGCATATCCTTTAACAACGTGACTGTTTTTGACCCACTTCTTAGAAATTGGCTGCATTTAAACTGTACTCAAAGCTCTCCTGTGTACAGTATGTTCTTGTACCTCCTATGCTGTTTTTACTTTGGAAAATTAATATCTGCTGGACCAACAAAAATGTCTGGTGTGTTAGTACGTGGAGAGAGAATCAGCATGAGTGGGTGGGTGAGAGAAAGGGCTATGCATGTGCATCTTATCAGAAATAGGTTGAATTGGCAAAGTTTCTAACAACTGGACTGAGATTGTGATCATCACTGAAATACTTATGATTTCTCCTGTCAAAATGTTGTGATGAGATTTACAGCACTTCTGGCACAAAGGTGGAATTAGTTCCTTGCAAATGGCAGCTGTTAAAACGCTAACCACTACCTCTGCTGTATGACAGTGGGCATTTAAGTTCTTTGATTACATTACCTGATAAAAGCTTGAAATGACTTTAATCACAAAATCTTAGAATCATCTCAATATTAGTCCTCCTCCAAATGCTAAATGTGTCCATAGTAAGACACTTCTCTGAAAAAGGATCCATTTCGTGCACAACAGAGGAACACGCCACTGCAGGACAGAGTAGTGTGCCTCCCAGCCTTACACAGAGCCAGTGCAACATAGACAAGACCCGTAAGGAAATGGATTGTTTAATCTGAAAGCTTTGGGAGAACTAAGAGCAGCTTGCCAGTACCTAGAAGGAGGTTACTGAGAAGGTGGAGCCAGGTTCTTTGCTGAGCTGCACAGCAGAAGGACAAGAAACAATGGGCATAATTTGGAATAAGGAATACGCCAACTTGATATGAAGAATAAAATTTTACCATGAGATGATCAAACTTTGGAACAGGCCGCCCAGAGAGGCTGTGGCATCTCCATTCCTGGAGATTCCATTCTAAAACCCTGGCTGAACATATAGAATCATCATATCACAGAATCATGGAATGGCTTAGGTTGGAGAGGACCTTAAAGATCATCTGGTTCCAACCCTTCTGCCATGGGTGGGGTTGCCAGCCACTAGATCAGACTGCCCAGGAACCCATTCAACCTGGCACCTCCAGGGATGGGGCATCCACAACTTCTCTGGGTCTCAATCCAGTGCTGACACCACTTTGAGCAGGAGGTTGGTCTGCAGACCTCCAACTTTCAAGAATCAATGAAAGAACTGGACATGTCAATTTTTTTTGTACTAGATATTTTCCAGATGTCAGGAAGGATTACTGCTTCCTCACACAGCCTGGATCCATGCAGGTGAACGGGGAGAGATACTCTAGTGGCTGCTTAATCCAAGTCCAAACTCCCATGGTTTCTCTAGGATTCTCTCTGCACACTTGTTTGTGGCAAAAACTGTTCTTTAAGTAAGATCAACATCTGCCACTTCATTCATAGCAGGAATACAAACTTCACATATTCTGCTGTCTGCTGACACTCCTTAATTTCACGTCTTAAAGTCATGACCATTCTCTTTTATCACCAGGAAGTTCTGACTCTAAGGTTACATGGCTCCTATATGAGGTATTTTTACTTAAAGCATACATATTTTTTGCTCGCTTCCCCCATGAAACAGTTATCACAAGTTATCATTCTCTAGTGGCACTTCAGAAGGAAATGTCTTCTTCTTAACCCCATACAACAGAGAATCTTCAGCACTTTGAGGGAATGGATGGCCCCATTATTTACCTCCCTCTCACAATAAACTACTCATGTTACAAAAGAGCTCATGACAAAGGCTAAATGAGACTGAAACATAAGAACAGAAGCAAGACAGCGATCAATAAATTCATGACACTAATGACATATCATGCACAAGCAGAGTGCTAGGAAATTTTCTTCACCCTTGAAACTGAACATATACAATCTCAACTGCTAGCTGAATACTCTTTCATTTCTCCCTCTTGGTATTCTTTATTTCAAGCCCTTCTGAGTTTGCCATTTGTAGTTCATTTCATTTTGATACTGAAGATTTCAAAACTAGATTTATTTTATTGCAAGTTAAATATTCAGAATCAATTGAGGAACAGAGTGGAAAAAATGTATTTAGGATATAGAATTTGTGCTATCCAAAAGCACCCAGAACTGAGTTGATCAGCAAAAACAATTTAACTTTAGACAAAAGAATAGGAAACATTCTCAACAGTTCTTTAAACTGTTCCTTTTTTCACAAGCTTTCCTATAAATCATAAAGCTCCACTTTAGCAGTCTGTCCCTATTTGGTAAAATACTTAAACATGTCCTGAAGGAAATACATAATTGTATCCTGATAACTTCAGTGAAGATAGGTCTCCCTGTTGGCTTAAATAGGACAAACTTAAAGATAAGTATTTGTGCAAGTGCTTTGCTGATTAGAAAAGATTGCAAGTGATACCGGAAGATGATAATTCCTGAAGTGAAGAGTGAAGGAATAAAAAGGTGGTGGTTAAGTTAAAGACCACAGACAAAAGGACAGCTTCCTACTATACTTTCCATTGCTATCCTGCAAAAATATTGGTTTATATATACATTTGGATTATGCTTCTCCTCTCTTGCACAGCTGGGCTGTTGTTTACATGTATAAAAGGCACCCAGTCCTAAAAGATACAACTCTATAGACATTGCTTATTACCTACCAATTTCACAGGCCAACTACATCCTTCAAAGAGTAATACCTCAGATTTAGCACAAATAATGTCACTTGAGGGGGGGATAAATTCCAATTTTGGGGCATTTTATTTAAAATTCACAGGTTTATAGGAGACAAAATCTGTAGCCAGCAAGAGCGACCTGCCCTTTAGTGATCTATAAAAAGAAGGCAGAAAGCAAACATATTTCTACTATATTTATTTTCTCTCAAAGAACAAAAAAGAATTTTAAAAATGTGAAGAAAGAACTTACTTTCAGTGCAAATAGGACAGCATCCTTTTCTGTTCAGGATTTTACCCTAATTGGGAGAAAGACAGGCTGATTTAATGAAAGAGTTTTTGGAGCAATGACTCTGTTATGTTGTAAGTCTGGATAAGCCTTTGAAAATAGTTCAAGTTGTGTTTGAACTCAATGCCCTGGTTACAGCTTCAAATATCAGGTGCTAAAAACAGACAGAAGTATTCAAAAAGCTTCCTGGCAGTCTTATTAGAAATGTAATACTAAAAGGGTTCTCTGTTACCAGTTTTCTCTTCAGAGAGTGTGAGAGAACTTAGTGACTCGTGTATTCACAGATATCTAAAAGCAGACTAGTTATTTAGTCACCAAGATCACCACCTTTTCCCCCACCTTCCAAAATATATACATTTCCTGTACCCTCCACACTTAGGCAATCTGCAACCCCCCACACCCCAAACTCTCCTGTGCCCCCAGATCATTCACTTTCCAACAGAAACGAAGGAAGGAAGGAGGCACTGATAGATACCTAGTTTAGCCAGATTTGTTTCATGGCTAAATCCTGTGGTACCTCTTACCAGATCGTATTACCAATCTCAGAAAAAGTTGCCTGATGAAGTAAATGGGTATACATCCAAGGACGTGCAACATGTAAAACCAACCAATTTGGTCTAATCACAGCAACATGGATGAAAGCTTTGAGTCTTAATTTACCACTTTGCCCATGCCAATTTTATTTATAGTTGTGTCTTATACACGGCTGGCTAGAAGTAGGAATCATGCCTATAAATTCGTGCTCCTTTTCAGTCGTCCTCGAATTAAAAGATGTTCTCTCTGATTTTACTTAAATTCCCAAAAGCTTACCATCAAGTCAGAGGACAGGCCTGGAAAATTTCAGACTGCACGATATGTTTTTCCAAGCAAAAACTGGCAGGGGTTGTAACAGAACTAATGGTGATATTGGAGCTCACCCACATTCCCGTACAGGGAAGGAAGAGGCATATGGAGCTGTGCTGTTCCCCAGCACCAACTCTCCAGTCCAATAGCAGAAACATAGTTGAACACAGAAAGTCCCCTTTGTGTGACCACTGGTCCTGTTCCCCACCAAGACGGCAAGCAAGTAGCGGCCAGTAAGAGTGAGCAAATGGAGTTGCGATATTCTTTGCTCCAAACACACTCAGCAGTGGAGAAATGCTCATGAAGACAGACATGGAATGGGCGGCAGGTCTACGCGGAGAGCGAGGAAGCGAGCCTACACTGCAAGCCCTACTGCTATCTTCATTGCTTTCTGCCAACAGCCTTGCCAAGCTCTGACATTATGCATGGAGAGAAAGGAGTTCCAGGTGATAAGTGTGCTTGAGCTCATCGTCATGAGGGCATAAAAGTTCACTGTAAGCTTGTTCTTGAACGTGCAACTGCACATGGAGAGAGTGGATTTGAGGCATGTCTGGACTTGAGAAAGGAGCTGGATTTGAGTTTCACTGGCATGTGGGCAGTGCTTAGATGTTTGTGTGACCACCAGGTCCTAGAGCAAAGAGAACTACTGAGGACCAGGCTGCAACAAAAAGACCTATCAAGCACCTGCCAGGACAAAACACCTTTAAGGAAGAACCAGTAAAACTGCACAGAAATACAGAGCTGGGCAGCACTTTCTATATAAAAGGAAGGCATGCAGCTGAGAGCCACACACTGAACACCATAGCCTTACCTCTGTTTCAATAAAAGAGTTGAAATCATCAGCCAAGCTGGAAGTGGCAAGAATTCAAGTGAAACTGGAATCTCCAAGGCAGCCTGCTGAGGCTGGTTACTTGAGCCACCATGTTGGCCCGAGATCCTGTTTTTGTCTTGTAGAATAAGGAAACCCATTATTGCTAACATGTGCTGCAAGAGTTCGTTAGCATTGAGGGTTCCCTTAGGAGTGGGCTAAGTGATGTGATCCCATTTTTCCCTATGAATATTTATAAGCAGACCACATTTGAGTCTATTTATTTTCTGGGATTTTTCTCCTTTTTTATGAGGTTTTCAGTTTTATGTCTGAGGTTTTCTTTTTTTTTTTTAAGACAAGACTAATTGGGGGGGTTGTTTGGTTGTGCAATAGCAACAGCTGTTGTTTTTTTGTGCCTCATTTGGCACTAGAGTAAAAACAGCAACTTTTTGTTTGTAATAATAACAGATGTGTATAACATTAAATGCTGTCTGTGCTAGAGATGGGAGAACATGCTCTGAATAAATTTTCAGCTCACTTGAAGTTCACGGGTTCAAAATTTACCCACAAAATCAAACTCTGCAAATATCTTCACATGCCACGACTTTAATTCTATTAACTTTTGAGCCTTGGAGCTCAGAAAAGGCGTGTGCTGTAAAATTCACCGGACTGTACTCTAGAAATATGAAAAGAGACATCTATGACCAGTGACCATTTGCATAAGCTGGCATTATCAGTGGAGAATGCAAAGGCATAAGAAGAAGAGACAAGGAGGAAAATAATAATGATGGATAATTGGAACGGAGATGGCACAAGGAAAGCAGGAGGCTGGAGCAGAGTTAGGGCAAGTGAATAGCAGATTAGGTAAGAAAAGGCCTAAAGAACGTCAGAAATTCAGTCCTGCCAAGTGTTGAGATTACTCCATTTCTATAAAGTATTTAAGCATGTGTTTAAACAGACATGGAGGGCCTTCAGCAGGATTGGACACGTGCTTAATAGCGTTGGATGGGGGCCAGCACGTACTGTACCTTGCAGGCTGACTCTCCAGGTAACAGAGAGGGAATATCAACGTAAAGCTGACTGTCAGAAAGCCAGAAACAGGAACCACAAGCCACAAGGCTCACTAGAAGCCCAAGAAAGACTGGTTTTACTATAAATATGTCAGAAGCAATTGAATTTGTGAGAGATATATTGCCCCACTGCAGATAAAAGAAGCTAAGAAAGACACTTCCTTTAATTACTGATAAAGAATTAAACACTCCAAAAAGAGAAGAATAAAAGGATGGGAAAATGTGCCTATCCCTATGAAGAAAATGAAAGAAACGGCAGAAACAGTCTCTGAAAATATGGCAGCCTGCCACGAATAAATTGAATAATACAAATGGTTGCACAGTATTGGAAATTTCTGCAGAAATGCCACTTTGAAACTTATCCTTTCAAGAAATAATTGGCTAAAATCTATGTTGGTAAATTAAAAAAGAAAAAAGAAAACAAAAACAAAACAAAAACAAAAACAAACACATCATGAAAAGTGTAATAAGAGCGCACAGTAAAGCATTTAAGTCAAGGAACAATATTGTGAGTTGCTCGTGAATCTTCAATCCTTTTACAATCAGTTGTGTGTATCATAACACAATTTTAATGAGATAACTTTATGTGGACTGACACCCTAAGGGACAGTAAACAACATTTTATCCTACAGCAGTCTTCAATGGCCAATAGAGACTGCTTACTACCAGAAATGTTGGGAAGAGAGAAAAAAATGGAGTTCATGCCCCTACGGTTTTCAGAGACAGTAGCATAACTCTATACATGATACCCAGACTTTCAGTATCAGAATCACTGATATATCTTTATCTTGAATAATGTGGTGTGTTTAATTAATGTTTATAGATTTGTGACAGAATATCTCATCAAAGAGAGTGCAGCACAGATGGAAAGTGAAAGATTTAAATCCATTAGCATACATTATTTGCTTTAAAATTACTTAAGGTGGTGCCCACTTGGAATAGGAAAATAAATCTCGCTCAAGTTTACATTCCTTCTCCTACTTGTCCTTCCAATTGAGCTTGAAAGAGCAGAAACATAGCTTGTATCTGTGGAGGAGGGTGGTTTTACGTGCAGCTTGGTATGGGCTCCATTTTAAGAGAGGGAGCAGGCTGACTGGTTAGAAGCTAGAGGGAAGAGTTCTGCAGGATAACATAATCTGGTCTTTTCAGCCCCAAGGAGCTGAACGTTGTCTAAGGACTCAACTCAGAGGTTTAGTGCAGTTTAGAAGTTTGCATTGATGGAGGAGAACAGCCAGTCAGTACGTCTGTCAGTTTGTACATCAGTCAGTTATGGTCCCACAGGACTGTGGATGGTGAATTTTTACCCACTACTACTTTCACTAACTGTCCAAGAACAGTGAGTTCATTCGTAGAAGCCACTTCAGCTGTTCATCTCAATGCTATAATTTGTATATGTGGGTACTGCTGAAGTGGTGCATTCCACGTAAGAGTTATATTAAGTCAAACTAGTTATTTTATCTCAGAAGCACCTTCAACATTTCAAATGCATCAGCATGGGGAAAACATAAATGAGATGCGGTACATGCCAGGTTCAACAACAAAGAATGTGAGGAGACCTGAAGGGTCCACGCTCTCACCTCCTACTTATCCCTTATCTTCTGAATGGCTCAAAGCAAGGAAACCTGATCATCATGGGCCTCATCAGGCTCTCAGAAGAGCTCCTTCTTTCATACTTCCTGAGATGTGTGCAATATCTCATATAAGGCCCATTAACAGAACTACACTCTGCAGTGAATGCCAGAGCGAAAGGAAAAGGCTGTCTCTTCTTCTGAGGATACAAATATCACTCCTGCAGCCCACTGGCACAGCAGAAACAGGAGCACCATGGTACAGGCTCTCTATTCTATCACAGCTTCTGGCTGTCAAAAGTTCACACATATAAAATTTTACAAACTAGAGTTTGTCATTTAAAATTTTATACCTAGGTGTCTGTGACTCATATTTTCCCCACTGGCTTCCAGGATGGAGAAAGAAACACTGAGAAGGTGTAATGCTAACCACTTGGCTCTCTCTTCTGCAGCTCTGTTCAAAGATCTACCCTTACATGAGGTGCTATTTAGAGCTCCCTCTTCTGAAGGCTTGGGCCATTAAAACAAAGTAATTTGTCAGTGACAGAAATGCCAGAAACAAAGGCTGACTTTAGCTCAAGGTTTCATATAATGCTAATTTTTGAAACAATTAAGTGAAGTATAATTACACCATGCCTTAGGCTCACTTCAGACTTTCAAATAAAAATTACTCGGGCTGAAACCTCAGAGAAAGTGGCATGGTTTGATTGAAATAATTTGATTTTCTTTGTCTAATTTACATGTCTAACCAAGTCTCAAGCCTCATATGCACTGAGAAAAGCAAGCACAACCTTCTGAGGCTTGCCTTAACAATCCACATGCTCTTCGTATATTAACATACTCATCTCACCACTCTACAAATCTATTAAATATATGTGAAAGAGATGTTCTAGTGCATATACTTGAGAGAGAGAAAGGAGGAGAAAAGGAGCACAGAGTCTGCAGAGCAAGGACAGAGGTGAGAAGCCCTTATCCAGAGTAGCAATAGCATACTTGGAAAACACTGGCCTAAATTAACATGCCAAAGGTTCTCTACTTTCCAATCTACATGCCCCAGTGCTACGCACACATTTCCAAGAAACACTGACACAGATAACAGTGGTGAAAAGAAGAGAAGAAAGCCATGCTCTTTTAAGAAACTCACATGAGGACAGCTGCTGACTGGAATGCACTGCTTCTTGCGACACTCTGTCTTGCCTTTCACACAAGCACAGATGGTGCAGTTCACAGAGGACCACATCTCTCCATCCTGCAAGAGGGAACATGATATAGTATCAGCTGGGGTGGCAACAGGAAGCTATTTCAGCAATGTATCATTGCACAAGAAAGGATAGCTTTCCCTATTGGCACTGGGTCATTGTTTAGTCTAAATTATTTTGAGGTGTCTGTCCACACCCAGTTGTATTAAAGACAAAGATCAAATTTGGCGGGATTTTCTTCCCTTCAGCCCTTCAGATCAAAAATTCATTTTTCCAAAGCTAACCAAATCACATTTGCATTTTCCATCAGTGTCCTGATCATTTGCACTGTTTTCTCTTCAGTATGTGTCAAAGATGTGATCACACCTATCACAAGTGTTCATTTAAGCTGACATAATTAGAAAAACCTGATTCATTTGGTTGAGTGACGTCTTTAAGTTGTTGCACGTTAAAGTATTTGATTAAGATGTCAGCATATAGCGAATTTATTCCCAGATGCAGCATCGTTTTGGCTTAGGGCAGGAATGGCTGAATAATGAATTCTAATTTAGATTACTTACAGCACTTTCACAGACACTTGATCTGCTAAACATCTGAAAATGTTTAGAAGAGATGCAGCACTGAACTCCTCAAATACATAGCAGGTAAGACAGTCTATGGCACTTGAAGTATTAAGTGCAGAGCAATATATGCTCTTATCCCCACTTATTTGGGAAAGACTGCTCGTGAAACTGCCCTGGCTCATGTCTCCATAGTGCTGTATTTGCCAAGTGTGGTTCCTAAAACATTCTGTCTCACCCACTTACAGTCTTGTGCTAGCCCGCTTAGAGCCAAAATGTGCATGTTTTCTGTTTGCCGGACCGCTGTGAAGGAAGGGTGAGGATAGACCTGACAGGAACAGAGGACAGGCAGTCCAACCAGACAGCTGTGAACAATTACGTGCCCACCTCAATATGGCGTTCTGACCAGAGAGAAAAATAGACGATATCCAAAATGCCAAGGAGCCTAAATTATTCAGTGCAGCACGCATGGCTAAAGGCTGCCTCTCCTCTAGCCTTTGCGTCCCCGCCATGTTAAGATCGCCTGGTGTTTCTGAGGCAGCATGCACTCTCATGCACCTCTAATGACCACTCTCCAAGCATCTGCTATGGTACCAGGATATTTCACATCTAACAGCACACAGCTACCCTGATTTTTGATTCACAGCCCTTTTTGCACAGGAGGGGACACAGCTCTGACTGCCCAGACTCACAGTGAACTTGTGCCCATTCTATCAGTGTTAGGCCATTAACTTCAACAGTGCTACACCAGATTTATCTTTTCACATACAAGGCCAGAAATCAATGTATTGCCTCTTTATTTTTTTCTTACTCCATATAATGCTTAGCAGCATAATAAAATCTTCACAAGAAGCAGAATGTTTTATCTGGGTGCCTAAGAAGCAGGCATTTGTTCCTGAAGCACAATAGCACCAGTGTGAAGGTTCCAATCAGATCCAGTACAGGCTCAGCGTACAGTGGGTTCACATGTAATTTCCAGAATAAACACTTCAGCTATGTACACAAAAGATGGAAAAAAATGGGAAGCAATTCTGGCTGAGCAAACCAAGTATTCACAAGGGATTTAACATTTGATCTGATGCAAGGGGCTCTTAATTCACAGATGGCCCATAAGGTGACAAAGTCTTTTTCTGACACGGTGTTAAAAAAACTGCACCACTTGGAAAAACATACAGGATCTCAGTGACATGAGAAGCGTTTTGCAGAGAATCCCCTGTGATTTGAGAACATTGGGTGAGAGGGCAGTAGGTAACAATTATTATATGGTTATCCCAATATGAGATGTCAGGGTTGCTGTCCTTAGCAGAGCTGTGAAATGCAGTAAATCTTGTTGAGTAATTTTTAGCCAAGATGAACTTTGCACTGCTCCAATTGTTCAGCTGTGGAAGAGACTGGCTCAGCAGATAAGGCCTGCACACCACTCAAAAATACCTTATCCATAAATATCAGCATTTTCTTGGGAAAGCAAATTACAAAAATCTCTTACTAAAAATGCATTACTTGTGGGAGAGAGATACCACATCACATCAAGGAGGATCTAGTCTTAACTGTGTATCAGCAGAATCTGCAGAGACTCAGAAAAAAAAAAACAGCAGCTGGCAAATTTTGCTGTGCTTTGCCTCTGAGCTGTTTCATCATCGACAAGAATGGTGAGAAGTCTGCTAAAAAGTAAATCACAACACTAATTTACAGTAAATTCATGTTGTTTCAGCTGTTGCAATGAGCCACACCCAAAACTTTACCTGAAATATCTTATTGCCAAATTTGCATACTTTCACTTCTTCAGGAGAGATATAGGGGAGACATTCCTTGCAGCAGTGGTCTTTGTTTTTACTGCATCCTCCAGGAAGCAAGCACCTTTTCTTACATATCACTGTTGAATCCTGGGTAAAAGGACAACAGGAAATCATGAAACCATCACTGAGGTATTGCAGCTCCTCTGCATCCTTATCAAAACATTTCTACTTGCTCAGCCATTGCATCCAAACAGCTAAGAGCCCAATTGCTTTCAGTAGGTGAGCTCGGAGGAAACAAAAAAAAACCTTACTGGATTAAGGGAACTTTTCATGGTCTGTGAAGCACTCTGTTTGCCTGCAAAATCTTGACTCTGATTTGGTGACAGTTTACTTTTTCTATGTACAGGTGCAAAAGTGCATATGACCACAGTCATGCTAAAGCAACTAAAATAATCGCTGCCTTTCAGCAGGAATGTGTTAGCTCACCTTATAGTGAATTAACTCCTCTTCCAGTGTAATGCAAACTCAAAGAGGATCATATAATCTGAGTAACTTTATTCTGTATCACACTGTCAGGCTTAATGTCTTAACTGATGTAGTCTGTAGCTTTCTAAACTTCCCCATCACAACTGCAAGTGCTCTTCAGACCCAGCTCTCAAGGACCACACAAGATGCCAAAGCAGAACAGTATCAGGGCTTACAGTTCCACAGCCCTACAAATCACTGCCAAGCCAGACAACCAAAAGCACACAATACCAAAGCGCTGTGGACTTACCTTGCATGTACACATTGTACAGTTGTCATAAATAAATGAGGACCCATTGTCATACACATTGCTGTGAAAAAGGCAGCTTCCAAATGGGAGGTCAAACACTTTTCTCTGTCCTGAATATAAATAAACAATAATAGAAACAGATTGTGGTTGAAAAGATGCCATATTGACAATAAAAATAGTGAAGCTTATTGTCACTAGACCAAATTCATCTGCAATGTGTCATTTGCTGTGTGTTTCCATTTTGGTGTGAAAAAATATGTACTTTTAACAGTTCACTGTTCTTCTAGCACACATTCATCTGTACAATTTTACTGTGGGAGGGAATATAAATATGATTTATTGCATGTTTATATTGGAAAAATCTTTCTTCTCCTCATCATAAAGTGCACAGTGCAGCTACATGAATAAAAAGTAAGCACTGCAAGCTCTTAGTGTTCGTACATCTAAACTAGTTTAAACAGTCTTTAACTTAATGTAATAACTTATCAAATAAAGCAGCCTAAACTGGTTTTAGCACATCTACCTCAGGGGTTCATAGCAGCCAAACCAAACCAATTCTGTGACACTGATACAAAAAAATCATATGTATTGCCCAGTCTCATTAAAATAGTTTGGTGTACCATGTTCAGACGTGCTTGCAAGAAATACAGGCATTCGCATAGCTTACAAGCAGAATGAAGCAACACAAAATATTTACTTTCCAGAACACATCAAAAAATAGGGTTTGATGAGAGTGAGGCAAGGTTTAGAGCACTACCCAGGAAAGGTAGCATCAGTACCAAATCCTTCCTGAAGTCCTGTAATCCTGGAAGCAGTTTGAGATCAAAGTTGCAACACACTGTGATTCTACAAGTCTCTCTTAGTCCTCAGCTTCTTTCCCAGTAAGTTACTAAGTGACCATTATGATACATAAACATGAGGTCTTTACAGAACCTCTGTATGAAATCACTCTACTTATCTTTCTGGTTTATAATACCTTTCCCTGTTTACTTTCGGTGGCAGCTAGCTAATAAGTTCTTTTAGAAGTGGCTTCCAGTCTCCCAGCTTATCATTTCTGAGGTCTGATGTTAAACAGCCATCAAATCTGAGGTAGTGTAAGTACATATAAGTCACTAAGTACTAGGCCAATCGTTTAGCTCTCAAACCGCCAAGTCTTGGCAGCTGGGATCGCTGAAGTTTGTCCCTATGTTCCAATTTGTAATCCTTTCCTTTTTCAATAAGTCTTGATAAAAGTAGAACAGCTTAAAAAGAAAAGCTTCCAGTTTCCTCTAAGAAATTAGTGAACAGAAGGATAAGCACGCAGCAGCATCCACTGGATTAGCCTTGAGCTTTTACAAATCTTAATATGAAAATTGCTATTTTTAAAAAGCTAAGAAACAATTGCTGTTATTCAGATAGACACAAT
The DNA here is from genome assembly GCA_013396635.1 of Penelope pileata. Lineage (NCBI taxonomy): Eukaryota > Metazoa > Chordata > Aves > Galliformes > Cracidae > Penelope > Penelope pileata. The sequence goes on from WBMW01000581.1 coordinate 1,426,545, forward strand.
TTAAACATCTCTCTCTTGTAAATTAGTCACCTTGGACTAATCTGTGCTTGCACAACCAACCTTCCTTTTACTGAATGTGCATCCTTTAGCAAAGCCTTCATTTCTCTTGCAGGACTGACATATGAAACCAGTTGAGGATGCTCAGTAGCCCTAAAAGGAACTGTTTCACATCCATGCACCACTTACAGGCAAAACCAAGACAAACCCCCGTCTGTAAAAACACATCTGAAGCTCTTTGTGAGGCCAGGACTTCCATCACATAACTTAGTCAGCAAGAGAACAGAAGTCCAGCTCTCTCTCACACTGTCTTTCCATGCCTTGCAAACCACTCAATGCAATTCTGGGTGGCCAACACCAGTTAAAATAGTTGGTAAAAAAACAATGACAAAGGACCTATCCCTTAAAAAAGATGCGGTGGTGAAGATATTGGCTTGATGGTAAGCTTTGCTGGCTCATAACCACTAGTTAAACTAATAATTCAAGTCTCAGTGGAGTCAACTGCATTCTTCTAAACTACATATGCTGAGTATCAGGAATTCAATTGCAGGGAGGTCTTCCACACGATACTTTAAAAACCATGCCTTGGCATCCCTGAAAACGTTTCTTTTTCCCTACTGCTGTGCTCTTTTCTATGCATCTCTTGGCTCTACATTGGCTCTAGAACTTTCAACTCTTCACTGTGAATAAATATTATCTAATCACAGGTATCTGACATGCTTTAGAGTGATGACTGCATGAAATGGAAATCATTATTATTAGTGAACTCATTTACAGACATTTCTAAGTGTGAAAAAAGAATCTATACAAAAATCCCTAAGACTTAAAATTCGAAGCTGGCTTTTGAATGCTCAGATCAAAGAGGGGAAGGTTCAGTTGGGAAAAGCATGAGGTGGAGAGGACAAGGGCAGTTCACAGAAGGAAAAATGTCCTCAGCCAAAATAGCAGCTCAGAAGCTCACTATTTGGACTGTTCTTCTCTCTATATCATTCCTTACTGTATTACTCTCTGGTGCTGTGGTTAAACGTTATAGGCAGGTATTTATATATAGCACTTCTCAACCCATAAATAAATAAGTAAATTCAGGCTTATTTCAAGCAGTCAAAAATGTTAAGTATTCTGAGAAACTGGAACTGTCTATGGCTCACTGCCTTTAAGGCCAGAGCTGTCTTTACCCCTACCCCAGCCCTAGAAACAGACTTCAGACAGTATTTGGCCAAAACATCAAAAAGTTTTTGTTGAAGAACTGGCAATTACCAGTTCTGAAAATTTGCAAAAACCTACTTATAACCTCATAGACCAAACCAAACATAATTTACATGATACAATGTAAGTGATGCTTGCTTATGAAACAGAGGGTCACAAGCTGAGGAATATTACCCTGTGGATTGGATGAAATGACACAAGCAAAGAAGGATTCTCAAAAGTCGCTACTTGGCATGACTTGGAAGAACTAGCCCTTCTCAAAGGCCTCTGACTTACTTCTTTGAAATGTGTTCGAAAGATGTAATTGAAAATAGTCCTGGCTGAAACTGTTATTCCACCTTAAGAAGGCAACAGTGAGGCAGAATCTCGAGTCCTGTCCTCTCTGACAACAGCTTCTAAGAACGCAATTTCAACCCAGAAGTTTCTTTTGACCTGCATTTCCTCAAAACCAAGAATGCAAATGCACACAAATAAAAATCTGAGGGGGCGGGGGCTTTTCTTTTGTGGCACATTCCAACAAAACACTTCCTCCCGCCTCAACCTCCTTCGCAAAACATATGTAATGAAGGTGGGAAACATCTCTGTATTTGTCTCTCTAAGCAAGCCAACTGGCATATGCTCAAATGCTCTTCTGCAGCTGCTTGCTGAGTACCATCCATCACAACCCTACACACAGACCCTAAGAACCTATTGAAGCTTGTAGATCAGAGCAACCCTGTTTCTCCCACCGCTCAGAATTTATCAGTGTTGTAAAATACGAGCATAAGATATGGTGTGCAGAGACAAATTACATTAATTACAAAAATTGCCAGGAAGGTAAACACTCACCTAGGCATTTGGGGCAACACTGTCCAGCAGGAATGTGACTGAGGTGTTGGGGACATGAGAGAATGGGGCAGACTTCTTGTATGCACTGGGTCCTGCCACCCTAAAGGAAAATAGGCTCAGTTAGGAAAAAACCAAAATGTCACGTAGACATGCACACACCCACACAGACTGGTAACAAGGCTTGAAAAGCTTTAGCGGAATCAGTTTTTGCCAAAAGAAATTTCTTCTTGCATCATGCACACATGGAATGTGTACAACTGTCCTTCAACGCTTTCTACATTGGTTGCAGAGACCTTGGATTATTCATATGTTTTCATTCTCTCAAGAAATTAATGTTATAGTTAAAGAAATTGTGCCTTTCTATCTATTTCTTGCTTTGGATATGGAAAAAAAAAAAAAAAAAAAAAAAAGGAAAAAAAAATTGTTANATCCATTAACCTTTCCAGATGTTCAAAAAAATTACTGAGCAATTTTCTACATTATTCTTCACCTCCTGTGCCATGCCCTTCTAGGCTTGTCTGGAATGAGGATTAAGTGATGCAGCAAGATGAGAGCAGGTGTTCTTCCACTATGTCCCTGACCTCAGAAGCTAAATAAGACAAAATCATTTTAGAAAGCACATTTTTGTTAGCCTCTCAATCCAACTGGGCAAACCCAGAATGTCCATTTTCTTCAGAGGACTAAAACCAAGACAGTATATGAAATTTTCAGAATTAATGTTGCAAAAAAAGGAAAATAAACAAATAACCTGGGCTGGATATATCTTCATGAACCAATAAATATCAGGTAAAAGAAAGAGTCAAAAAGAACAGCAAAGACAAAAGCACAGTGTATATGTACAAGATTAACTGCAGTAAGTCCAAAGAGATCTTTGTTGTCATTCTCCTCTGCTGCCTAAATATTTCACGTGCTTAGAGAACACTGCATTTAACTCAGGACCGTCTATCAAAATGTGCTTCATATGCTTTTAAGAGATGTCCAGCTTGTTGCACTTTAAAAAACAGCTCATATTTGCCTTACTATGAGAAGACAGCCCTTTTCTTCTAGCTACCCTGCTTCATTTATCACTCCGAGCTGCACTCATCCTAACAATAACCTTTGTGTTCCTGGATACTGGGATGGAAGGCTTATGAACAGTCTCCTCCCACGTACATGCTGGATGCGTCCTGAGGCTCCCTGGGGAAAGATGGAAAAACCTGTTCATTTTGAAGAGCTCTGCGCCTGAAATGATATGCCATTCCACTCCTAATGGCCTCAGTGAATCATGTAAAAGCTTTTACATATGGGCAGACCCACATACACACTATTCTACAGAAAATAACATACTAACTGTACCCCCGTTCTATAATAAGTTTTCAGGCACGGGAGTCTACCTGTCCCATGAGGCTACCAAAGCATCCTGAATGCACATGGCTAAGGACTGCTCGTAATTCTTTCACTGCTGCATGCAGAAACACAGAGGTTATTGTAGACTGAAACGACTGCTCTAAATTAAGGGTCAGACCAGAAACTTCACAAAATGAAATGAATTCCTCACTGATGTTCCTTGTGATGCTCAGGGAATAGCTCTGTGAGAAGAGACACAGGTGCAGAATGAGAGAATAAATATCAAAGAAGATCTCTCCTGTCATTCTGCCCAGAGAAAAAGGCTGAGAGAAGACAAAATTCAAACTTTGACGATAACTCAGTGACTGGCAAAGGAAGGTACAGAGGCCCCAGCCAGCCTTGTGCCAGGATCAGGGATACTACCACAGAAGATAAAGTAATGCTCCAATATGTGGTGATCATAGATCCTTTTCTGCCACTTTGCTTCTATGTTTGACAGTCACATATCCTATGCCTCTACAGAAGTGTTCTGAAGTCTTGCTTCTCTGATGGATGGAATCCAAGCTCGGCCTTAGCACAACATTGAGACATTGCCTTTGCAGTCTGTTGCATACATTTTTTAAATATATACAAAATGCCCTGGATAACTAGTGTGTGAAAAATACCAACTATTTCTTCATTTCTGCCTTTTGCTTCCAGCTCCATTTTATTACCACCAGTGGTAATTGAACCAGTGCCTCCTCTGCACAGACCTTTTGCCCAAGTATCGTTTCATCTCTCTTTTTACTCCACTGTTACACTTGATTCCAGTTGTAATGCTGCTAGGATTTTAACACCAAAACTGCTTTCAGGCTCACTGCTGTGTCAGATATGCTCTTCCAGGCTCAAAAGTCATCACAGGGTGTATGTTCAAAAAGAGCCAAATAAGTCATCCCGTTCCACTTCAAGTAAGGATAATTCTACTTGTCCTACACAGCTTAGAGAGACAGCTTGTTGGACACTATAAGGAAATGTCAAAACTTACTTATACAATATTTCTATCAGCCTCTTTTTCTTAAAATTTTCTTTAAAGTATATAGATTCAGTCATCAAAATTCAAAACTCACAAAGTATTCTGAATACTAGCTCTCAAAGCAGGCTTAATTCATGTTGCCAGTGCTTTACACAGAAATAGAGTGGCGTAGAAAACACAGTATAACAAAAGTTCAATAAAAATGCAAGGGGAAAAATAACTCTTGAGAGCAAAAAGATTGGCTCCAGACAACATAAACCAGGATGAGAACTGCACAGTTAACACCTTGCCTCCTTTACCTCCCAATTACATCTACAGCTTTTAGCTCACATTTCCCTGTTAAGTGTAACATCTCCCAGGCAGCCAGAATATTCCAGGTCCAAAGCAACACTTCCCAGTAAAATCAAACCTGAATTGGAAGCCAGTGCACACCAATAAAGTACAAGTGACATCTGCTTCCTGTGAGAAATGCTATTCAAGAGCTAGGCAAATAAATTCTTGAGTGATAGTTACATGAAGCCTTAATCAGGGGATGCTGCTGCAGTCTGCAGTCCTCTGGAGGTAATGGATTTCATAAGAAATCTGAGGTCTACAGTGCAAGGTTCACTTTCCAAGGTGGAAGCAAACAATACCTCTATAATCCCTGCTGCCGTCGCATACCTGCAGAACAAAGCAAGAGGATCCCTGGAACTGGCTTGGAGGGCAGTATGGACTGAGGTATCATCATGCCTCAGCAGCTTTCTCACAGACATGGAAATGGGGCAAATACGGACCAGCGCTTTCTAACTCTCCTGTAAGATGCCCCTTTTTGAGAAAGACAACTGCCTTAGTCTTTCCTAAAAAAAATCATGAAGCTAGTCAGCTGTCCTTCCATCCACTTCTAGAACCTGACCTCGATTATGATACTTTATTGTTCAACAGGGACACAAGAAACTTGGTGGCAACAAGGCACACACAGCCAGGCTGCATCAAACTTTGGTGGGGACACAGGATGAAGGAGAGGGTGTAGTTTCAGGACAGACTACACACACGTGTACATACATGGTACATATGTACCCTGTGTGCTAGGACTGATGTAGAGAAATACGTCTGCAGAAAAAACTGTCTGTCCAAAAACTCTCCATGGCTGAAGAGCTGCTGCCACTAATCTCCGAGGGCCTTGGGCTTCATCTATAACGAGGGCAAGAACAGTGACCACCACTTTGGACAACACTCTCAGGTATATGATTTAATCTTTAGGTAGCCCTGCATGGAGCCAGGAGTTAAAGTCAATGATCCTTGTGAGCCCCTTCCAACTTGGGTTATTCTGTTCTGTTAGCTTAGTTGCCCTTATCATGACCAGACTTGGAAAGCACTCATGAAATATCAGCAAGACAGAGGCTTTCTCACAACAAAGGTTCTGACAACTATCAATTTGTTTGTTACTGATAACAACCATGTCTAAACTTAATAATATTTTATATAAATGTTCTTTAATATTCAATGTTAACTTCAATATTATCAAGAGGCACATTTCTTGTGGGCATAACATTTTCCACTTCACTTTCAGGCTTTATCTCTGTGTAATAGTGAAGCTATAAATTCTCCAAAAATGATTCCTCCTTAGTTTTGCCCTGTGTTGACCTTGTGCTTGAAAGACTCTGTAAATCCTCCAGCAGAAGTAAAACTTCCATCAGTTTTGCAGAAGACTGTGTCTATGTCCTGCACTAGGATTCAGCCCAAAGTGGATTGTAGGACATTTATTCTTCACTTTCATTTTAGAAGTGTGAACAGTCTCACTTGTCAAGTGAGGCCATCCTTACAAAACAAAATAAATAACTTATAAAGAAATATCAAAATTACAGTTCTGTCAACTCCAGGACACATATTCTAGATATTTAGAGCAAGTTCAGCTATCTCTCAATAAGGGTTGCCCTGAGAACTAAGACAGATATTCAGGGTTGTCTCCAACTTTAAAGACTTTACCAGCATGAAAAATACATTTGAAAGTTCAGCAGGACCACTACTGAGCAAGTCTGTCCATGCTACTGGCAAGAGAAGCCAAACAACACAACTGGATGACTGTTTGCCTTCATCTGTCATTCTGTTTGTGACTATAGCCACCATGAATAGCCACCATAAGAAACATTATCATTTTTGTGACACCCATGGCATTAAGGTAATGAACAGAAATCTACTGACAAAGAGATAGGTGTATCATTTGAGATTTAGATAATGATGAGCACTACCATTCTGGGGAAGAAAAAAAAAAAAGACTAAGATGTACCAGTACTCCTATTTCACAAGGCCGCAGTTGCTGACGTGTATAAGCCTACCCACATGAATTGGAAAATATATTGCCTTGTATACAGTTCTTGGTCACCAGAAGCTCTCTCTGATGTATTAATTACTGAGTGACAGTAATGACTTCCACTACCTTCCAAACGTGCACTAAATGCATAAAACTAGTCAGCAACATGTATTATGCAAATGTCTTCAAAATGCCTCCGGAACCACACGCTTGTAAACCTATGTCTTCAGCTTACAGGCAGGCCTACAGTCCCTGATGTGTCCTGGAGGTAGCCTTCAGGCACAGAAGTGAGAGGATATCATATTTGGGATGTGGTTTTTATTTGGAAATAAAATAGGTGTTAACTCCCAAATCAAATGACAATCCTGCTCTTGTAAGAACTCTGTGTGACAGACAGCCTCTGGGAATACCTTCATCCTTACACAGTATTTGAGAGTCCCTGTGATGGCCACATCATGCACAGTGACAAGTCCCTGGAAAAGTCACTGGAGGGAGAAATGAACAAAGCTGCAAAAAAGTTCTTAGCACGAAAGCAAGCAGCACATCAATCAGTACAACAAATAGACAAGCCAGAGCTTCCCATATCCCTGAAGCTTGATATGTTGTCTAGACAAGGATTTTAAAAATGCCTCTTTAGAAAGTGTTGGATAAAGTTCAGAATAAGGAGTTCTTGAACTTCAGAACAGAAGGTATTCATACTGCCTTGTGTGTGCTATGTTTTTAAATCCTGGATCCAGATGTTAAAGCCCCGTTTTCTGTGGTATCGCTACTAAAGAAAGGCTTTAGGAAAAGGTTCTAGTGACAGTTTAAAGTGGTGTCCTAAAAACTGCATGTGCAGCAAGTGCTCTGATGAGCTCTCCTTCATTTCAATATCAGATCATGCAAATGAGCATGGATATAAAATATTGTCTTAAATGTCTTCAGTATTAGCTAAACTCCATACAGATTAGAAATGGCAAACAGAAATATTCCTATGAATAAATTGCTAGGGCAACTTCTTCGACAAAGTAAAAGTACATTTCTTAAACTACCCTTTCTCTGTTTTCTCTGAACCTGATGCAAAGGCATTCCTTTCTTTAGCCAAGGAATGCCTGGAGAACTCCACTGATCTCTACCACCTCTCCCCTTATGTGCAGCCTTATGATACAAGTACTTAGGTGTACTGCTTGTGTCATGAACAAGCCACATTAATTATAGAGTTCCATTAGTTGTCTCCAACTAATATGAATCCTTGTCCCCAAATGCCTAGCGAGTTGCAAGTGTGGTTGAGAAGTGTCAATAGTTGCAACATCTTGACCTAAAACCAGCAACCCAAAGGTCTTCCTCTTTGGAAATTAATCTGTATGTGGTTATATCCAGCTGCTGATGAATTATATAAATTATTCATTATTTTTTAATTCGAGGCAGGATGAAGCCTCTGAAACACTGTCATGCATTCCATCAACTAAATAGCATGTGTACAAAGTGACTCACGTAAATGCCAACTCAACCCACTCTTGCCATCTACTTGACAGCCACATTTCCTGGGATTGTTTAGATGGAAGAAAATCCCTCTTTTTCAGAGAGAAGCATTGTGCTGTGTTTGTTTGCAAGTGCATATTTGAAATATCACAGCATCCTCTTGCAGGGTGAAGTATGCTGTTCTGGAGTATGGCTCTCCACTTAGAAATCAGATGTTCAGCTTTCGAAACTCAGTGTGACTCTCCTGTGTGAGGAGGTGTAAGACCAACGTATCTACTGCCTTAGGTGAAAGGGAACATTCTGGAGAATGAAATCAAGATTTGTACAGTAGCTCTCTTTTAGTATACACAGGCAGAGATACTACTCCTAAAATTTCACAGTTCCTGGAACTGCTGAAGGGGCTCCTCAGGGAGGGTCAGGCAGAGCCCTGCTCTCAGCTGGGTACTCAGCACAACCAGCACGTGGTCATATTTCTCTGGTCTAATAGCGCTGTGCAGAAGTGTTGCTGGGATTATATTGCATCTGGCTTCACAATCCAGCTGAAATCAAATCGCTCATTGACCCAACAGCATAGCTGCAGAGTCTAGCAGCTGAGCAGCCAGCAGCCCTCTCCCCTCCAGGGTTTACACATTGAGGATTTTTGGCTCTGTGTAAAGTAATGTTGTAAATAGCCCCTCTTCACTTGGAAGACTTGAAAGGTTTAATCACAGTGTGTACTCTTTTCCTTTCAGGCTGATTTCCTAAAGAAAGAAGGTTCATGCAAGCACAAACCAAGCACACCTGTAGCTTGTGATTCCCTGATCAGTTCCAACCACAAATGACCAAGGGACTCCTCTGAAAAAGCTACATAGAGATATAATAACAGAAATCTCAGAGATATTAAAATCTCAAGGACATTAGGTTTCCACAAGTTTTGTTAAAAACACATGGCTGCAGAGAGCACAGAGCCCCAGTTGCTTTCCAGAAGGAAAACAAGAAAGCAGCCTCAGTGTTAGGCAGCAGCTGACCGTCTGGCAGTGTCTCCCAGACCCAATGCCTTTTGCTTGGTGCTCGATTCATGGAGGGGCTGCAGGAGAGCTCAGAGTATTGCAGTTGGGGCAGATAGAGGAGTTACGACAATAGAAGCAGCTCCATCTATAGAGTCAGACCTCCATTACTTCAGTTCCTGGAACACCTCTATATCTAGGTTAGCTGGAGCAATGGGACATATGGCAGATCTGTGTCCCATACCTACTGCACCATTCCCATGAGGTGAGGCATTTTTCTTCCTGACTTTTTTCCTCAGTACCTACACAGATTCATGATACCTCTGTTCCAGACCAGCCTGCAATTACTCCGAGTGACGGATTCTTTTAGCTGGAGCCCGTATACTTGTTCTGCTTTGGAATCTGTTTTTTTCTGATCCTTCTCCTCAGCGGTTCAATAGTCTTTTTCCACGGGTCAATCTGTTTTTCTCCACAAATCTCTCCTTCAAGCTGAAATAATGTGTCCCACAAATGATTCTGTCTTTCATTAGGTGCTCTTTAACCTCTCTAAAGTTACATGCAGAAGCCAGAGCTTTCAACTCTGTAACACAAATGCTATTCCTTCTTCTGCTAGTTGATAGTGAGTTAAAACAATCAACTCACTATCTCTCTGCAGCTCAGAGATGTCTGGATTCACATTGCACCTCAAATATTTTTGTGGGCTGTTTAGTTGTCCTAGGCATTATTTAGAGCAAGAATAATGACTTATTTCTCAGAACTTATTTTTCCAAGTGAGAGAGTATCTAAAAAGCTATCACTTTTTTCTCAACTCTTCACATAATACTAATGCTACATACCAGTTCAGTGTTTGTTTCCAGCATGGAGATGATTGGCCAGCATCTGAAATCCAGCTTTTCACTAGTCCAAATCCTGTCATACCACCTCCATCACTTGCTGTCATTTCATACACTAATCAAACTCTCTTTCTTTGCTGCAGGTCCCATTGAACTGATAGGCGTCACTGCACCTTATATATCCCATGCTAAGAAGTAGTATCAAAAGGCTTCAGATCTGTGCAATTGAAACTAGCTCTTACATTAAGAGAGTGACTTAACATAAATGCCATAACCACGGGTACAGCTTCACACACCCTCTCCACATGTCTTGGTATTTCCTATGAACCATACTTCCTCCCACGGGCTGTGCTTTGCCCCCTAGACTCCCTGCCAGCTGCTGCCAAGGACACACTCAAATAGTACAAAGTCACTTTTCTCAATGCTGCTAGAGAAGACCAGGCTAGGGATGTCACACCGCACAGCATTGCCTACAGCAGCATGCCTTTTAATAGTGCAGGAGATTAGATGAGCACACACTTGGTGCAAGAGGTGGATTTCAAGGCGGGATGTAGGCAAGGACTGTATCAAAGATCATAAAAAGCAGTGGGAGTCTTCCCATTGATTTTCAGTCTGCACCAGAGGACAGCGCTTAGAGCACAAGCCCTGAAGTTGCACAGGACAACGCTGAAAAATGAGGCAAGACAGCCACTTTGGTGGGACTGGGCAGGGGGCATCCCTACGCCGCAGGAAGGGGCAGAGAGCAGCAGCTTCATGGGGACAGCAGAAGGAAGCAAAGGCATTGGCAAGGAAATGATCCTGGCATGCCACTGCAGGAGAGAGTTCAGCTATTCATGATTAATTCAGCTGTTACACCAGAGGTCTCCAGTGAGTGTAGAACCTTTGCTGTGAGTCACATGCTTATTTATTTCTCTTCTGAAAATAACTGTTTCTATGAAAAATTGCAATCAAACGTTATTCTGGAAAGTGTCCATGGGCAGGAACTATAAAGAATCACTAACAAACTTCTTTAGCTTATTCACCTCCCATTCCAGATAATCAGACAGTTAGGGTTAAATCCAAGGGACTTTCCTAACTTCACTTATTAGAAGCAGAGCAGTAGCTCTCTAAACCAGGTCCTGGCTTCTTGGAGCCATGACTTTTCCCCTGAATCATTTGGAGGCTGCTTTGTTTTCATTGGCACCAAGAACACATGAAGTACAGTCCAGTGGGTGTACAGTTGTATGTACACCATCACTGTATTTGCATGATGTTTCAGAGTCCAGACCCAATGCTTGCAAAATGATATTCACTGCCACAATGTATTTAAATAAATAGCACTTGCTTTTCCTGAGATGAATTTGCACAAAAGTTTTCCTTGTGTGTGCAGAATAGGTTTTGTGATACTGCCCTATAAGCTTTTCTTGCTATGTCCTCCAAAAAATGGTGCCCCTATATGCCTCACACTTTGGCAGCTACCACTGCTGCCTTCACCCCCACTTACAGTTCCCACATTTCAGCACAGCACTGGCCTCCACTCTGAGAACAGCTTTTCCTCCAGCACAATCTGTTTGCAGAGATATGCAGTTATTAAATCCCTGCAGTGTCCCGTGCGTGTTCCTTGCACACACAGAATACTAGTACCATTGTGGTCCTGAGAAAGGTGACAACTCTGACTCTCACTTCATCATCATTCTTTTTAATACTTGGTCACTACAAGAAACTCTACAGATGTATCCACGCAGCTTTGCCTTACAGTGATAGTTTTAAATAATTCACCTCCAGTTATCTGCAGAACTAAACTGCAAGATTAGAGTAAATTAAATCTTAAAATGACCAAGTTCTGACATCTGACATTTTGACAGAAAAACAGAGGTTTTATTTTTAGCAGTGTGGATACATTCTTGTAGACAATATGAGTTCCTTTCATTGCATGGTTTGAAGTGTCCTTTCTGGAGATGCAAATGTCTAAATAAGGTCATGAACAAAACCAACTAAGGTTGTTCTTGGATGAGGAAAAGAGTGCACAGTTTAGAAGATGGTGCCTACACACCTGAATTGGGAAATGTTGTTACGAGGTCAAAAACTGCCAGAATAACCCACTCCAACTCACTGCTCCATTCACAAGTGAAGAGAACAAATCTCATTCAGTGATCCAGGGCAGTGAGGTACTGGAGAGGCTGAGACTTCATCCCTCACTGGATGTTTCTACAATTTACTGACGTCATGTCCTGATGGTCTGATGGTAAAACACACTGATATCTGTAGGACATCCATGGTAAAATAAATCATCCTGTTGTAGTAATGGTAAGGACACTACTTCTGGCATTTCACAAGACCTTTATACATGCATATACACTCCATAAATGTTATGCTCTATGTGTACTGCTGAGGTAACTTCTGGAAATATAGGATTACATATACACGGCTTCCTTAATGCATCCATTAAAGGTTTTTAAAAGCAGGAGATCCTGTTTGTCCCAAGCACTTAGCAAAGAGAGTTAAAAATACACTTTAAGGTGTTACGGAGACTTCAGCAGGAGAAAGTGTTAAACCACAGCATTCAGAGGATTTCTTGGAAATATAATTTTAGGAAAACTATGCTGCCTTTATGAAACCAGTGGGTTATGAAACCATAAAACAGTCACAGGAGTAGCTTCAGTCTACCTGAAGTGGTGCAGGATTAGACCCACCATAGGTCAATGAGACTCACCTACAGTAACATTCCTATTATCACTGTGCACAATTCCACTAAACCAGAGACGTCCCTCCCCAGAGACACAGCTTGGCTTTACTCCAGTGCAGGGCACACTTTGGCCTGTGATCAAGGGGAAATCACACATTTTAGTATTAAGCACAAGCCTGAGCAAGGGGTCCTGAGGAATCTGCAGGTCTCCAGGAATAGCCTTGGGAAGTACTTTGATTAGGAATCATTTACAAGTCACAGTTCTTCTACCACTTCCTCCTTCCTCCAAGGGTAATGACTTACAGAAGCATCAGCAGCAAATCCTGACACTTTCCAGTCCTGGCTAGCAAGACTCGTAGGGGAATCACAATTCTACCCTCCTTCCTAGCTTGCAAACCATCTGCACACACACAAGGAGAGGGTGGCTAAAACCCTAAGAATCCTTTCTCCTTTACACCCATGCATGGACCATGACATAAGCTCAGGTCTCCCCAGTCTTCTCTTCCAATTTTTTCCCAATAAAGTTCATATCCAGCTACTACTGTTGGTTTATGGGTGGGATCCTGTTGCTAATTACCTACTTCTCATTGGCAGCAATGCATCTGTAAAAGGCTGATGTCCAGCTCTATAAAGAACATATGTTTCTCAGGGACAGCTTAGGCACGATGTTGAACTCTCACAAATAAGGGTTTAGCCATTTAGGCACCTAGCACAATAAGGCTGGTTATATTTTGGCCAGGCCACTTCTTGCACCTGCCTGAAGGTCTGCTGCTGCTCATGCTCTGGACCAACACCAGCATGACAAGCCAAGGAGCTTGGCTCTTACCTGCAAGCTAAGCTCACGTGTCATTCATAGACTGGGTTGCCCGTATCTAACTACTTTCACAAGGCCATGTTCAGGGCACAGCACAATAACGATGGGACTGACTTCTTACACAGGAAGGTCTTTGAAACACGCTGTATTAAGACTAAGAATGGAAGTCACACCACATGCAATTGTGAATGCAAATTGCAAAACATATTTGGCATACTGCCTCCTCATCAAAAGCCATTAGTAATCCTAACAGAGATAATAAGCAAGTAAATAAAATTTATTTTGGCTTGCAAGTGTAGTCTCTCCTTGTCCCTGTTAAGTCTCCTTCGTACTCATCTGATGACGTAAAATGGTCTTAAAATCATTTAAAGTAACTCATTAAAATTTCCATAGGAAATAGAATCATACGTTTTTAAGCATAGGAATTGCTGAACTACAGTGAAGAAGCTAATTAGCAGACCAAGACATTTCAAAAACTGTGAATTATTTGTACCATAACCCTTATTCTACAAGCAGAGAACTTTGATAATTTACTTCCCAAAACATTCTCGCATTTTTTTCCCTTCTCTTCACTTTTTTGACATGCTCCTGAATCCATAGCCTTCTCAGCAAGTTTTCGGCATTTGCAGTGTCCTCAGCTGCATACACTTCCAGTTGCTAACCTTCACTCTACTCATGCTGGCCTTTCAGGAGGGTTTTTTGATAATGTGAGAAAGTGTCACTGGAAATTATTTTAAAGCAGAGAACAGTTACACACTCCAACCTACTATCGTAAGTTAACACTAATGGAAGCTATATCTTTTAAAATGATACAATGATTTTTACTATTTAAAACACAGGCCCATCATATAAAACAGCTGCCATGTTTATTTAGATAAGTGCTCCTCTGCTCTTGTAAGTGGAGGCTGATGACAGATGTGTTTTTAAGGCAAAAATATTAACTCTAGAAATGTCAGCATCTGCTTCTTTTCAGCCCAGCCTTACAGATTCACACATCATTTTTCATCCACAAGAAGAGTTTCTTTTTTCTTGCAGAGAATCTAAAAACACGGGTGTAAATTACTAATCCCAAGGCCTGACAGTTTTATTAGCGTGTCACTGGTGCTACACGTGTTAGGTCTGATTAGACACACAGAGCCACTGGTTTCCACGGCCCATTCCTCATGGGATGAGGAAGGCTTTCACTTCCCCTCCAGGAACTTTCCGACTGACTACTCCACCTCTGTGAATTGGTATTTGCTCAAGTTAAGAGATGCCATACAACAACACCGTATGTAGCTCCTGAGATTACTGGAGAAAGAGGGAGTAAAAATAAAACACAAAGCAAAATTCTCTACAGAATACAAGAAAAAGCCAAGGCTTCTAGCTCACACAGCTAGCATGCTATTCTTCCTTTTCATGTATTTAATACAGTAATTGTTGTACTTTTAATCACCTACACAGTACTGTCAGTATATGAAGTAGATGAAGCTCTGTGGCTTACTCACTACGCACACACAGAGAACACTTCCTAGGCTTCGCTCTACACGACAGAGGAGCTCTGCAGTATTCAGACTGCCTCTCTCAGAAACACAAGCCAAACAAATATGTTGCTCAAGGATAGTTATGGACAATCAGACTATGAAACACATGCACAGCAATCAGAAGGTGGCTGCCATTAGTAGTTCAAGATAAATCATCTCCCAATTACAGCAAATGACCAATTAGAGCAAACGAGAGCAGTAAGAATGGACCACACTAGCCACGACTCTCTGAGCAAAATTCGCAGACGCATCATTAGCACATGCTACTTGAGACACTTTGAATATCCATGATATTTCCATACATAATACTCAAAACATTCCCAACATAATAAGGGATTCTCCACTGGAATCCAATACCTCTCTGGCACAACAGCTAGCAGCCAGGTGGGCTACCCAACAGCACATAAAATGCCTGTGTTGAACAACCAAATGCTGTCCTACCCAAAATAGCAGCTGTTCTCCATACTCAGCTATCTTTGCTTCAGAATGTGCTCAGCTTGTTACCCCAGACATTTCACTGAAGGTAAGACCAGGATGGCTGCACAGCAGGTGCTGACAAATCTCATTTCCCATTTTGCACAGGTTAGGGATGAGAGATATCCACAGCTTGCCTGCAGGCCTCACTGACCCTTTAGCACGGCACTGTGCCTGAGGTAATATGCCCCAGGAAGTGCAGATCATGGGTTCAGAACTTGAAACTGCCCACATCTGCTAGAGGTGCAAGTACAAAACACTGCTGCTAAATGACACAATGATTTTTTCCGTTTTCCTTCAAGTGGGGGAGTGCATGTCTTCCTCTGTAAGAATAATTAATGTACTTATATAGGTATGAACTATGTGATGTGAGATTTAAGCATACACTTAAAAGCCATGAGACAAAGTCCTTGCCTGAGTAGATTTATTATCTGAATTGGTAACACAGAGACAAAGCCAGGGGAATGAATGGGAAGCAGCTTGACAAAACTGCATGTGACTATCCTGTAAGCTTTGTGATTTCTTTGTTTGCTTACATACTTTCTGCAAGTTATCCTGCTCTTGCTCTTTGGCAAAAACATATTTTTACAGATGGGTTTAAAAATAGCCATGGATGGTAGAAACAGAGGATTGAAGAAGGCAAGAGTTGCCAAGTGAGTCTGCATGAGGTCTCTCCAATTCCACCGCCAAGTTAAACTGATATTAGGATAGCCATTGCTATAGGCTTTCTATTTTTCTTTTTTCTGCTGGTGACAAGCACTTCTGGTTTTGACAATGGTTAATATTCCTGAACCCTTAATTTTCAGAATCAAACAAGTATTAATTTTTTTTTAAAAAAACTATTTTTGACTGACATTTACCTGGTATTTTTAAAATAATATCATGGGAGTCTGACTGGTAACTCCATTCCCTTTGTAGTTCAAAGACTCCATAGGGACTTTATTTTCAAAACAGTTTCATGATTTCATTAGAAGAAAATATTTTTTCTCTCATGAATATTCAGACTGCAGAAAAAGATAAGCCTGAATTTTTTGCAAGTGTCAGCATAATTCTGCCAAATCCTGGTTAGGATTTGCAAAAGATGATTATATTTTAAGAAGATAGATAAAAAGATTATTCTGTCTGGAGACTTCCACTTCTCCCAAGGCTTCTAAATCATGCAGTAAGGTTGTCCAGATTGTAATCGGCATGTACAAACTGTCTTTCCCTGCACTAATTAGGTCTTTTACGAAGTGGAAAACAATCCAAATCTACTCAAAAGTCTACTCTGCTTTTCAGGGAACAAAAGTTGTAGAGATTATCATTGGCTGAGGACAGCCATCACCTTCCACATGTCAGACGCTCTCCAGGTGGCATAAGCAAGAGAAGTAGCCTAGGTGAGGCAGAGTAGGGCTCCTGATTTAGCACAGGCATGACACAGATTCTTCCTTAGACATAAATGACGTAGAAGAAGCAAAATAAGAATGAAGAACAATTCGTCTGGGAGCATTCCTCAAAAGGCTTCCTACTCTTTCCATGAGCCATAGAATCATAGAATGGCTTAGGTTGGAAGGGACCTTTAAGGTTTAGTTCCAACTCCCCTGTAGTTCCAACTCCCTTGCCATGGGTCATAACATTGAAGAAGGTGCAAGAGGACTGTCTTTTAAGTGAAGGCACAGAAGAAAATCCATCATTCTCTCTAGAAAACACTATGATTTGTGTGTGCGTTTGTGAGACCTTTCCCCACAACTCTTTTCTGTTTTAAACAATCTGGAGCACCCAAATAAATGTAAAGAAGAAAGGATTATTTTGCAATTCCATCCTCCCCCTAGCTCTCCTCCCAAATGTGAAACACTTGCTTATGAAGGGCTCTTCTTCAAAGCTGAATGAAATATTCTCTGTATTATCCCCTCCATCCATGGCCCTCTCAAACATTCTTAATTAATTTTACTGCTGGTTTCAAAGAGCTCTCCAAGCTGGCTCAAATCCCTTTAGATCGCATATCAGCATTAGTAACAGAAGATATATTACCACTCTCTCTTTTCCCTCCCTTTCCAAGAGGAAGCAAGGAAGGACGATCAGTCACGTTATCACTGTAGAGTATGAAGCAACTACTGTATCTGATGCAGACTCTGGACTCCTCATGTGTAATTTTTATACAAACTCCTAACAGGATAGATGATACTTTTTTTTTTCTTTCTTTTTTTCTTTTTTTTTTCCTCTAAATTTGGTTAGATTATTTTTTTTCTTCTGTAGGAGATTATAAAAGATTTCATCCATTCTGTAATAATCTCATTATGTCACGACAGGTCTGAATTATGTATATTTTTTTAATATTTCCTTCCTTCCAGATTTACTGTAAAGCTCACAAAATTAACTCTGATTTTTCAAAAGCACCAGAACTCTTACATAGATACAATGGACTCTGTGTAAGCAAGATCGCAGACAGGATATTTCCTAAAGCAGGGATTTCTCAAGAAGAGTCCAGGAGCTTGCCAGAGCAGTCAATTAAAGCATTATGGCCAAATTCACACACAACATAAGGAAATGCCACTCTAACCAAGGCAATTCGAACACACTGAAATAGCAGGTACTTATACCAAGGTTGAATTGACATAAATGATTTCAATGGATTCTTTTTCTGAAGTATTTCACTTTGTTCCTAAAAGAGTGAAAGAGAGGGAAGGAGAAAAAAACCTGTGTAGATGTCAGACACTCACAGAGGAATTCTTCTATTTTAGTGTAAATTCTTTGCAGATTGCACCATACATTTGTCCCATTTGCAAAATCATGACAAGAAAGAGAGAAAAAGCTTTTTTTTCTCCCAGAATGAAGTTTTTAATTGCAAACAGGGCTTCAGAGTGCTATTAGAGTGAGATACAATGAGACAGAGATCCAGTATTTGCAACTATTTTTAAATGCAGCAAATCAAGAAACATTTTTTTTGCCTACAGTATATGTTGAGGATAATTACTAAAGCCCTCTTCCAGCAAAAATCAGAAGAACCAAGAGCATCATAAAATCAACAGCTAAAATAATATTTAAGAAACGTTCCCCTTGTGAAATTTCAAAGGAAAAAACATTTCTTCCCTTTCCCTGCTCCCACCAGCAATGCTAAAAGAAATCTGCAGCTTCCACTTCTCCATGTTTCTAATCAATGAAGATCAGTTAAAACTTATATGGAGTGATTCAGCAAATGGAAGTAGAGTAAATGGAATTAAAAGAATGGAAAAATAGTGGTAATTTCTTCTCTAGAAAATGTTTATTTGGACTTGAAAATTAAAAATGTAAAGAGTTAAACTGAGACATGCTGTTGGGAATTCGTTGCTGAACAGCCAGCCTGTTGGCTCTTCCTTGCTAGGAATCTCCAGCACAGGCAAAATTTCTTCTCTAATTCATCCATGCTGCGTTTCCCTTAGTTTAGAAGAGAAATTTTAATGAACACTTTAATTTCTGTGATCCCTCTTGGAAAACCAAATGCCCTCATCATAGCAAACATGGAAGAAATTTTGCCCCTAATACATAGCCCCAAGAGCGTGGCTCAGAGAAATACAGATGCATCATAAAGCTCTCATGGGTCACTTTCCCTGATGAAGAACTGTATATGGGTATGACCACAACGTAACACAAGACCACAGGAACACAAGACTGCACTAGCGCCAGGTGGATGCTTAAAAGCTTAGATTCATCAGACTACATGACTTCCAGCACAACTACATGCCATGAGTCTCTCCTTTTTGCTGTCTCACTCAGAGACTCTTCTCTCTCCCTTTCCATCTTTAGGGATTTGAATTTTTCACAGAAACATTTAAATTGTCATTTAAATCTCATGTCATAGATCCAATTCCCCTCTCCTGTGTTGCCTTTCCCACCTTGGTGGCACTAAAAGGGCTATGAAGTTGTTTGTTCAGCACAGAGCCTGAGTGACCATCACCAGCAGCATTTCGTGCAGTGATATCTCTGCAGGGCTCTCCTCAGTGGGCTTCCAGGGATCTTTAATGTGGTCTCAGCAAAAGGAGGGCTGGGAACAGGGCTATGCAAAACTCTGCAAGCCAATCCCTAGGCCAAATCTCCATGCCACCCTGTACCGTTGTTTTCTGTTGCTCAGCTCTCTGTTCCACAGGAGCTGAATTAGACAAGACCATTAAACAGCTTCATGGAGCTGGCTGAAATCATAGAACCATAGAATCATAGAATCATCAAGGTTGCAAAAGACCTCCAAAATCATCTAGTCCAACCGTCCACCTACCACCAAGATTACCCACTAAACCATGTCCTGCAGTTCCACATCCAGACTTACTTGAACACCTTCAGGGACGGTGACTCCATCACCTCCCTGGGCAGCCTGTGCCAGTGCCTGGCCACTCTCCTGGAGAATTTTTTCCCAATATCCAACCTGAATCTCCCCTGGTGCAACTTGAGGCCATTCTCTCTAGTCCTATTGCTAGCTATCCGGGAAATCTGTAGGTTTAATCAGGAAACTGTTTGCCTGTATACAGGAGATTTCTTCTGGGCATCTCCAAACACCTACAGTGGAAAAGCAGAGCCTAGCAATCTTCTGGCTGATCTCTTCCAGTAAGCAGCTATCCACATAACTTCAAGGGAAACCAAGTATCATGGATACTTGCATGCATCATGGAAGTAGGGAAATCTCAGCCCTGATTCCCCACAAGATAAAATAGAGGAAGCAAAAACAGCTTTCCCAAAGTCTGATCACTGACATGAGATCTTCTGTACCCAGCACAGGGCCAGCTTAAGGCTATAAGCCAGGTTTGCTAATTCAATTCAAAAATGTAAGGACCATACTGATGGTTTAAAACCATCAATAAAACCACCAATATCTACCTCATTCCTGACCAAGAAAAGGGAAAGGGTAGATGTGAATATGGGCAGCAACTGTGACTCTAAGACCACCAGCTGATGGTTGCCTTCCAGATTTAACCATTGCCAACTGGAGGCTATCCCATACTCCAAGTTCTGCCAAGAAGAGTTGCATGAGCTTCAGGCAAAGGCAGTCAGGTTATCTCAAGCCACCTATATCAGCTGCCAGAGTTTATACAGCTGCCTTTGCCTGAAGCCCATTTAGTGTGTGCTTACTGGATCCCTTCCACTGGCAGAGCTCAGGAGACAGGAATGTATGCAAGATGGGAATATCAAACATCTGGAGATGGTAACATCTTAACCAGCACAGCTGTCAGCAAAGTGAACATCTGTCTATATCCAAGGTCTCCATTCGCAAAGGAAAGGAAAGCGCTCTCTCCCACAGGCTCATTTGCAGACAACACGAGTAACTGCTCACTCACTAAGAAAATGCCTTGTCCATGGCTAAGCTTTTCTCCAGTGTCATTTCGCCCATGCAATGGTCTGTGTTGCTATGGCTAGATTGACTGGAGTATACTGAAATGTCAAAAATACCTCATTTTTTTATTACAAGTTTTAGTGTAAATGAGCCACAGCAAAACTAGGAGAGGAAACTGCATGGAGGAGAATATTCTCTATGACATTTTAGCATTACCTGTACTATGTATATGTTGGATAATAATGATGCAATTCCCTCAGACTACTTTCTTCCCTAAAGAATATGATACATGGTTCTTAAAGCTTAAATTTTTTTCCATCTAGTAATTAAGTAAGTTGTCAAACAGCTCTCCCATATGCAGGCCAAGCCATTGTTTATTAACTGCCTGGGGCTCTTTCTGAAGCACCACAGAGGATTTGGCAAGCCTCTCAAATCTAGCTAACGGTGCCGTGTATAACCCATCTGCACTGACCCATGCATCATGCCAAAGGAAATGCTACTACAGTCAAAGGACATTTGTTAAAACATAGGGAACTCCAGACTTAGGAAATTCAGAACCCAAAAGCAAATCTTATGTAAGTCTCAGGCCAATCCTGCCCAAGAATGAAAACTGTTTTACAGCCTTTCTACAGTGGGAGCAGCGTCAGGCAGGAACGCTTACCACCCAAAGTTTATCAGGGATCTTTCTGGTCTGGAAATATCCTGCTCTCATGCCTCCCAGGCACTGCTGGCTTCACCCAGCATGAAATCACTGCTAACACTGCCTGTCTCTCACAGTAGTTTATTTCACTCCAAGGCGCAATCAATTCTTATTTTATTCCAACTTGCGCATCCATACTGGTGATGCCTCTCCTATTCTCATGACATCAATGATAGGCTGTCTTGCTCTTATTAGCCAACAAAGTTTTCAAAGAACTGTTTTTAGAGAAGGAATTCCTGCCTAAGACCACAAGAAGCCATTTCTCTATCTGGCTGCTTCACTTTTTTTCTTCTATCAAATCCTGCTCAGCTTCCTAAGCAAACGTGCTTCTGACTGCTCACAGATACCCTCTGCTCATTCTGATTTCCCTCCAGGTCAGTACTCCGTAGCTCAGGGCACCTCTCAATTTCCCTTCCACTACTACAAGTTACACAGAAATTATTTGCTTTCCACCAACAGAGAGAGATAAACACATTTGTGCTCTTCTTTTTCCATGCTTGCCTAAATACATCTCTGCTATTGCTCCTGACAGTCTGTATTGCAGAAGGAGCAGTAGGGAAAAAAAAGTAACCATTCTTTCACTGAATTCCTCAGTATAGCGGTTCATTCTTCTAATACATTTCCTGTGTTTTGAGAATTTCCGTGTTTTAGGATAAGGTAAATAAATCCTATAACCCACATGAGTGTTCTATTTCTGACAGTTCTCAAGGATATCAGATTAATGGACAATGTTCAGCATCACAAAAATACTGTGCAAGAAAAGGGAAAAGCCATGCTCCCTGGGAAAATGCATAGAGATTAAGTGTTTCAGCATGAAATGTATTTCACTGCTCTCCTTCTGGCTCTCTGCCTACCTTCATGTGGGAAGAAAGAATAAGGTGTGAAGCCAGATCAAGCTTCCTCTTCTGTCTCCAACAGTACAGGCCACAATCAAGGAAAGAGCACTGCGAATAAGCCCTGCATGCAGATGCTTTTCAGGAAAGCAGGACGGGCAGTCCCAGTGGAAGATGAACTCATACTTAAGCTTGGTTGGCCACTTGCCCATTTTGTCCAGAGAAGGTGTTACCAGTCCAGGGATATAGCTGTAGTTGAAGTCATATGGACTTTTCTCTATTTCCTAAAATTCTTCTTCATTAGGACTATCACTAAAGTAACATGAAAGCATTTATCTCATTTTCAGCAGCTACAAATAATATGTTTTACTGTCCAAAGTCAAACACAAGAAAACTCACATACAAGTTCTAATTCTGTTCCTCTTGCAACCAGCATACCTGCTAGAATATTTCCTTCAATGTGAGGCAATGCTCTGCTCTCAGGATGCAACCTCACAGAACTTGTCTTGTTTGTCCAGTTTTCGTTTGTAGCTATTTAATGCAAGCCCAACATCTGTATGTCAAATTCTCTCCTCACACATAGTGCTTTACAAAACTTGCCATATGCCAGAGTTTTCTCAGTTATTGCTGGTCAATGGAAGACATTTCTTCCTCTCCAGTTGTTGGAACATCATCTCCCTAAGTGACTCAAGAAGCTGCTACAGAGACAAACACTGCCATGCTTTGTCTACCATGCACTAGCATACCGAAAGAGCTGTGAGCACCTCATTATCCCAGTTAAAGGTTCCCCCACTGTATAGTAAATGCATATCACATCATTCAGAACCAGTCCTATCAGCAAGAGCAAACAAAGGTTAGAAGAGTGAGTCCACCTTAATATGGATCACAGCATAGATTTGTTCCTACCTCCTGGCTTCAGTGGTGATTTGAACAGTGACCAGCTCACCCACATAGAACCATGGCTACCTATACACCACACTTCCAAATTCAAGAACTCAGCTTAGCACCCCCATCACCCTGTATGGGGGCAAGTCCCCTTCACTGTGTGGGCATTCCTTGCAAGCCAAGACATCCAGGGAGAAGGTCACCCGAGAGCAGCTCTGCAGCTGAAAGGCCGCACCCCATTTGCTGTTCCAGGCAAGGTTCAGCCATGCTGCAGCTGCTTGGGAGTTTGCTGTGCTTGCAGAGAGATTTCAGTGTTCTTTACACATTGTAAGTTAGCAATTGGTGATTTCATTTATCTTCATTTTGATGATAAATAACAACTTGAACTTGCAACTGACTGGAATCCAATTCAATACTGCCTTTTTTAACTCCCCAGTGGAGTGCAACTGTTTAGATTTCCTTCCTTCGTATTCTCCTTTCATTTTAATTAGGCTGAAACCCAGAAGTCATGTATTAGTGCTTGTCATTCCGGTATTGCAATTTTTTGTCAATTTATACATGTAAAAGTTTATTTCAAAAACCACACTGTCACCAGAAATCAAATCCAAGAATTTTCCCCCGCTGACCTCTGAGTTTCATTACTAGAGAAATGATTATGGGAAGAGGTGAAAGCAAAGAATAGGATAACTATTTAAAGGCATTACTCAAACATCTGGGTATGAAGGCATACATGGTAACATCATCGGTTAGGAAGCTAGCTCAAACACAAAAAACATCAAGTACTTTCAAGTTCCAAGGAATTATATTTAAATTGGATTTTCACTGTATGCAGAAATGGAGTCGATGAAATCTCTGAATATGGTTCTCATTAAATGTTTGTTATCAAGATTAATTGTCCAGTTAGTCATAACGGACCATTTCTCTACTTAACAGTTTCTAAACCTGGGGACAGTCAAATTTCTTGTAGTACTTCACAGTGTCTGTATGCTGGTGTAGTTAACTGCACATTGGGGTAACTGCTCCTTTTGTATTGCCCAGAATTACATTTCAATTTCTGAAGCAATGTTTTCTGCAGGAAAGAGGAAATAAAATATTCATCTGACAGACTTGATTGGAGTCAAGAATAAATCCCTCCACTCCCCAACACATTAGGTCTGCTACATGTGGACTTTCTTTGTGTTTTCATGAGGGCTGCTTTGAAAGCAATGCCTCCTACTTTATTATGTTGGCCCATGATGTCAGAGGCAGATGTTGGTGGTATGGTAGTAGAGGCTGAACCTTCCCACTAATATTCCGTTCCATTCTGTTGCCATGTGACAGATGGCAGCAGAGGGGCAGTCTGACAAAATGGTGTCTGACATGGAAGTGCATATGAAGCAAAGGTGTGGAACTGAATTCCTCCATGCAGAAAAAATGGCTTCCATTGACACTCATCGACACTTGCTGAATGTTTATGGAAACCAAACAGTGGATGTCTGCACAGTGAGGTGGTGGGTGGTGCATTTCAGCAGTGGTGACAGTGGCATGAAAGACAAGCCATGTTCCAGACAGCCATGCACAGCTGTCACACCAGAAAATGAATAACATCTCAATCAGCTCATCCATGCAGATCAGCTGATTATAACCAGGTAACTGAGTATGGAGCTGAATAGTGGCTTCAATGCATAGGAAATGCCAGTGGCAACATTAGTATACCAAAAAATTTGCATCAAGTGTGCCAGAGAAGAAGACAACCACTGCATTGTTGCATTCTGTTGCCACACAATAATGCCAGACCCCATACCAGTTTGAAGACCATGGAGCACATTGCCAGTCTTGGCTGGACTGTCCTTCCACTCCCACCATATCTTCTGAATTTGACACCTTCTGACTTCCATCTGTTTGGGTCGATGAAAGATGGACTCCATGGGCAACATTTTCCTAACAATAACACCATCACAGCAGCTGTGAAACAGTGGGTCACCTCTCCTGGTGCAGATTTTAATGAGCATGGCATGCAGGCTCTTGTTCAACACTGGCAAAAACGGACAGCTAATGGTGGTGACTATATTGAAAAATAGTGTTTCGTAGCTGAGAATTTTCTCTATCAAATAGCGTTATTTTGCTCTTTAGTTTCTCTTTAGAGGCATTACTTTCAAAGCAACCTACACTATTTTCAGTACACTCCCTTAACTAAACACTTTACTAAATTAAACACTTTTTTAAAGTATAATTTTGAGCCGTTCCACCAAAGTCAAGGGGATTAATAAATGGTTGCTTTCCTTCTTGATATTCTGCCTATGTTTTGGCCTTGGATTGCATGTGCACCTTCATGTGACACGTCCTTTTAGAACCTGACTAATCCTGAGCACACAGAAGCACTGCCGACGTAGCCTTGCTAAATCTGGACATCAAGGAAGTCAGGAATTCTAATTATTCAGTCTCCATTGAAGAAGAAAAAATAGGTCTGTGACTACATTCTCACTTTTGGCCTTTATTTTTTAAAATAAATCTGCAATTACAAACACATTTTTACATTATTTTTAAGACAACCACTTAGAGGAGACTTAAAGGAGACTGATCCCAGACCGGTGGCAGGGTTCAGTCCTTCTGCACTCAGCAAACTGCAGCAGGGGTGTATCTGCTTTGCAAGAGTAGAGAAGAAACAGAGAGGTCATTACCTCTTCCCTCAACTTCTCAATATTGGGAAGAGATGCACTAGCCTTCGGGGTTCTGTGGTTTGGCCTGGTTCGGCTTTAGCCCCGCCGCCCGCCGCCGCCAGGTGGCGCTGTGCAACTGCGCTCAGCGCCCGCACGGCAGCGCCACCCCGCGGCGGGGCGGGGAGCAGAGGGCGCGCGGCAGGGAGGGCGAGGGGCGCACACAGTCACCGCTGCACGCAAGTACACGCGCTCACACACGCTCATGTATATACATCACCGTGTACAGAGGCACTCCCCGCATGTACACAACTTTTTATGTTTCACAGGGTGTGTTCCAGCTTAAAAAAATCAATACTTTCTCCCCAATCCCTCTCCCTCCCCCCAAAATTATATTACTTTTTTGCAATATGGCAAAACAAGCCATCTGAACTAAATTTTCCATTCAACCTCCAAGCCATTATGCAGGTTGTTTCTGTAAAGTTTGCCAGTATTTGCTCTTGAGTATCAAAACAATACGCTACAATCGCAGGGCTCGGTCTACCCCTGAATTAACAGCGCTGAAATGAACCTAATTAAACCAGGAAATCATGTGTCCTGCGGGATTACATGGAAAACTGCTTTGTTTTTCAAAATTCAGAGATAGCAGAGAGCTCTCTTCAGAGACAGCAGGCTGCTGTTGTGACAGTGTCCTAGCGGGAGGTGATAACATTTTGCAGTGGCCACGATTAGTTTCTCTTTTTTAAACCACCCAACCCACACCCAGATTCCATTTTTATAAGCAACGTTATCTCAATTCTATCACAGAAAACCACACTCATTTTAATTTGTGTAACCTTTTAACTTTGGCCTTGTTTAATTCAGGTGAAGGGGGAGACACCAAGTCTCAGGGAAATCGGGTTTAGAAGAGACAGAACGAACTCCTTCCCCAGGGCCAGGGACACAAAGCCACTGTTGGGAAGACTTTCTAACCCACGTATGAGCTGGTGGTCTCCAGCCCTGCCTTATTTGAGGCCGTTTGCATTTTGGATCTGAAAGCCAAAACTGAAAGCACAATCACAAGCTACCCTGAATGCTTTCTTCACTGAAATTCTGAAGCCCTGAATCTTCGAACATTTTCATTGCTGTCAACAGACTGGAAGGAAACACGGCTTGATAATACTTCGTAGGGCTGACACATCCTCATCCCGGAGTACTGGCTGTTGAAGAGACGTTGTCACACTCCTACACATTTTCAACATTTTGCTTCTGATTTATTAAACCAGTAATTTTGAAAGCTTTTAGGGAAGACTAAATTTTATCCAAATTACTGTTCAGCACTTGGAGAAGCGGAACTTAATATATTCAGATTTATGCACTATCCAGAGATTGTGTTCTTAAACCATATTTAATTAATAAATGTTACATCCATATTTATTCTGTAGTTGAACCACAGATATGCTTTTTGGTACCCTAGATAAGAATATTTCAGGTTATTCTGACTGAGTATGTGTGGTATGTTACATTTTATTTCACTTTTCCTACTGTAGGCAAGTGTCATCCTGAGGAGAAATTGTTCCATCTGATAAAAGTTGCTATGAATTTCAAATGAGATTTTAGAATTATTTTTGTGATACTGACTTAAAGCTGCTACTTCCAGTATTACTGGTTTACTTCACTGGCAAGAGTACAAATACTGTGCAAATCCTGTACACCAGAAATTATGAATTCTCTCGTTGCCTTTGCTTTCATCTGCCCACTTCCAGGACACATGCTTGCTTCCCCACTTTAATAAACAACAAGTATTCAGAAATAGATAGAGCTCAAAATTGCAGAAGATATGAAGGAATTTGTGGGTAGCTGGAAGCTGATGGCTTTTATCTCTGTACCATCTGGAGATCCCTGGGTTTTCATGGGCAAGCTGGCACCTTGCCCTGCTGTCATAGCTCCATGGTCCCACTGAATCTGAGCCTTACTTGCTCCCCTTCAGGCACCATGTGCTTTACACGTTTTACAATCAGTGTCATGAAGGAAAAAATTCCTTCCTAAGCATGACTTGGCTCCCCTCCGCTAAACCTTGTCACATCCTGAGAAGGGAACATCCTCCCTGTTTGGAACCTTTTGCCCTATGTGAAACATCACGCAGGAATCAAAAGTAATAATCAGCATACACAGGGCTGCTCCCCAAAGTCCTAGGAGCTGTAGCAGGGAACAAGCAAGCATTGTCCAAGTCTAATGTGGGACCTTTGCCATCTTCTCTTTCTGTAAGCTTGAAGAAAGATTGAGATAAAAGGTTTCCCAGAGAGTAACAGCAATGAGAGGCAGCCTGATAAGACACTTAGAAATTGAAACACAAGCACTCGCTACGAAAAACATAAAATGTTCTTTTGGTCACTATAAATAGTATCCTTATTAGCCTCTTGCCAGATCCAGGGAAATATTGCAAAAAAAAAAAAAAGTCTTGGGAATAACAGCAAACAAGATACATGGGTCCATTATACTTCTGTTGTATTGGATGCACAAGCATGCTCGTTCTCTGTCCTTCACCCTTCCTGTAACTTACTCTTCATTTTATATAATTGCTTGCTATTATCCCTGCTGCACTGTATACTTAGGAAGTGAGAACGTTTGCTCTGAACAGCACAAACACTCGAGCTTCAAGCGATGCCCATTCGAACACAGTGTAAAACCCCGCAGCCTGTACTTCAGGAAGCAGAGCTATTACTGCTGACCACAAGGAATGTAACAACACCAAGGGGAAAGAAAATGCCTGCCTGGCTTGGTTTCCACCAGGTATCAACTTTTATGGTTCCTATTCCCATTTAGCTAGTTTACAAAGTGCTTGCTGTGTTAGAATCAGGTTCACAGTCAAAAAGTCACAGTGGCAGATGCACTGCAGTTAATACTGATAAGAGATTTTACACGTGCATGTCAACTATGAAGTGCAGTGGATAGAAGAAGAGGCAGTAGACACAGGATTTTCCTTCCCTGCATGGCTCCAGACATGCACGTATCCATGCTCACTTAAGTGCAGTGCTAAAAAACCTAGATGGGGGAAGAATGGTAATTGCAGGAACTTAGGGGAATTTTAAAAATGACCTCAAAAGACAGAGAGCAGGGCAGTTCTCAGCTGGCTGCTGAGAGAGCAAACAGTGCATCAGCAACTGAGACTGCTAAGAATTGCTGTTCAGGTTCATCCAAGAGAGGAAAAGTTCTGCTGCAACTAGGAGAGGGGGCAGAGAACACACTGAGCGCTGAAAAACACAGAATCCTTAGGCTTCCTGGAATTAATTATTTTCACATATATTGTTTCATTTACAATTTTTTTCAGCATGCTGAATATTAGGGTGCAGGACAGAGGATGGTAAAAGGAACAGTGCCCTCCTCATTGCTATGCTTTCAGAGCTGAGGCCAGCTCTAACTTTCTTCTGTGAAGAAAGATATTACTGGCAAGGGCACATTAGCTTCTGTCCTACTCTCAAAACCTTCTGGTGCTGTGTTCTGGAGAAAGAAAAGAAGAAAAGGAAAAAGAAACCACACAAAGCATTCAAGCTACTCAAACCCTTTTGAGTTCAGATGCCTCAAACATCAGATCTGAACCTGCTGAAAATTCAGACTCCAAACTTTGAATTGCATTGGCTCTGACACCCAGTATGGTCAAAAAGAAATTTCCATTTCAATTATTTTAGCACAAAATATCAAATAATGCCACTAACTAAGCTCCTATTTAAAAAAAAAAAAAA